>CM062806.1:370860490-371237990 GCA_031772625.1 Pinus tabuliformis
GTAACTCTGACGAGACCCGTACATGTAGTATCAGATATCAAGCCCTTCTTTTTGTCCACGACAGCTTGTCCTGCAGCTGGTGTAGCGGAAGTGCCTGTGGTCTTCTTGGATTTCTTCCCCATCTTGCTTGAGCTTTCTCCTATGGATGAATTCTGCACAGCGGCGAAAATAAACGTAACACAGAGATATGCTAATGAAAATCCAATATGGGAAAGATATACTGATCAAAGCGTGCTGAGAGATTAACTCTTAAAAATGGTCGCAGATACAATCCATGGGAAGATCTTACAATTACATTAAATGGCCGTTTAAGACCTGCCACCCCTTAAATGCTCATTATACCATTATTCGGCTGAATGGCCCGCTTAAGCGTGCTATGGATATTTTGGCGGTTGAGTGCAGGTGACCGATTACTTAAGAGATCAAGCTTTAAATATGCATGGATCGTAATATCCCTCCATTTAACGGCTTTTTTGAAATCCGCGCTATATCATAATCGGGCATCGGGAACACCTAAATCCTTATGTTGACAATTTTGAAACCCCGATCGCCGATAGCGATATCGCATCGCATCGGGAGAATTGGTGTTATATAACCATATGGATAGCATACCACCGACCGCCGATAGCGAAATCGCATCGCAACGGGGTGAATGGGCATAACAATGTGCATAGATAGTGTATCGCCGATTGCCGATTGCCGATTGCGGTATCGCATCGCATCGGGGGTAAAGGCTTGGGGTGCTTTAAGACTTGCATAGAGTATTGCCGATTGCCGATTGCCGATTACCGTATCACATCGCATCGGGGGTAAAGGCTTGGGGTGCTTTAAGACTTGCATAGAGTATTGCTGATAGCCGATAGCGATATCGCATCGGCGGGAACCCATATGTCACTTATTTGTGTTTTCTATGTCATTGCGATATGCGATCTTGCGATCGCTTTATCGCAATGATAAAAGATTATTTTATTTGATCAAAAATGGGTTCTTCAAAAGGTTTTATATAATGTCTTCATTTAGTTTGCGGACCTTTTTCAAATAATGCAATATTGATACCAAATAACTTCTAAAGGGACCCATCTCATATAATAATTTTGTAAATATAAATGATATAAAAATGGGGGGTTGTTGTAGGGCACAACAATTGGCGATTCGCTGGAAGAACCAGTTATCTCTGAAAAGCATAGAAATACTTAAAATTTTGCAAAATAGAGTTCTAATCAAAGGGGAAAATTCTAATATAACTAGGTATATATGCATTCCAAGTAAAATGAATCTATTTTTTGCTAATTTCCTCTCTTTTTAAAGAAAATAGATACATTCTAAGTTTTAAATAGGCCTCTATGGGTTTATAATGATAAAACAGAAAACTTTTCCAAATCAGCTTTTAAAGTGAACTCCTTTGTCATAGGTAGAGCCTCTGCTGCCAGCAAACGTTTATAGTTTTGACAGGGATACCTTTTAACCATGCTATTGTCCATTGTTCCATCCAATTAAGAGTGTGATTAACAAAATGAATTCAAAACATGTTTTCATATTTTGTATTTCATTTCCTTTTTCTGTTATTGATAAGATAAAAAGCCATTGTCCTGGTTTGGTGGCCAGCTATTGACAATGCCATTCACTGGTAGTAATCTAACCGAACAAGCTGGCTCGTGATGAGACCCCTTGTCTTATAATTTCAAGCCATTACCCTGTTTTGGTATGCAGTATTGGTAATGTCGTTTAAACTATTTCCCTATGAACATGGTAAGCAGGCTTGTAATAAGACCTCTTATCTTTAATATCAGATATTTTAGAATTACACTCTGAGTAATCATAAACTTTAGTGAATGGGATGAACAATCTTCTCGTTAAGAGTAAATGGATGACAGGGTAAGAGTTGAAGATGCTGAAATTGGATTATCTTCTATCTTGATATTGATAACTTTTTGAGACCAATTTGAAAACAGAAAATGATTTACAATACTTTTAAACTTTTGAGAGGAGTTCACAAAACTTGAAATGTGGTTTCAGAATACAATGATACCTAATTTCCTAGAAATTATCCCTTTTGGTTAAGAGTTCTATTATTTTAAAAGCAAATATCACTGTACTCCTGTAGATCAAATTTTCAAACACAGCAAAGGTAAATAGTAGATACCTTACAACATTATTTTCTGCAAATCCTACAAAATACAAAAATCTATCAAACTAAAAGGAGAAGGGGTTACCTCCTCAATTAAAGAATTTCTTCAAGATAAGGCCATTAACAGGGAGAGAATCTCTCAACCCTGATATGTCTTGCAATATAAAGGTTGAATGGCCTATCTTTTCACAGATTTGAAATGGTCCAAGCCACATCTTCTGGAACTTGGTGTGCTTTCCCTTGTCCTCATGGGCTTTCTCCCATTTCAGAACTAAATCACCGACTTGAAATTGTTTTGAACCGGATGAGACTGAATCAAAAGCTGCTTTGATGATTTGCTGATGTTTGGCATGAGTAACCCTAGCTTTTTCTCTTTCCTCTTCTAATTTTAGAATTTGATCATGTCTTAACTGCATAGAAGAGGAAGGACTTTCCTCAATGAACTGAATTAGGGCTAGAGAAGGAAGAACAAGATTTTTGGGCAGTATTGCTTCTTTTCCATACACGAGATTGAATGGGGAAGATCCTATAGAAGATTTATGTGTTATCCTATCAGCCCATAATGCAAACATTAAGGATTTGTGCCAGTTTTTATGATTTTGTTCTATAGTTCGCTTAATGATTTTGATCAGATTCTTATTAGTGGACTCCGCTAAACCATTACCCTGGGGATAGTAATTAGCAGAATACTTTAATTTAAATCCTCTTTTAATAGCGAAATCAAACATAGCATTGCCTGAGAAATAAGATGCATTATCAAAAACAAGAGCATTAGGGACACCAAACCTGGTAATAATGAATTGATCTATGAATTCAATGATTGTTTCAGAATTTGCTGTCTTCAAAGGAATGGCCTCCACCCACTTAGTAAAATAATCGGTAGCAGTAAGGATATACTTATGTTGTTTGGAAGATGGTGGAGTAATTTCCCCAATGATGTCCAATCCCCATTGCTCAAATGGTTGTTCAATGTTGACTGGTTGCAGAGGGAAAGCTGATTTACGTTGTCTTCCACTAGAAGTTTGGCAATTGAGGCATTTCCTTACATATTCGTGGGCATCTCTAAACAGAGTAGGCCAATAGTATCCAGCATGAATAATTTTGTGAGCTGTTGTGTCAGCTCCAAAATGTCCTCCTGCTGGTCCATCATGTAACTCCTGCAAAACCTTTTGGGTTTCAGGTTTCTCAAGGCATCTTAATAAAATAGAATCATAATTCTGCTTAAAAAACACATCATCAATAATTGTGAAATTCTTTGCTTTTAACCTAATGGCCCTTTTGTTTTTATAAGACAGGTTTGGAGGCGCATAACCATTCTTTAAATAAAATATTAAATCTGCATATTGAGATTCAGAATTAGTGACACTTATCTGATTGATTTCTTCAGTTTGATTTGTATCGCCTGATTGTGGAATGTTGGATGCTCCTGCCAATATCCTGCAAAAACCTTGACCTCTAACAATCTTTGCTGGTTTAATTTCTAAGTCATATTCTTGAAGCGCTGTGACCCAATTTGCCCTTTTTTCACCCAGTTCTTTTTGGATTAATAGTTTCCTAACTGCCGGGAAAGGAACTATAACTTTTGTGTGGGTTTTCAAAAGGAAGGGTCTATAATGCTTGACTGCTTTAAATACAACAAAGGCTTGTTTTTCTACATCGGATTAATTCAATTCAGCACCCTGAAGATTTGAGCTAAAAAATGAAATGGGTGCTTCCAGATTGTGATCATTTAGTTGCGTGAGTACTGCAGCATACGAGGAGTTGGATGCGATGGTATACAATGTAAAATGATTAGAAAAATTTCAAGTATTTAAGGCTGGGGCATTGATTATTGATTGCTTGATTAGATCAAAAGCTTCTTTTTCTGCTAATCCCCACTTAAAGACTGAATTCTTTTTAATCATTGTTTGAAGTGGTAAAATAATTTGAGAAAAATCTGGAACAAATCTTTTAACAAAATTGATCTGGCCTAAAAATGACTGCATCGATTTTTTATTGTGCGGGAAAGGGATTTCAAAGATTTCTTTGATCCGATCAGGATCAATATAAATGCCATCTTTGGACACAATAAAACCCAAGAGCTTCCCTTGATCAAGAGCAAAGAAAGACTTTTTAGGGTTAAGAGAAATACCATATCTTTTGCAACGTTGAAAAATTTGATTTAGATCATGCAAATGATTATACCTCTCCTTAGAGAATACATTAATATCGTCTAGATAGACGACTACTGTTCTATTAATCAACCCTCTAAAATCTATATCCATAGCTCTTTGGAATGTCGCTCCTGCATTTATAAGTCCGAAAGGCATTTTCTGATATGCATATGTTCCCCATTTTGTTCTGAATGTAGTTTTAAGCTGGTCATCAGGGTGAACCAGGACTTGGTTATATCTTGAGAAACCATCTAGAAAGGACATCAATTCAGAGCCTGCTACTGATTGAAGTATTTGCTCCATAGTAGGTAATGGGAAATTGTCTTTCAAGCTCGCTTTGTTCAAATTTCTGAAATCAATACAAATTCGAATGTCGCCATTTTTCTTTCTAAGTAGCACCATATTAGAGACCCAGTTTGAGTGTCGGACAGGAAAAATAATCTTGGCTTTCAAGAGTTTGTTAAGTTCCGATTTTATCTGGCTCTCCAAGTTTGGATGTATTTTTCTTAACTTTTGCTGAATCGGTTTTTGATCGGGAAGCATTGGAATGGTATGCTGGATAATAGATGTATCATAAGTCTTCAAATCATCGTACTTCCAAGCAAAGACCTGTTTATTTTTTCTTAACAGTCTAATGAATGCCTCCTTCTCTTCCAAGGAAAGTCCTAGTCCTAAGTTAATGTTTTGAGGAGTTTGTTCGGTGCCAAGATTTATCAATTCAAACCTAAGGGTAGAACTTTGGAGCTTTGCGTTAGTCACAGGTTTAAACCTGTCTTTAATATCATAAAGATCCTCCAGCTTTACCACAGGCTTAGGAATTGCATTTTCCTGAGGTGTTTCTCTCATTTGGGAGTCATGCTCATCTTCCTCAATGATTTGATTATCATAGGACTTTTCAGAAGTTAAGAATTGTAAAATATCCTCATCATGGTTGAATACTCTCCAATTAGTGACATTGTCAGGAACTGAAGGCCTAAAAAGCAATTCTACGGAAAATCTATCTGGGCTGTAGTCTTCAGAAGGTAGGAGCTTGGAAGCTACATTAGCTAGGAGATCGGTTGCCGAGTTTTGAGACCTGGGGATGGAGGAAATGTTGAATGCAGAAAAGTGCGAGGTAAGTTCTTGTACTAGTGATTAATAATGTTTGAGGTGATTTGAAAGACAATGGATTGCATTCCTCACCTGTTTAACAATAATTTCAGAATCGCCGAATACTTTTAGATATTGCACTTTAAGACCGATTGCTTTATATAATCCTTGGACTAAGGCTTCATATTCGGCTGTATTGTTAGTGCATTCAAATTCTAGTCTACAGGACAGCATTGTCTTTTCTCCTTGTGGGCTAACCAAAATACATCCTGCTCCTGAGCCCTCGCTAGATTTGGACCCATCGAAATATAAAGACCAAAATAAAGAGGTATTAACAAATATATTTACAGACTTCTCAGTATCATTGAAACATCTAGACCTATCTGTTTGTGAAAAATTCTCAATCTGAGATGTAAAATGATTAACTGAGAAAGGGGATGGTTGGGCAACGAAGTTGCCAAAGAATGACTCTGATGAATAATTCCCCAAAATGTTGTTGTTGAATGCTACCAGTTGGTTTTCTTGTTCGAATTCTGTAACCGTATGGTTCATATGTTTCTCTCGATCGACCCTTATTTGATTTGGCTTGCCCTTATAGGGAAGCCACATATGTGACCAATCAGTGGAAATATACCCATTCAATTTCTCATACCAATCCCTACTCAAAATTAAACCGTAAAATTCCGGTATATCAGCTATTAGAATATCAATTCTTTGCACTATTCTTGGATCAACAGACAACCTAATAGTTACAGAACTAATTTCTCCTAAAACCTGTATTTTGGTCCTGTCCAACTGTACAATATGAATAGCAGACTTTTGGGGTTGAATGTTCAGTTTAGAACAAACTGAAGCTGGCATTATGTTAGATGATGCCCCTGAGTCAATTAAACAGTTGTGCAGGTTTCTATTGTAAATCTCATAGGTTAGAAGGAAGGGTGGAGTATGAGAATTTGATCTATCTCCAATTAGAACTGAATCAGTAGCTTCAACCATTCCTGGAGGAGGTTGGCCTGAATCATTAGCAGCTTTTGCACTGGGAAGAGGTGTAGAAGGAACAACATTCAATTCTTTAAGAAGTAATTTCTGCTGATGCTTTAATTTACTAAGTTCAAACATAGTAATGTTTGCTTTAGTTTTCTTCATGTCATCAACAATATTATACTCCATTGAATCTGATACCACTAATGTTTTAGATGTTGAAGGAGTATTAGAATTTGAAGGCTGGTTTTGGGGAACAGCTGCAGGTGATTTCTTTGCAGGTGTTTTTTCTTTGGTTGTAGCGGCACCAGCACTCCTTTTCTTTGATGTTACCTGAACGGGCTCGGAAGTACTTTTGCTTCTAGTAGTGACCGGGAATGCTTCTTCTTCGTTGTCGGTATCGGAGTTGGGGAGTATAAAATCCCACATTCCATGACATTCTACTACTTCTTCTTCATCGCTAGTTTGTGAAATCGATTCCTCTTCCTCTTCCTCTTGTTCTGAATCAACATTAGATAGGACATTTGGTGGCTCTGATTCATTTTTCTTAAAAGTTCTAAAGGGCCTTTTGGTTGATGTCTCTGCTACTTGTTTCTTTATTTCAACCATTTCGTTTGATAAAGTTTTTAGGACTTTTTGCAAACCTTCCATGTCATAGGGGTCTTTTGAGGTTTTCTTTCTTGAGTCATCTTTAAAAGAGACCTTTTTGGCTTTTCTGTCTTCCAGGGCAGCTTTCTTTTCTAGAGCATTGATACGTTTCTCCACAGCAAGCGCTTCTTTCATGTTTTCGGCTAAGGTAGGTTTCCCGGCTCTATCTACAAAGATGGATATATTGGCAGGCAGAGCTGTTATATACCATTCGCTCCAAATTTGTTCACTTGGTTTGGAGGCTGTAGGGATTTTATTTAGGAGTTTATTGAAGCGAGCATTAAATTCCTTAATTGGTTCCCTATGATCTATTCTCAAATTGGAGAGGTCATTTATCAGGGTGGCCAAAGACCTATCATCTCCATATTTGGTAAGAAACTACTCTTGGCAAGTGTTCCAACTAGTAATGGAACCAGAGGGTAGAGAAAAATACCAGGATCCTGCTTATCCCTGCAAGGTGTAAGGAAAAAGTCTAACAACAACATCTTGTTCTGTTACTCCTTTCAAGTTGACTTCCAACATGAAATTATTGATGTGTTCCTCAGCCTGGGTCCCATCATCTGGATTAAACTTGGGTAGCCATTTTTCAGGAGCATCTGGTAATGGATGCAAAGGTGCAGGCATATTGACTGCACCAGGTCTGGTCCATGGATCTGCCATTATAATAGCAGTAGTGGTTGATACTACTGTTAGGACTACAGATGTCTGGGAAGGAAGTAATATTGAGGAGTGAGCAGGTTGGGATGCTGAAGCTCCTAATCCCTGGTGAACAACAATATGTAAATGGGGAGTGGATGGTTGACTTTGCAGAGGAGAAGATGCAATGGAGGATATGGATGAAAGCTCTTCACTGTCAGATCCTTCAGTATATTTCTTCGCCTTTTTCCTTTTGGGTAAAGGGAACTCAGTGGGTTCAATACCGAGCTTTTCGCTCTGAAGTCTGGTGAGAGGGTGAGGTAAATTGAACTGCGAAGTCGCACTGCTTTGTGATACCTCAGATTTCTGTGGTGAAATCGAGAAGCTCTGAAGTTTGTGGATAAGAGACTGTACTTCAGGTGATTCAAGACTTAATTGTTCTGGAGTATGATGGGTTTGAGCAGTGGTAGTCGTTTCCTCTTCTTCTTGTTTGGATACTGGAGAACCAGCATGCGAATGAGAAGTTCGAGGGGATTCAGAGGGAGAATTACTTTTAGAATGGCTTGCAGATTTGGGTTTGTTTGCCATTCACAGTCAGGCCCTCCTTCTAGCGCCAAAAATGTTGATGCCTCGAAAATCGCTGCAACAACATCGGGGATAACCACCTGGTCCGGACCTTAGTACAGCTCCTTTTCCGTTTGGAATAGTGGCTCCGACTGGGGATAATGGGACCAGTTTCCCAAAAGTGGATAAACGAGATGAATGGATGATTTATAAACTAGACTAACGGTGAGCGAATAACTAAACTATTAACAAGAATACATAAATTATGATCTATCCCGGGAACCTATTGAGCTTTAAAGTGCAGCGCTTGATGATCTATGTATATAAACAGGCATATAGATGACTCTATTTAACGGACATAGACATTATTTCATTCATGATTACTATGCTTAAATAGTTAAGCAAAGCGATTGAAGCGATATTACCACACTTATCGTTTATATCATTGACATATACATGATTAAAAAAAACACATCATAAAACATCCAATAGTGGAATGAATATAGATCTGCTGTCACAACACATGCATATAATCAATAATGGCAAGAATAATCACATAACAATTCATATGAAAGGAATGAATTCAGACATAGATAGAAATACCATATGAGCTGCTTGACACTCCCAATATCAATCACTACTTGTAGTTCTTCCTTCAACGCAAAAACATTCTCAACAAAGACACTAGTGCACAATTGCATAAAAAGCTTCCTTATCAAATTAAGAACGACTGGTCTAGTTTTATAAATGAATATTTGACTGAAGCACAATAGTGCAAACTTCAGTCTTTTAAGTCTGGTACAAAACTTTACGACCCTTTCCAAAACAATGAAAGGGTCTATAAATACTAAATTAATCTAAATATCTATTAGACTGAAATCCTACTAAATCGGTATCAATAAATCTTGATCCTATTTTCCTCAGCGATCTGGCAATCGGTGGCATGATTCATCAAGTAGGCTACTTGCCTTTAAATCTGAGCTGACTTATCGCAAGCATTGTCTCTACTTCAGGAGGTTTGTTGAGGCGCGAACTGAGTTCGGCGGCATAGGTGGAATCCTGAATATCGGGAATTATATACCCGATCGCATCTGTTAGGCACTTAAGGGCGGCTCTCTGTGTATGTGGCTTAATTAGGAAGAGCCAATATGCGTCCATGGTTAAACTGTTAATCCCAGCGATTAATCTCCCCTTTTCCTCTAAATCAGGATAACATGATTGCTCCAATGTGTTTGTTGTTGTCAATTTTCCTGGTGTACATTGGGAAATCATATTTGATAAGTAGAGAGTGTTGTTAACTAGTTCAACTAGATTGTTGGAAGTTGATTTACATCTTGAAGCCGCCCTCTCTGCTTTCATCATCTGAGACTGCCATTCTGTGAAGAGTATATCCTTATGTGTTTCTAAGATCCTGGGCAAATTTGCTGCTCTCCCTTGATCAGAATCTTGCCAGTCAAGAAATGCAGTTATGATCTCTTCGGCTTGATCCAATTCATTTCTGGCCTTCTCTACCTGCTGATTTATGGATGTCGTTAATTCACACAGTGGCTCTGCCTGAGCGATTTGTTGACACAGGAGCTTAATTTGGGATATTAATGCAATGTTTATTTGTAATGCTTCTGCTCTGAATTCAGCCACTTGTGGAGCGCCCTTTATTTTTTCGAGCTGCGATGACAATTGAGCAATTTTCTCATCCTTTGTTTTCATCATTTGCTCGTTTGCTACCCTTAATTGTGCCAATGCCTCTGATAATTCCTTCTGTTTCTGGATCGCGCTTTGGTCGATCCTTTGCTTTTCTGCCTGTAATTGCTGAGTTAGTTGACTATTCACTTGCTGTTGTGTCAACAATTGCTGCTCTGCCTGCTCTGCCTTCTGCTTTGTCTCAACCAATTCTGCCTGTAATGCGAAAATTTCTTGATCCTTGGTTTTCAGTAGAAGACTTACGTCCGATGCCTTATCGATTGTCACTGCCGAATAGGCTCCCGCATACTGTGACAGTTTTGTCAGGTCATCGGAGGGGTCGAATTCCTCCTTCCAAACCACGCTGCCCGTAACAGTTTGATCTGGGAAAAGGGAAGGTTGATCAATCTTCCTTCTTTTCCTTTGTCGTTTTACCACTGCTTTATGCCTCGGGCTGTAGAAAACATCCAGGGGAGGAATATCTTCTACCTAGAGAATGATTTGGTCGGAGGGGTCTTTTGGTATTACCTCAACATCCTTAGAAAGGGGTGGGCCGCTGGTTCCACTTAGAACCTGAGGTGAAGTGATGTCTTGTGTATCGTTTGTCTTAGAAGTGTCTGTATCCTTGGAACATTCCAACCCACTGATGATAGAGTCAAATTGCTTCCATTCCTAGAGCAATTTAGGGTCAATACGAGTATCTATATTGACATCAATGGTGGTTTGTTTTTGCTTTTCGGCTTGGGACTCCTTCCGCACTTCTTCCTGCTCTTTCTTCTGTTGCTCCTCTTGTTCCTTCTTTTGTCTTTCCTCCTGCTCTTTCATTTGCTGTTCCTCTTTCTCTTTCCTCTGTCTCTCCTCCTGTGCTCTCTTCTGCCTTTCTTCTTTTTCTTTTCTCTGCCTTTCCTCCTGTTCCTTCTTATGATCCTTTGTTATAACCGGAGGTTCCTTTGACTGTTGCTGACCAGGCTCGCTTGATGATGTCGCTGGGGTTGTTGCTAGTAAATCTAGAGGCAGAGTTTGCAACCTCTGTTCTCTAAGTTTATTAAATTCAGTCAACCCTTCATCATTATATTTCGCTTTGGCGAATGATTTAACCTGATTTATTGACTCAGCTGAAGAGAACAGGTCGTCAAATATATCTTCCTTATGATCAAATCTTGTCAGTTTGGCCTGTTCCAGTGCATTATAGGCAACTTTATTTGGATCGAAATGCCTATTTGGGAGAGTCGCCAGAGTCAAGGATTGAATTTTTGTGGCTTCCTTTTCTGCATGTTTGAGATCATGCAAGGTATATACACCACACTTCAAAGGAAAAGAGGGCCAGCCTTGCTTCTTATTTTTCTTGAGCGTTTGTGTAACACTCTCAGCTATGATTTGGTAAGAAATTTCCCTCGCTAGCAGTTTATCCGGTATGTACAAAGGGAGGACATGAGGTCGGGCTTGGCTACCGAAAACTCTTATGTAGGTAAATCTCTCCTCTCCGAACCATCTACCTATTCCGGTTAAATCAATTCCGGCTTGATAGGAAATCTTGGGAGCAGGTTTATCGAAAATGGAATAATAAATAGGCAACATAAAGCCATTACAGACTTGGTATAGATGATGTTTATAAGAAGATTTCCACAATTTCTGATGATATATATGAATAGGCGTGGGGTCTTGTGCAGTCCACCTCCAGCCGAGTACGGGGAATTCAGAGTTAAAACAGAGGGTATCTAGAATATAGGCACTGTAGTAAAATGGGGGAATTACCCTTTCAAAAATACGAGTCTTGCTTCTAAACTCAAGCACAGCTTGTGCTAATTTGTCAGAAAGGATAGTGGCCCAATCCATAATTATACTGTTTCATGCTTCTTCCATTAGAGGGACCATTTCTATAGTAAAATTAGCAGAGTCATGCAATCCCCATAATCTACACATCATTATTCCAGCATAGCAATAAGGAGAAGCCAGAGAATCAACCGAGTACTTACCGGAAGATTCGTGTTTGTGCTTGGCCGGATTTTGTCTCCAATCCCGGATGGGTTCGGATTCAACTTCATTTTCATTTGCGAATTTCTCCAGGAACGCCTTATTATATATCTTCTCTGGCTCGGGCAAATGGTACATTTGCCTTAGATCATCCGCCCTGAATGACCCGAAAATTCTCCCGTCTCTGGTGCTGAAGGTTCTATCCAAGATTGGGATTTCTTCAATCGCCCACCGCACTACGTCTCTGTATGGGAGAATTTGCTCCCTGGCCGCTATTCGGTGAAGGAAAGAGTCGGCTAAATCCTTGAGAGTACTCTCAGACTTCCGAGTTAAATCCACAGTAGCTTCTACTATTTTCCTTGCTGGTTCTTCGGCTTCAATCAGGTTGTAGGTGCCTTGCCAAGTAACTCTGACGAGACCCGTACATGTAGTATCAGATATCAAGCCCTTCTTTTTGTCCACGACAGCTTGTCCTGCAGCTGGTGTAGCGGAAGTGCCTGTGGTCTTCTTGGATTTCTTCCCCATCTTGCTTGAGCTTTCTCCTATGGATGAATTCTGCACAGCGGCGAAAATAAACGTAACACAGAGATATGCTAATGAAAATCCAATATGGGAAAGATATACTGATCAAAGCGTGCTGAGAGATTAACTCTTAAAAATGGCCGCGGATACAATCCATGGGAAGATCTTACAATTACATTAAATGGTCGTTTAAGACCTGCCACCCCTTAAATGCTCATTATACCATTATTCGGCTGAATGGCCCGCTTAAGCGTGCTATGGATATTTTGGTGGTTGAGTGCGGGTGACCGATTACTTAAGAGATCAAGCTTGTATTTACTTAATTAAGTTTGTATTTACATGTTTGATTTGTGTTAAAGTGTTTCCTCCTTAGAGGTCATAGGATTCGATCCAATGGAAATTAAGGTATGTACACATCCATAGATTAAATAGTTAAAGCATTGAATGGAGGGCATCCCTTGCCTCACAAACAACGGGGTCTCATATGTCAACTTGGCTGCTACCTACATTATAACCTAATATTAAATAATATTCTTATTTTGACAATTAATATGAATTCTTCTAATATTTAATATATTGTTAAGGAGATTACCCCTTAACTAATTAGTGAAGTATTTAATATTGGATGAGAGAGTTGTAAGGCTGAAATTTGGCTATCACAGGTTAAGTTTGTTGCTTGTATTATTTCAAAGCAAAATTAGATTTCACACCTCTCCGGGAATCAATCAAAATCATTTACACATACCAATCAAAGGAATTCAATAGATGTTTAAAGAAGTGGTTGGGAGGAGTTCACTGTCATATCCATCCAAGGGTTTCCAAAGTAGAGAAACAAGGGCATCAAGGGCATGTGTTTGATTTATGGGCTAACGTTTGAAAGATTTCTACGAGGAGAGGAGTTGGTGGGAGTCCTTATTATGATAAGGCCCAGCACCTCTTCGTTCAGTTCTTAAGGTAGGCTTGAAATAAGTGATTATAGATATATGAGACATATAATATGCAAAACACTCACAACACAAGAATATTGAACATTTGCATGAGACATAACTTAATTTATTTTCAATATATTTTTGCTTTAAAAAAGGAAAGATATGCTACCATGATGTAATACAATGATTCACCAATATTGGGCACCAAACAAATGACTTAGACCACAGATGTTATGTATGATGACAATCATCCACTGTAAGCTATGATTATTAGCCACTCTGACACCCGTCATTTATGGTCACTCATTGAACATGCTCATGAAATTTGAGATCATTGGACATGGTTAACATGCTTTGGTTAACACAATCTAGTATGGTGTGAGGGCCTTGCCTACAATGCAAGCTTTCTAACACCCTTTACAACAACATTGTTTCACAGAAGGCATTTGACATTGATTCATAATTTTACCTTTGTATATGAGAAAGAAACTAAATGTTACTTCTCCCTTATCCAAGATAATTCTCTTGATTACAAATTGAACAATGTACCTTGTGAGACAAAACTTAATGTATGTATTGTATTTGGTATTGTGTCAATTATTCAATTTTTATGTCCTAATATTGTGTTTGGCCTTCCAATGCATGGTCAGTCTTGAATTAAATTTTTGAAATGGAAAATCCCAATTTTATAATTTTGGCAATCAAAGGCACAATGTTGGGACAATGTGTATCCGTCTTGGTGGACAATGGGGCAAACAAAATTTTTATTGATTTGCAGTTGGTGGAGTGTAGAGGCATTCATAGATTGATATATATCCTGATCAACATGGGCGAGAGAGGATTCCCATACTTCACCTCAGTTGTCTTCCTGATTGTTGGTTTGATATGTGGAGGATATGGTTGATGGTTTGATATTGAATTCAAAATCCTTCCTTCACCCTTTAGCCAAAGAGGTGTGTCCTAAAGTATCTCCAATAATATCCTATGAAGATTCATAACATTTAACCTGGAATTATGGCCCACCATGATCATCTAATAATTAATTGAAATAGCACTAAACCCCAATTTAGGGATTGGGTGAATCATATGGTGGGACTATGCTAGTTTGAACCCTAATTAAATGACTTGAAAATCCCTTGATTTTCTACCTTGATGTCATTCATCTCCCAAATTTCTTGCTGGATACACAAGTCCTAGAAAACATGACAAGGAACATGAGAGGGAGTTGACAAGGACATTAGGTTGTCCTAGAACATCATAAAGTGCATCCACATGGATGAACATGGAATGGGAATTAAGGTTATAAGGTATACTAGAGTGTTAGACAAATAGGGTGCATCAAAATATTTTTGGAGTGTCCCAAAGGGCAATATACAATTCTTATCTCCCCTAAAATACAATATACATTTATTGTGTTGATAATAACCACAAGATTCTTAGAACTAGTGGTATAGTGTTTGGTCATGAATGAATATGTGGAAAAGAAATCTAAAGCTTTCAACTCACTGGCATAAAATAGTTCATGGGGCCGAATCAAAATTTCAAGCGACACGTCAAGGATCTCTGGTAAAATGGGGTTAGTAGCCAAAGGATACCTTTCAAATAATTTAAGGAGAGTAGGGAATATTTAGAGGATGCCAACTTAAGAAACCATAAGCAAGAAAAGGGGGAAAGTATCTAAAAAATATGGTTAGAGTAGGCATCAAAATCCCCATCCTTGAATGAAATGGTGGTTTACACATGGCTCATGAGATAATATGGGTGGAGGGTAGATTGGCATGGTCAGAAAATGAGAGAATGGTTTTATCTACTAAAGGAATATGGGATGGAGGTGATGTCTAAGTTCAGGGAGGCCTTTATCTTTTTTGACAAGGATGGAAGTGGATGTATAACAACAAAGGAGTTTGGGACAATAATGCATTCTTTGGGTTGAACCCCCAATGTATATTGGAAGTAGTCCAAATGTTTTATATTCAATAATCTAGTGCCAAATACAACAAACCACAAAAGAGTAGTTCTAATCTGCCTGTAAATGGAACATATTAAATACACCATTCCAAATTGATTTTACTAATGAGAATCAAACAAATAGATGATTCTCGTCATCCATTGCCTCCATACAGAGTAAACAATAACCAGGCCCAATCTATCCTTTACGACACAAATTGTCCCATGCCAAGATGAAGACGGAAAGATACATTTATTGATATTCTTAGGAAGAGCAAAAATATGAAGCCAATATACAGAGATGCTCTAAACAACAGGTTGAACTAGAGTCAACTTGCCTCCTAGGGAGAGCCTCTTGTGTGCCCATGATAAAAATATACAGTGGATTTTCTCTATAATTCAACTCCAATCCTTAATTCCATAACAATTAGGTTGGAGAATAAATCTAAAATATTTAAAATCTGCATCTAATGCAGTGGAGATAACACCAAAAATATGATAAATCTCCAGTACCAATTCATCATCTGGGTAGGAATAAATCATATGAGATTTAATATTATTCATAAGGAATCTAAAGACCGATCAAAAGAGGTCAATCTACCAAATAGTAACACATCATCGACAAAAATCAAAGGAGTAACTGTGACTTCTCTACTTACACATGCAGCCAAAATTACATTTAATCCATCTACCTTCACACCTGCAACCAAAATTACCACCCTTGTGAATTTTGTGACTAATTCTTTGAAAATCCAATCTTTTATCCTCAACGTCTTCTTCTCGCAAAAGTTGTCATAGATATTTTTAAGTAGGCATATTGTCCACTAACGAATATTCTGTAATTTGCCTCCACCATCCTTGTAGAAATTATGGTGTAGAGTTGCAACTACTCATGAAGTTTTAATCAAAATCATAAGATGCAAGCCTACTCTACTGCTCTCCGGAAGTTAATTCACAATTTAGAACCAAAATTTCATATATGCAATAAGAAATAACAGACATGCACACAAAATGTTTCCTAAGCAAAACAATATGCTAAAAACACCAATGTCTGTTTGCATTAATATGATCAATACAAATGTATTGCAATTTATTTTCTCAACTGAGCACAACCTACAAGTGAATAACCTATCTCTCTACTCACTGAGAAGCTCTAAGCCAGACTTAGTAAATTTCTACCTCTGCTTGAGCACATATTTCCTTGCGTAATTCCTTGAGAAATTAGGCCCCTATTATTTAGGAATTTTTACAAAATGGATTGCAAAATTCCCAAGGTTGATCATCTAACTATATGTAACACCTGTACACTCAAGGCTAGTCTACAGTTGATGTTACACTACCTTGGAATCTCCACCATAGCTGGGGAACTCGAATTCTCCATGCATTAGCTATTTTGGGTTGATTGATTAGTTAATTGGATGATCACTGAGTTTGACTGAAGTCGCATTGCACAATTGGCCTTCCACTAGTTCCTCAAGTAGTTGGAACTAGTTTAACTGAAAATAACTTCAGATAACTGACTTTGGTTGCTACAAATTAACAACCATACATGCTTAACTAAACTATAACTCCTCCAATTTGAATTTACTATGTAAACCAAGTGACGCAAGCCATGTCACACAAGTTAACTACATCCAAGCTATCTGTTGATGTGGAAATTCAAGTTTTCTCAATTTAATCAAGGAAATATCAAATTGAGAATTTCTTGCTACATTTTTTAAGAATCCCTCTCTGCAAGAAAGGGATTATCAACCACCCGTATCCTGCACCTAAGGAAATCGAACTTCCCTCTTGACAAAGATTTTGTCAAAATGTCAACATCTTACTTCTCTATCAGCATGGAGTGTAGCAACATCATCTGCCTCTAGACACAGTCTCATAAATGATGATATTGGATATCTATATGCTTGGATTGATCATGAATATAAGATTCTCAGAGAGATTGATGCAACTTCGAATATCACAATTGGATCCATCATCTAACCAAATAGTCCAACAAGTATTTTCTCATCCATATCGCCTCACATGTTTCTTAACTTGTAGCCATGTATTATGCTTCTGTCTAGCTGAGCACCACAGATCTTTGCCTCCTATCGTACCAAGAGACAAATACAAACCCAACACTAAAAATTACACTTGATGTACTCTTTCATTCTAATGGACTTTGTGCCCAACTTGCATCTGTGAAGCCACACAACTTCACTCCCTCTGCTCGTCTATACCATAGCCCAAACTGGGTAGTGCATGTGAGGTAACGTAAAACATGCTTAGTTGCTTTCCAAAATAGTTTGGTTGACTTAACCATAGCATGTCTTAGCTCGTTGACTGCACATCACATATCTGGTCATGTGTTCACAAGATACATGAGTGGACCCACTAGCTGTTGATAAATGGTAGCATCCACTTCACCTGAAGTGGCATTCTCCTTCCTCTAGTTGTTCGTTAGAGGTGTTTCCATGGGTTTACAACTCTCCATGCAGAATCTCTATAGTATCTCATTTTCATACTTTCCTTGAGAGACAAATAATTACCCATCACCTTGTCATACTTCCAACCCAAGAAAGTAGTGCGTGAGACCCATGTCCTTCATTTAAAATTACCTATGATCAATGTCTCATCACTAGTTAAATTAAAATTATCAACATAGAAGACAATAGTAGGAAATTTACCTTCAATCCATATGTGATGAGGTTTACATCAAGTTCACTTATGGTGAAGCCCAAACTGGTGAGATAACTATTGATATTAGTGTACCAAGCACGAGGTGCCTTCTTGAGATCATACAGTGCTCACTTGAGTTTGCGCACATGAGACTCATGATCAAATGTCTCAAAACCTTTTTGTTACTCTACGTACACCTACTCCTTAATAACCCCATTCAGAAATGTTGTTTTTACACCCATCTGGTGGATATTCTACCCCATCTATGCAGCGAGACGAAGAATTGATCTAATGGGTGAGTACCTTACTACAAGAGAAAATGTCTCATCATAGTCAATTCCCTAAACTTGAGAGTACCCCTTGGCCACAAATTTGGATTTATACTTCCCTATTCTTCCATTTCTTTCCTGCTTCACCTTGAAGATCCATCTCAAACCCACTATTGATTTATATGTTGTTCTTGGGATCTTTTCCCAAACACGATTCTTTGCAATGGATTCATATTCCTCCACCATTGCAGCAACCCATACAGGTTTCTCTATTTCTTCCTCAAAATAGGATGGCTCAATCTCTATAAGCTCACTCATAAGAGCCATGTCGCCAGTGTACCTCTTAGGTGACTTCCTTTGCTTACATCACCCTTGTTTCTCCAAAAATGCTATGGATATTTCTCTCAACCACCCCAGTTTGATGTGGGTTGTGGCGTGTTGTCAACTCTCATCAAATGCCTTCTTTCACACATAAATTTTTAAATTCATTCGACACATACTCACCTCCATTATTGCCCTAGAGAGCCTTCACCTTATTGTTGGTTTCTTTCTCAAACAGTTCCTTGAATTCTATGTCCCATCTTTCTTTCGCATGAAGAGATCCAACACTTCTGTGAAAAGTCATTAATAAAAAGGAAAAAATATTTGTGTCAAGCAGTGGAGGCTATAAAGAAAGATTCACGAACATCAAAGTCGATCCTTTCTTGGACTGCATGCACTTTGTTGTCCCAATCATGAAATTTGGATTTTATGTACTTCCCCATGGTACATCCTTTGCATACATCCTGATGTCCAAGTGCTCCTTTAGGGAGGATAGTGGATATTTTTTGTATACTATTCGAGATGCCATTATGTAAATGGCCAAGGCTTATGTGCTAAATTTCACCTACATCATGGCCCTGCACTTTCTCTTCCTTAGTTTTCAATGCAACACAATCTTCCACATCTAACTTATATAGATTCTTCACACAAACCTCGATCTTCTTCACCTGTCTTGTGGCTATGTCTCTTAGGAATGCTTTTCCTTTGTTGAAGATCATGTCATAACCATGGTCTTCCAAAACTGCAACAGAGATGAGATTTTTCTTTAGGCCTACAACAAACATGACATCCTTGAGCCTGAGAGGGGAGCCTGACTCCCTCTAAAAGTTGACTGTACCAATACTGGTCACGTTGTACCTTCCTTCATCCCCTATCTTGATGTACATATGGAGATCTTTCTCCTCCAAGTCACTGAAAAGTCTCTACACCTTGTCATGTGGAACAATGCACCTGAGTCCTAGTACCACACACTCCCCATCACTATGTTGCACATGCATGCGATAAGGGTAAATTCAAGGTCAAACTATGAATCCAAGGCTTCACCCACTACTCCTCCTAAGGTCTTCTCACTTGCCCCTTTCTGTGGGCACTTCGTGGCATAGTTCTCGTATTTGTGACAATGGAAGGATTTAATTTTTAACAAATCTTTCTTCTTTCTCCCTTGGTTGGATTCTGGATTGCTTTGAGATTTCATCCCATTTTCCCTCCTTTCCCTTTCCAACCAATGCAAATTTTTCTTCATCCTTGCCCTTGGATGAGGTCCCATCTCTAGTATTCTGCCTTATTTCCTCTTGTACCAAATCGTACCATAAGTGTTCCCAATTCGGTAGTTTCTCCCTTCCATTCACTTAATCTTGATAGGTATGCCAACTCTTGCGAAGGCCCAAAAGGGCTTTTCTTACCAAGTCATCCTTCGAAAGAGTAACACCAGCTCCTGCAAGCTCATCATGAACTTGTGTGAACCTCCTCAGATATTGGAGGATAAAGTCATTCTTCTACATCTTGATATTTCAAATTTTATCCTTGAGCACCAACTTTTTGTGGTCATTACTATTCTAGAACAGATTTGTGAGTGCCTACCACATTCCAGAAGGATTTTCTTTCCCATGGAGATTGCTGAAAATGTGGTCTCGTACTCCCTCCAATATTATTATCCACACCTTGGCTATAACTTTCTTCCACTGAGCAAGGTTTTGGACATCAGATTCTACTGGTTTTGTAACATCTCTCTTGATGTATTCTAGCAATCCATTGTCATGGAATACCTCCTCCATGCGATCCTTGTAGTCAATGAAATTAGAGTTGCTACACTGAACGGCAAATTCGAACCTCTTGAGAAAAAAATTCAAAATTCATGCTCTAATGTGAATCCTACTATGATACGATGTAGAAATTATGGTGTAAATTTGCAACTCATCATGAAGTTTTTTCAAAATCATAAGACACAGACCTACTCTACTATTCTACGAAAGTTAATTCACAACTTAGAACAAAAAATTCAGACATGTAATAAGAAATAAAATACATGCACATAATATTTTTCAAGGGGCAAGAAATATTGTAATAACTCCAATGCCTTCTTGCATCAATCTTATGAATATAGATGTATTACAAATAATTTACTCAACTATTCACAACCCGTAAGTGAATAACCTATCCCTCTGCTCACTAAGAAGCTCGAACCCAAACTTTGTCAATTTCTACCTCTGCTTGAGCCCCTATTTCCTTGTGCAATTCCTTGAGAAATTAGGCCCCTATTATTTAGTTTTTTTCCAAAATGGATTGCACAATTCCTAAGGTTGATCATGTGACTGCATGCAACACCTGTACGCTCAAGACTAGTCTACAACTAATATTACACTGCCTTGGAATCTCCACCATAGTTGGGGAACTCGAATTGTTCGCATGCACTAGAAATTTTGGGATGATTGATCACTTAACTAGATGATCACTGCATTTCACTGAAGTCTCACTGCACATCTAGCCTTCCACTAGTTCCTCCAATAGTTAGACCTAGTTTAACTGAAAACAACTTGAGATAACTGATTTTGACTGTTACAAATTAGAAATCACACATGCTTAACTGAACTCTAACTCCTCCAACTTGAATTGATTGAGTAAAATGGGTGACACAAACCATGTCATACAAGCTAATTGTATCCAAGTTGTTTGTTGATGTGGAAATTCAAATTTTCTCAATTTAATCAAGGCGAATCAAATTGAGAATTTCTTGCCACATTTTTCAACAATCCTTCAAGTGAATCTAATCCATGTTGCCAATCTAGCACAAAAATTTTCTAATAACAACAACCAATGTATATAATTAGCATTCAAAATAAATAAAACAATAAAAAAACACATATTAAAACATAATCAATGGAGACCCCGAAAAGTACTCCGACTATGTTACCACCCATTAACATTCTGCGAAAGTGCCTCCATCGCTTCTCTCATGACACACACCTCTACTTTCGGCCTCCATCGCGCTAACTCCCATTAGTTTTTTTCAACCTCCATCACTCTACTTCCCAAAGAAACCATCAATAACATAAAAATGAAACCCTAATTCTTTACCCTTTTGACTAGCGCATCATATTGAAAATTTTAAGACAAAAGATTTATTTTGTCTTAAAAAATTGTCTTCAAATTCCCCTCCATGTAGTAGTCTAGAATGCAACGACATACTTTAGGAAATTGGTTCACTAAATTATTGCCTAAGGTAAAAGAAGGTTTTAATATGTAAAAACCTATTCTACATGGTGCATTTTGATCAACCTAGTAATACATGACTAGGTGATCATTTTTTGGGTGATAACAGGTTTTTTCCAAACATAAGAGTTTGAGGAGCACATCATATGACAGAAATATGTTGTAGCTTCGCTTTTGCAAAACACTGAAGGGGAGTCATAGGGAGAGAGAGAGATCACTCAAGTAATAGGAAGGAGTGAAATTGGAGGGGGTGAAAACTACCTGTGAGATAAAAGTTTCTTTTATTGATGAGTACAAGATATCAATAAGGTGGGGGAGATATACCCACACCTACCAGATAACCAAGTACAAATGATAATGGTGTGCCTAACAATCTAGGTCTAAGGTGCGTAGTACATGATACATGATATGCTGGCATCAATGGGGCAAAAAATGATACAATGAGATAATGATCCCCATATACATAATTTCCTCGAATACAGTGGCAAGGATTGATACAATTAAGTATGTTTATTTGAGGACACGAGACATAATTCCCCCACGTTGGTGTGGTGAAGGGGGGGGGGGAGATCACAACCAAAGAAGCCCTGAGGAACAAGAGAGGTATTTAAATATCTCAATGGACCATTTTAAATAGAGGTTCATGTTGTGAGTAATGCAATCGGCAGAAACAAAGCCATTCAAATAAAAATAACTTATTCTGAGGCTAGATCATAATTTTTTGACATATAGGTATGTGAGGGGCTACTTGAAGGGACATACCCTCATGAGGTCTAGAACATCTCACACACACCTCAAAAAATCTAGGAAAATCTGCTAGATCACTAAACCACCAAGTGTATGTTTCTTCATCGTGTGATAATGAGTTGAATTTGAGCATGCGAGAAAAAATGAAGTAAAAGGGAAATAATGATTCACTTTGCTTGATTAGAGGCACCAAGAAAGGATGAAAGATGAAACCAAGGTACACGATCCTCTAGACTACTCTCCTAGAATAAATGTGTTGATGTTAACAAAAGCAGGCCCACCAATGTTTAGGTAATTATGAATCCTCAACAAAGGCACAAGGATCATAGTATTATGGCTAATAACGACTAACACCAGGGATGATAATTGGAAGATATGGGGACTCGTGGAGTTATGATTTACCTTGTCAAAGCATAACATGCAAGGTTGACCTCGTAGTGACTGACACAATTCCATAAGGGATGGTCAATTACTCAAAAGAAGGATTTTCAAAGGCACATGAGGATAGATGGAGGTCAAATATAAGAAAAATGGGATGAATGCAACACATAGATGGATATATATTGTAACAAGACTTAATGGGACTTTGAACAGACTCCGTAGATGTAGGGTTGACTCATCTCTAATGCTTTGAAGAAAGGTGACTATATGATGCTTCCACATGGGAAAGGCCCACAACGCGGCATAATAGAATGAGTAAATAGTAATTACTCGTGACAGAACTCGACTCATAATTCAAAAAATTCGAAGGAAAAGTGGTACGAGAGTACATGTGACTCATATTAAGAGATTTGATTTAATGCACCAAAGTGAGACATCATGGAAAAAATGGATTTGTGGTGAAGTTACAAATTATGAGAACATGGAGACCCATTGTAGAGATCAATGAGAGAATTCCAACAGTGCTACCGGTTTGTCAAACTGATCTACCATTTACTCCTAATGGCCAACAAAAACTAGAGTTTTTCCTATAAAAGGGCTTCTTGCCCCCAATTCCAATTCATTTGTACATTGATTTGTTGGAGAATTTAGAGAAGAGTAAGAGGTACTAAATCTTGGTGAGCTCATAGTAGAGTTGTTGGATTTCCAATCTATGACTTAGTAGGTGGCTTTACTTGTCCAGAAATGGCCTTAACGTCTCTTGGAAGGATGGTTTCTCATGAAGAATTAAGGAAAGAAGGCTGTCCATTTAATTTATGAAAAAGAGACATTATGTATGGAAAAGATACAGGTGAAAAGATGTTTATTTTTAGAATAGACAATATCCCCTATCTCTCTCTCATCCCAATCCCAAAATCAATAAGGAATATTGTTTAAATTTAATGCCCCAAGCTACATTTTTAGGACATAGTTAGGATTCTTAAGAAAATTACCCAAAAGGTAACACAATTCTTGTTATTGTTAGACCTATGCATTAGGGATTTCTCTAACATCCACTTTAACAAGCAGCTTTCCATGTGCTCAATATTCTCAATAAAAATAACATACTTTGTGGTGCTAATGACTAATTCCTATTAAGTTTATGCTTTTATGGATCTTGGTGAATTCCTAAACATAAACTTCTTAGACTAAATAAGAAGCGATCAATTTGTAATGTTCTTTTCTCTGTGGATATGGTTAAAGTGGATAGAATCTCCCCATGGTATTTACCATGGTAGTTTCCCATGGCATTGACCCATGGTATTTGCCTTCGTTTTTCGAGTGAAAACAATAAAATATAGTCTCTAGAGATTCAATGAAGCATATAAAAGGGGATAGGAGCCTAACAATGTAATAATCGAGAGTTATTTGTCTATTTTTCTTTTGTTGAGAGCTTGTCAAGTCAAGTTCTAGTTGATTCCAAGGACGAAAACCCCATGGGAGTAATTTCTCTAGTGGATCCATTCAGGATCTAAGATTGTGCTTCAACATCATTAATTTCTCTGTTGATGGGAAGCCATACATGCCAAGGCATGAGCTTTAGTAGTGCTTCTGTGGGCATGTAATTTTTTTTACATTTATTTACATAAATAAGAGGCTGCACTCTCAAATCTTTATTGCATTCGGTGTTTTTACTGCATTAATTTTATTAGAACACCTACAATGTACCAGAAATGATTAAAATTTTGATGATTGGGAACTACAGTGGTATCAGAGGTGTGCATCCCGCCAGCTTGAGGGTTTTATTGGAAAATTCGAAATTATTTGCAGGGTTATTTGGAGGTTTCATGCAGGGAACTTTGGTGGAATTTATGCTCACCCTAGCCAACATTTCCATCTTCGATGGTATTTCGTATCATCCTAGTTGGTTCTATTTTTCAGTTGATTGGAAGGAGAATTTTCTGCATTATTTTCAGAGTTATTATTTTATTGCAAACAAAAGAGAAAATGTTAATTTGCTAAATTTTTAGATTGGACCTGGGTCTGCTTTACCATATTTATCCATTCAAGTTTATGGGGTCGAGATCAAACCCCTATTAGATTTGAGGGTCACTTTTCAATTGTATTGCAAGGCTGTGAGATTTGTTGTAGGAAGTACCACCATCTTGACTATAATTTGATTTCAGGTCTATATAAGTCCAATGGAAGAGTTCATCTCCTTCTAGTGGGTCAAACACCAAGGGTTCAAAGGCTAAATTCTAAGCACAAGTATCATATCGGATTATATCCGTTTCATTTCAAGATCAATGGTATGAATATATTTTTGTAATCTATATTGGAAAGAGGCTGGATCATTTAAATCTAAGGAGGAGACCCTGCCTTTTGATGCCATTTTTAACTTGCTCATAGACTTAAAGTATCTCCTTGAAATAATTGTGGATTGATTTCATTGTAGGTAAAAGAGGTCAAATTGCAAGGGTTGGAAGGTCAAGTTTCTAAACTTGATCCCAAGGAAGAATATAAATTGTTTAATCAAATTCATTCTAGGATTGAGGTTGAACCCATAGCCAAATTTGGAGATTGATCACTTGGAGGCCACATTTCTTTTCCAAAGACTGAGGGTTTCAAGGGTCCTTACTCCACGCATTTTCCAGAATTCTTTCTCTTGTAGTTCTTTCTTCTTAAAGATGTATGAAATGAACCCACTTAAGACTTCAGATGATAAACAGTATCAATAATATAAATGGTTGCTAAAAATTGTAGATCTACAACAAATGATAGAAACAAAACTTGCGAAAGTCCTAATCTATGCCACAATCATAGTTAAACAACAAAAAGAAACAGTAATAACTCAAATAATCCAATGGAAACTATATCTACAAAAAATAGATTTTATTATAACACTAGTAAAGGGAACAAATAAATGTTACCTATCCCCCTCTATGGGATGGGTTCTTGGCTATGCTTAAACGTCTTCATATTCTTTAGAGTCTCTCTCTTCTATAATTTGAAAACCCAACAAATAAAATATTTGAGCTTAATGGGAACTCAAATGGCAGATAAATGAAGTGCATCAACGAAAATAATCATAGTTACAGTAGTGAGTGCAACAATGAAAATAGTCAAAAGTGAATGATGAATGGAAAACCCTTCTATTTATAACAAAATATTGAGTTATCCTCGAATAATGAGCAATAATAAAATATTATTAACCCCATTCTTGGAATAACCACTTGGAATATTTTATTGTATTTGGTTAGGAGGGAAAAAATATTTAAACTTTTATTTAGAAATAATAAATAAATAAATGATTTATTTATCATTTCAACAAATTGGTTAAGGAATAATAAAGAAATAATGATTTATTTAACTATTCCCAAGGGATTTTTCAAATTTGATAAGGAATAATAATTAAATATTCCTAGAGAAAACTAAGATAATTAATAATTTATCTGTTGATTTTTCATAGTTGGGTCAAATATGACAAGGAATAATAATTGAACAATGGTTTAATTAATTATTCCTAGAAGAAAATCAAATAAATAGTGATTTATTTAATTATTCTGCATGATTTTAACTATAAATTACTTAACAATGGTGGTTTATTAAGTAATTTTTCACAGTGAAAGAAATTTTACTATTGTAAAATTCACTTTACATGATGTAGTTCGATCCATCTAGTAAATTAGGCTAGATGATCAATATTTTCGTGATAACAGATTTCCTCCCAACATACGAGTGTTAGGAGGAAAACATATGACCGAGCTGTGTTGTAAAGACATAATCACTACACAACAAAGTGGAGAGAGAGAGAGAGAGAGAGAGAGATACCAATACAACTGAAGCAGGAGGATAGGGACAGAGGGGGCAAGATCAATGCAAGTCACCTTTTATGTTGTGGTACCGGACCTTAATGAGGTGGGGGAGGCATACATATACTCGCCGAGATAACTTACTACAAAAATAATGGTGTGCTGAGAAACATCAAATTGAGCAATGAAGTACATGCTAAATGGTACATAACATGTTGGCATAACTGAGTCAGAAAATAATACAAAATGTCCCATATATATAATTCACCAGAAAAAATATGAGCCGGGATTGAATATAATATGAAATGATTACATGAGATATAATGGCCTTTCCCTCAAAAAATGCGTTGGAGGGAGGGTAAAACAACCGAAAAGGCCCTGTTGAACAAGGAAGGGATCTACAAAACTAAATGGATCATCCGAAGGAGATGTGCATGCTATGAACACTGTGATTGGTAGGAACCGAACCCATTATATTTGCGGAATTGCATCTAAGGCTATAGCATAATAGGAATGCATCCAAGCATGTGTGGGGCTACCTGAAGGGCCACCCTCTCATGAGGTCTCAAACATCTCACACACACCTAGGAACCACTAGTACAATCTGCTGCATCACTGGACCATCGAGTGTATGGATCACGAACATGAAACAACCAAGTCAAAGGGAAATAATAAGTCCCTCTACTTGATCCAGAGTACTAAACAAGAATGGAAGCTGGAACCAAGATACACCGCCCTCTAGGTCGTTCTTATGGAATAAATGAGCTGATGTCAACATAATAGGGCCCACGATAGGTGAGGCAATGAGGATCATCAACTAAGGTATGAGGGAAAATAGTAATGTGACTAATGGACTGACACCAGGCATAATGGAAAATGAGGGATTGAGGGACAAATAGATGACTTCCCTTGTCAGAGAATAAAGTGCATGGTTGACCTAGCAGCAACTAACTCAACTCTAGATGTGATGCAGACAGTATGAGTGGAGGCAAAAATGGGTAAGATGGGATGAACGGTATCAAAATACGGATGGAATATTTTGATATGATATAATGGGATACGAAACAGACTCCATGGATTCTAGGGTGACTCATCGTCGATGTCCTGAACAAGGGTGACTCGATGACACTGCCACACAGAATAGGCCTAGTGGGCAGCATGAAAAAATGAGTAAATGATGGTTACACATGATGAAAATTGACACGTGACATGACAAGTTCCAAGGGAAGGTGGTCCCCAAAATACAAGCGTCGCATATGAAGAAATCTGATTTTGAGAGGTGACGAAGTGATCCTTATTGGAAAAATGGCTTCCTAGTGAAGTTTCAAATCATCCAAAACTAAGAAAGTCTCATTATAGTACTCGATGAGAGATTTCCAATGATGTTGATGGTTCGTCAAGCTGAGCTACCGTTTGGTCAAAGCGAGTGACAAAGAAATTATGGATTTATCTATGAAAGGACATTTTCCCTCCAATTGGAATTAATTTTTTCAGTGATTTGTGGTAAATTTGGAGAGGAGGAAAAGGCCCTAAATCTTGTGGAGATCATAGCAGACAAACTGGCCATCAAAATTAGAATTTGTGACTTTCAGGTAGGTGGCCTTACTCATCTCTTCAATTTCAGTTATTTATTTCGTGATTTTTGGCTCCTAGCAGCTCCCTGGGAGACCCTTGCTCCTCTTCACGGTCTAATGACACTTTTTGTGCACAGAAGTGGAATTTGGATCACATGAAACAGGTGAAAACCTACGAGCTCACACTTTCTGGGCATAAAACTGCGATTTGGGGCTAAAAATAGGGGCGGTTTGCTTGCTTGGTGGGGGTTGTAAATTGATTAGTGTAGACCAGTGTTTTCTTCTCTCAACTGACAAGACATGTGGTTTTTTGCAGGCATGGCCAAGCTAAAAATAAATTGTTGTGAGTGAGACTTGGATACCCTCTGATCCGAGATTCAGATGGATGAAGGGGCTCGAGGGGCATTGGCTCACTATGGGGTTCTCAAGTTGGTAGAGAACCCATTGATAAGGGCAGGTGACCCTTGCTATTGAGAATTATGAGCTATTGGGATCCAGACCATGAGGTATTTGTCGTGCAAGGGCACAATATTGAGCTCAGATTACAAGACATTTATTTCTTCACCGAACTCCCTCCCCTCAGAGTGGTGAGGGATATCCATCTAGTGTTTCCTTGTGGGAGGAACATTTCAGAGTTTGTGGAGCACCATTGTCCATAGGATGTGCATGTGAAGGGCATGACTATCCCGATTGGTGATTTAGATAGGCTAGAGACACAGGTTGTTTCCGCAGCTATGCTACGAGTCTTGGGAAGCCATGCATTCCACCACATCACTGCTGGGCAAGATGATGCTGGTTGAGAGTGTTTTGGCTAGTACCTACTATTGGTGGGCCAAGTTGATACTGTCATCGGTGAAACGATAGTTAAGTCTATGCAGGTGAGCCATGACTACGCTTTTGGTATAATAATGTACGCATTTTTCTTTGAGAAGACACCCACCATCCTTCCTGATGTATAGATCCGATATGGGGGCCCACAGGAGCCCAGGATCCGCCATTCGGGTCAGCTATTGCGGAGAGGAGGATGGGGAGTCAAACAGGTGTTCCAACCCGCATTTTTTGCACATTGGGATTAGATACCCCTTTAGATTGATGATTATCCTTATGGCGAGATGAACGATCAGGGAGATCCTGACTTGCCACTTTTGCTCAGGCAAGCATGGGGACCAAATGGTAATTGTTAAGCTGCTGTTTTTATCAAATGTAAAAGTATGGGATAAAAATATGTGGTATGCAGACATAGCACCTGTAAAACCGGAAAGAAATGTAGGACAAGCCGCAGTGCCTGTGGCTACGGATTGGGGAACATCGTCATCTTGTTAGGGTCCAGAGGATAGTGTGCTACTCGTTTGTCTACACCATAGATGTGGGGTACTCTTGACCAGAGTTTTTGAGCACGGATGGCATGAGCTAGATGATCGATACATATATGAGTGTAATGGCCTTCCCTTAGAGTGGCGAGGTATCATGCGGTGCATGGCGATTGTTGGTCATGCAGTATGTGATCTACGTGCAAGTGGAGTAGAGCCTTTGGTGTGTGATCCTTCGGATAGTGACTAGATATGGGGTCATGTGGGTCCCTTTGATTTTGATTTTTGTAACATGTTATGGGCATGTCAGATGTATTTAGAGCTATGGGCTCTGAACACTTATATGATACATAATATGATTATGCATTTTTATATGATGATGATGGTTCGCCATGTGTTTTGTTTATGGTTGTCTTCTTTGGTATACATGTGGTAAATGCCAATCTAGAATGTTATTTGCAATGGTATCTACATAGTTATTTTGGGCTCTAGGAACTTGACTAAAAGTAATGGTTTCAAATTCACGTACCAACATCTTAACACGCAGATATTTACTAAATATGACTTGGTTATGCGCATGATACACACCATTCAATTGCATGACAAGTAGCAAGGAATATAAATTAACATGAAGATGAAGGATGCGATGAGAAATGGAATCAACTAAAAAACCTATCTCTGCATCATATTCGGCTTGGTTATTGGTGGTAGATCCAATGCACATGTCTTTCGAAAGGACTAATGTATGTAAGGGGGTAAAAATGGCCCAGGTTGTCAAGGCTATATTCCTGGAGAAGTGACTTGCACCATCAACATGACCGATATATGGTGTGGATGATGGATCCATCTGAAAGGTGCAAAAGATGATAGATGAGATGATGCATCCTACCTAACTTCATGACAGAAATAAAGACATGCAAATCAAAGAGATAAGCTATGAGAAAAATATCTTTAGGTAGATTGCATTGGGATTATTAGGAAGGAAATGGCCTTTAGAATCCTCCAAAAAATATTCCCCCTTGCGTAAGTCTTCATCAAAACAGAAGATGAGTAGACGAGAGGAATATTGACTACATCATGCGGTGCAGTACCTAGTGCATCAACCTGAGAAAGAAGGTTCACATATGCATCATATGGAATGGTAGACGACAAGATAGTAGATGAAGGATCTATGTATGTTGAGACCTAGGATTCTATTGAAAGAGGTTGAATAGAAGCGCGCTCAAAAACCTCAAAAAGGATTGCCTACAAGGAACTCAATGATGATGACAGGTAAAGGATATGGCCCATGGTGTCCATCATCTCAACATCTGGGGAAGGGATCACGATGGTGGGACTGGATTCCCCCTATTCTGGCTTACTATTGGTACAAAAATCCAAAGTAATAGGAGAAGGTGATCCATTATGAGTGGTCTCGTATTCGCAAAGTGCCTTAAGGAAATCCCAAAATTCGTTGAGATGAGGGCAACAATGGGAGTAAGCACCATGATGATCACACAGGGCACAAGGGTGATTCTTGTGTAATGTTCTACGTTTCTTGGGTGGACTCGGTAAGTTAAAATGGACTTTAGGGATATTTGACTCAGGGAATGTTTCATGAACCAAAGGTTTGAGATGAGGAATCTCAAGACAATTATTGGTTGTGTGCCCTGTTATCACCCAGGTTGTTCCCTTTGACTCCCAAGGGAATACGGCCGGGGTAACCACTAACCAAGCTTTGGATTATAGGTCCTAGCCTACCTATAATCAGAGAGGGCTCTCTCCTTAAGTTTTATCTCTATTTGTGAAAATTTTAGGCTAGTTATGAATTCAGCTTTTGTTTTTAAGGTTTTGGTTGTGAACTGTTGTTTTGAGAAGGGCATGAAATGTTTGAGGGATTTTTAGTCCATTGGGCATATGGAGTCAGAAATTGAGTAGGTCCTGATGTCTGTGATGGAGAAAGATTTACTACAGAGCTAGACAGCTATTCATGATACAATGTTTTGGTTTATAAATGAAACAGAGTGAAATGGAAACTTATACATAGTCTGACTGTAAGTTGAAAAGGGCAGATTCTATTCAGTAGCATCTAAGAATTACTGCACAGAAACTGTTAAATATTTATAGTAAGTTGGAGCATTTAAGAATTCCAATTTAACAGGCAAACCTGAAGAAAACATTTGTAACAAGGAGAGATTGAATTCAGGGTGTCTCCATGGACAAATCCTGAGTTATTCTTCTACTTTCTTGATGAGATTAGACCACATACATGAGAAATGAAATAAACAAAAATTAAACACAGACAGAGATAGAGAAACTTATTGTATCAAACTATAGCACTAGAATTCTGCAGCATTCAATGGTTCCAACATAGCATGCATCAGAAAAAACAATCTCTGAAATCCTGAAGCTTCTTTGTATTAACTCTCAAAAATACAGCCGAGTTCTCTTTCTGAACAAGTAACAATAACCCTTGCAAGCTTATGCGAGGGGGAATATATACAATCGGTTCTACGAAAATATCTGAACCGCTGAGTCACCTGATAATTAAATACGCTCACCAACTTAACAAAAATAGCAGGTAAAGAAGTTATTACTGCTCTAAATACAAGATGAATTCTCTTTAATTCTGTCAGAAGTCTTTTTTGACCTTTGGAGGCCACTGAGTCGGTTGAGCGTTCTGCATAAATGCTGAATGATGTGTCTTTATGCTCTGTCATGCTGTAGCTTTCTCGGCCCTGTCATTTGCAGCTGTCAGTATTGCTTTAGTGGCCGAATCTTTCTGCTGAGTTGGCTCAGTCCACTCTTCTCCAGTCATAGTGTATACATCACATTTTCTGATCCTGGTGACTTATGTTTTTGATAAAAAACCTGATGAGAGGCTCTTTTTCACAGTATTAGCTGTATCATTTTGGTCCACCATTCCTGTGTGGGCAATTGATGTCTCAAAATTGCATCTAAGGTCTCATCTGCCTCTATATATTTGTAGAAGTTTGGAGGTACTTCAAACAAATGTTTGATCTCATTCATAATGAAAAATAAGTTCTCTACTCTGTTATAGAGACTTTGCCCAGATGTTGGCCCTGTTTCTTCTGAGGTACTTGGTCTTACAGTGATCTGATTGGTAGCAAATGTATTGACCCTTTTAGCATAGTTCTCATGTGAAAGTAGTCTCCCTGCGCTGTTTAGTAAGCCAGGAAGACCTCTGCTTTGTAATGCTACAAACTTGTCCATAAATTTGTTTACTTCTGTATGCATGTCTTGGCTTCTTCTTTCCAGTGTTTGTACCAGGCTTCTCAATGTAAGGACCCTCTTTATCAGCAGGATAGTTTCAGTTCTATTAGGGATTCCTATTGCTGCCAGCTGAGGACCTGTACGGTTATTGAGCACGTTAATCATTCTATTGGCTATCTCAGGCATATTGCCTAGAGATACCCTTGCTCTCTGGACTTCCCTGTGTGCTTTGCCTATGAGCTCCATTTGCTCATGAATGGTCTCTATATACTGCCACTAATCTGTGATTGATTGGCCAATGTTGGCCCATAAAACTGTCTTGAGCTCAGCCACCACCTTGTCAAGGGTGAGCTCTTTCTCCAGCTCCTTTATCTTCTCTTTGAGAGCCTTCACTTCTCTTCCCTTTTCAGCTATGCTTTGCTTTGACTTGTCATATTTTTCATTGAGCTTAGCCAAATTCTCCCTAGCTTCATTTAACTCTACCATTTGGGCTTCTAAGGCCTGAATTTCATTCTTCAGCTTCTGCATATCAAGGCTTGGAGCCTGCTCTGTTGTTGGTGCTGGTGCTGATGTAGATGGCGTTGTTTGAGCTGTCTACTCTGTAGGAGGAGCATTAGTTTGAGGAGATTCCTCAAGGTTGATTATTTGTGGAGGGGGCTGTGATGTTTGGCCTCCTTCCTTCTGTTGTAGGGCTGCCTACAGCGCAGCCTCTGACTCTCCCAATTTCTCCTGTGTCTGGATCAGCTGTTTGTATAATGATACCAGCATAGCTGCTGCATCTTGGTCATGCCTTAGCTGGGCAACCTCTTCTGTCTGAGGATGAAGAGTTGCTGGGATATTGATCATTTTTCTTAATGCTGCCATGTCTACATCTCTTAATTTCAACAGTGCTTGTATAGCCTTGGTGTCCTTGGGATCATGCCCAAGCTCTATGATGATATCCTCCAATGCTTTGATTCGGTTGTCCTTTGCCTGGGAGGATGCTTTCTCCAACTCAAGTTGGGCAGCTGTGTTGTTTAGGCTATTTTCCAGCCTATAATTTACCAATGTTTTGTCTGCAAGGGTGGCATATACCATCTCACCCGTTTGCTTGTGCAATTCAATTTGATCCATAGGGTGGATGTCTTTTGCAAGGACCTCAAGGTTGGTCCTTATGTAGTCTGCAGCTGACTGTGGCTGCAGCATGGTTGGCATGAAATGACTCATTACCATTTTGCCCTCATGTACATCATATGCAGACATCAACCTCTGTTGGTTTGTAGGAGCCATTTTCAACAAGTGATTGTAGAGCTGTATCTTGAGTGGCTCATTCCTCTTTTTGATATCAATAAATTGTTGTTTGATGCCTGCTTCAGCTCCCCTTTGGTGGCTTGAGGAGCTGACTTCTCCTCCAACTGTCCTTTCCTGTTCCTGCTGAAAGGAACTTGCAGATGCTTCCATGCTTGGTGGGCCCATGCCCAAAGATTGCCCCATAGGCATTTCTTCTTCTGAAAGGGGATTTAGCCTCTGTCTTTTCTCCCCTTGAGTTGTGGATGTGGTGAGGGGAGTCTCCTGCTCTCTATCCCTCTTCCGATTTCTGTCTTCATTTTGTGGGGTTTGGAGGACCGAGGCCTCCACTATCGTTTCCTGCCTAGGAGGCACAGTTTCTTGTGTCTGCTGCCCAGTGGATATTGGGGCTTCAGCTGTTTGTTCTTGCTGCACTGGCTGCTCCTGTTTTTGTTGTTCTTCTTGTTGTTGTACTTCTTCATGAGGTGGCTGTTCTGGCTCCATCTGTTTCTCTTTGCCTTTGCTGGAAGCCTGATAAGTAGCTTTGGCTGCTTGCTGATGTGCTGTAGAAGATGAGGCAACTGCTCCAAGTTGCCTTTGATATGAAGAGGAAACCTGTCCACAAGTTTCCAAGTCAGCCTCTTTTTCAATATTCTTTGCCTCTCTTTGAATCATTTTCTCTCTAGTAATTGCCTCTTCTAGGGTGCCCTCTTTCCAACTTAGTAGATTGGCATATTTCTCAATATGAGGCAATCTAATGTGAGCATAGCCACCCAATTTATGTTTTACCCTCCTGAGAGAAATGAAATGATTAGGGTCATAAGGTACCCAGCGAAAACTGGTTTCCAATCGGAGGGCCTCTAGCATGCCATCTGCTTCCTTCCATCCCTCCTCCCTTATGTTGTAAAGAAAAGGGCCTAGCTGGTTCCTGACTTTTAGTTGCACTTTCTTGTTTTTACTATGGAAATGGACCATGTCTGCATTTCCAAACTGCCTGAAATACTCCAAGGCAAATAGTCTCATAGGGACATATCTTGGCAGCCTATAAGGGTCCAACTCATAGCCATATATTCTGATTACTGTATGGTGTTGGTAAAAGTACCAATCACCAATGCTGTAGGACTTAGAGAGATGGAGAATTCTTTGCATTTCATCAGTCAATCTTGGAGGAGGAACACCATATAACAAGGTCAAAGCTGGATGAATGAAAAGGTCTATGAATTCACAGTATGTGTATGGTGAGCAAGAGGTGTGATGAAAAACTGAAGTCCAAAACACAACCGACCTTGGATTTCCCTGGGCATCAAGTTTCTTGAGAGGAATAGGGAAACTGTCAGGTTGATAGAATAAGAACAGATGATATATGTATGAGGTGTATCTAAACACCTTTTCCCTTTCTAGATTCATCAGTTGCTCATGAATCTTGTTTGCAATGTATTCAGCATAGTCATGCACAGCAGGAGGCTTCCCAGGAGAAAATATGGACAGCATGGCCATAATGGTGTTATCAACATCCTCAACTCCCTTGTAGCCCAGGACATAGCTAATCAAATCTACAAGCATTTTGCCCAAGTCATTGAGATATGGATTTCCAATAGGAGGCGTTCTCACAGCTTCAGAGCTTGGCTTAATAAATAACTGATTAATTTTGATGATTTGGGCACTGGACAGGTTGCCCCCCTTCTTTAATAAATCCAACATGGAGAGAGGAGTCAATGGTCTTGCAGTGTGAAAGTGCAGCATCTCCTTTATGGCCTCAGGGGTAATATGGAACAAGACTGAGCCTGTGGGATTGAGAACAGCTCTCTGACATGGATCATAGCATTCACAGCATCTATGGATCAAGTCTGGAAGGGAGTTGACTTGAGGAAGGTTAAAAATGGGCAAATTGGAGTCCCAAATCCCCAAGATATCAGCTCCACTGAGGTGTTGGGCCTTTAACTCATTCAGCAGATGGATGTTAAATTTGGAATTCATTGGAAATGAGTCTATCATCTGATAATCTTTATCACCCAGGGCCTTCCATTCTAACTCTCTCTGTGGGGCATTGAGAGGTGCTATATTTAATGCTATTGGTGTTTCCATGGCTAATAAGGCCTCTGATTTGTATGTGAACTGGTGTTACTGAACAGAGCAACACAGAGGGGTATTTCTGGAACAGAGAGGTGAATTGCAAAGGAACAGAGGGTAACTGGTAGTGGCAGCAACTGAAAAACTGCACAGAGGACTGATAGAGCGAATGCCGAGACTGGTAAACTCTCTCCAAGGTGAATTAGTGGAGCTCGGGTCTTTAAGTTCACGAATGCGCGAACTAACTGTGAATTTAGGTAAATTTGGCTAAATGCAGGTTCTGCAGAGGAATTTCGTCCCAACCACTGAAAATAGGCCTGGTTACTGGGATTTGCTGGTAGGTAGAGTGCTTTCTCACTCTTTTTAAGCTATGTTTGGAGAATTATGGACAAAACCAGGCACAAAGGGAATGATTCGGATAAATACCTTGTGAATTGCCGGCAATGGTTACAAATGCAGGTAGATTGGATGCGCCCACGGTCTTTGTAGCGATTTCTGCAGGTTGGCGACGGATTGGTCGTAAAATGCATGCAGAGCAGAGCAATAGTCTTTTTGGCGAAAGTGACAAAAACACGGTTTTTTGGCGAAAATATGGACTTTTTGGGATATTGGCGCTTTTTTTGGATGACGTCAGCATGACGTCATCAGGTGGGGTCAGGGTCGGGTGACGTCAGCATGACGTCATCGAGTGACGTGGCGGCCTGTGAGTGGTCCACGGGGATCGCATAACTGGCAGACATGTCGGAGCGCTGGCGGGAGGGGTGCTGACGTGGCGGTGACGAGGACGTGACGTGAGCGCGACCGGTCAGCGGAAACCAGAAGTGGTAAGCGGATTTTCTCGGACCGCTCTGGATACGGAAGCAGTATTGTCAGAGGGCGACCCGAGAAAATATGGGGGTGACGCGTGGCAAAGGCCTGACGTCACCCTCTGACAGTTTCTCGGGCGATAACGGCAGTACATCGGGACCGACCCGATATGGATATGGGCCGTCGGATGGGAAAGCCCAGATCCGACGGTCGACGGGTCATCAACTTGTCAGGGCGATACGGCAGCGGGCGGGAGAATAAAATAATGTTTTTTGTGAAATGCGCGCCCGGCGGAAACTTTAGAAAAGTGGGTTTTCAAGCTGTGTTACGGGCAAAATGTATTATGCGCGGGTTTATTAACAAAGCCGGATTAAGGTTATTAATCCAAGCGGATCTTGGATTAATCCCAGGATTAATGTATGAGCACTCTTTGGGTCGCGTTCTAATGTTTTAGCGCTTAAATCATTTAAAACCAAACTTAGAGCTATAATGCTCGGGGAAGGGGATACATAGGTATTTCGGGGTTTTTTGCATAATTTACATAGTAATAGGGGGAATAGGGGGTATAGGGAGTTAAATAGTAGAAGTTAGGGGTTAATATGAGTGAAGAGGTGGATGAGGAGTGGAAACACTAAGTTTTATATGGAATCAACTTAGTTTAGGGAGTAGATCAAAATGAAAAGAATTTTACACAAGAAATGTGGCTTTTAAAGAAACAAGAACCACCATAAGACCTTGACTTTCTTTCATGAACATAACTGGTAATGGGATGTTAGCAATGAATGTGAGGGGGGAAACAGGAAGTTAGACATGCTCCCTTGTATTGCTGCAAGATGATGGAGAAGAGGAACTTCTCTATCCACTGATGTTTCCTTTATGTTAGACCAGCAAAATTCAATTGAAAGGAATGACATTTTTGCAACCCCCTCTACCTACCCATTAACTTGCCTAGCATTTTTTGTTTCTTCATGGAGGGTGCACTTAGACTTGCAGACCCTCATGTGCCTTTTCTTTTCTTTTGGCTTTTTCTTTTGATTTTCTATCTAGAACTACCCTTATTGCTTCCAAGGTCCCAGATTAAGCAGTTGGGAACCTTAATTCTCTACCTAACTACTGGTCTGCCAAGATTGAACAGTTTGGACAGACTTCTTTCTCTATTCTACAACAAGAAATTGAAACATGGCATGATCCAGATTAAGCTGTTGGATCACCCATCCAAAATTGAGTCAACATCAAGCTATGTACACATATTACCTTCTCTTGAAAATATGGGATCTTTGCATCACCAAAGCAGAGCATATTTGGAACTTTCTTTGCCAATCATGAAATATGAAACCTATTGGTATAGGTATCTAACAGTGGCTCCACATGGGGATGGTTTTTCCATTTGAAAGACCAAGAACAGCAGGTCAGAATGCCTTGGCCCTTGACTTCTTTCACCAAAACTTGGAGTTTTCCTCCTTGAAATCTCAAAATTGTGCTCTGTCATACTTGTGGAACTTGCTGAACTAAAAGCCTTTTCATGGTTCTGCAGGACCTTTCAAACTGAGCTATTCACATGCTGAAAGAAAACATTATATACAACAGATTATGTACAGGGGAACAGCCATGCTATGTTCATGGAAAGTAGTCAAAATAGTGCTTCAACATCCTGCCATTCACAGGACCTTCATCCAAGTCAGTTTCATCCAGATTTTTTAGGAAGTAAGTGTTGTTTCCTTGCACTGCTTGGATGACAAATGGTCCTCTCCAAAGGGAATCAAATTTTCCATGTTTTCCTTTATCTTCCCTTCTTGAATCCCACTTAAGGACTTTGTCACCCATGTTGAAATCTTCAGCCTTAGTTCTTCTATCAAAAGCTTTCTTTAACTTTTCTTGTAAAACTTGAACTCTGCTATAAACTTGGTCTCTAGTTTGCTGCAAACATATAATTTGATTTACTCTTCTTTGTATATCATTTGGTTCAGCCTGACTTTCTTGAAGTAGTTTCATAACAGGAACCCCTAGTGATGAAGGAAATTTGGCTTCTAATCCATAGACTAACTCATATGGGCTGACCCCAATTGATCTCTTGGTTGTTAGTCTATCTGCCCATAAGGCATTGACCAGCTTCTTATGCCAATTCTTCTTATTTTCTTCCAACACCTTCTTTATGATGTTTACAAGGCTTTTATTTGATGATTCAGCAAGGCCATTTCCTTGGGGATAGTATGCAGTAGAATGGCCCAAGGTAATGTGGAATTTGTGGCAGAAGTTCACCATCTTCTTGGATCTAAAGGCAGCAGCATTGTCTGTTATGATCTTATCAGGACAACCAAATCTAGACAATATGTTATTCTCCAAAAACTGAATGATTGTTGAATCATTTGCCTGTCTACATGGGATGGCCTCAATCCATTTAGTGAAATAGTCTGTGGCTGTGAGGATCCATCTATGTTGGCCTGAAGATGAGGGATGAATTTCCCCAATGAAATCCAAGCCCCATTGCTGAAAAGGTCTCTCTGTTGCAATAGGCCTCAAAGGAAGTGGCAGTAACTTTCTCTTTCCCTCAAACACTTGGCATTTATGACATGAAGTGGTAAATTTTTTGACATCAGAGAAAACAGTGGGCCAATAGTAACCAGCCCTCAGTATCTTGTCCACAGTGGACTTCCAATACAAGTGTCCACCACAATCACCTGCATGAAATTCTTTCATGACATTGTTAGTCTCATTCTCAATTAAGCAGTTTAACAATATACCCTCATGGTTTTTCCAAAGCAAATTGCCATCCATAACACAAATTTTGAAGCTTTCATTTTTAGGAACCTACATTTAGTTCTGGACAATCCTGGGGGAGCACACAGGTTTTGCAATATATAACAGATGTCAGAATACCACAGAGATTGTTCAAAGGCTACATTGATCTTTGGAGTCGCCAGCTCCGGTTCACTGTCCAGTTGGTTGATGTCCAAGGCTTGGAAATTTGTTTCAGACATTAATTTGGCCAAACCTTGCCCTTTTATCAGTTTTGTAGGTTTTATTTCAATGTCAAATTCTAAAATGTTGGCAATCCATTTTCCTCTTCTGCCCTCTAAGTTCTCTTGAGTAAGTATGTCTTTCACAATGGGACTTGGTACATAAGCTATAACATGGGAGTATAGGATATAAATCCTAAAGTCTTTGATGGCTTTGACCAAAGCATATGCTTGCTTTTCCATGATCTGATATTTCAGGGGTGCATCTCTGAGAGCTCTACTAAAGAAAGCAATAGGTCTCTCATTTCCTTGATCATCTTTCTGTAATAAGACAGCAGCAATAGTATGCTGGGAGGCAAAAGAGAAAATGATAAACTCTTTGTCAAATTGTGGATTTGTTAAGACTGGAGTTTGGGTAAGGGCCAATTTTATTCCTTCAAAAGCTTGATTTGCTTCTACTGTCCATTTTACTTTTGAATCCTTTTTAAGCATGTTATTGAGTAATCTGCTCAATTCTGCCAAATTTGGGATAAATCTCCTTAGGAAGTTGATCTTCCCCAAGAATGCTTGTAATTCTTTGATGTTTCTTGGGTGGGGCATTTGCAAGATGGCCTGTATTCTGTCTGGGTCAATCCTAATGCCATCCTTTGAAATAATATGACCCAATAACTTGCCTTCTTCCAAACCAAACAGGGATTTCTTGGGATTTAAAGAAATTCCATATTTCCTACAAGTTATGAATATTTGCCTTAGATGTTTCAAATGTTCTTGGTCAGATTTTGAGAAAGGTGTGAGGTCATCTAAATAGATGACAAGGAAATCATGAATTTCTTTGGCAAACGCAATATCCATTGCTCTTTGAAAGGTAGCTCCTGCATTTTTTAACCCAAAAGGCATTTTGACATATTTGAAGGTTCCCCATGGGGTTGTGAATGCTGTTTTGTCCTGATCATCAGGGTGAACTAAGATCTGGTTGAAACCTGAGAATCCATCAAGTAAAGAAATTCTTGAGGCCCCCACTACTCTTTGCAAGATGTGATCCATCTTGGGTAAGGGGTAATTATCTTTTAGGGACACTTGATTTAAGTTCCTTAGATCAACACAAAGCCTTATTTCACCAGTTTTCTTTCTTGTAGGGACCAAATTTGAAATCCAATCAGAAAACCTGATTGGTGCTATGATGCCAGCTTTAAACATTTTTTGTAGCTCTTTCTCAATTGAAGGGAGAAGCATGGGATTGATCCTTCTTAGTTTCTGCTTGAATGGCTTTTGATTAGGCTTGAGAGGGATTGTGTGTTGGATCACAGAGGTGTCATAGGATTTTAAATCCTCATAACTCCATGCAAAGACATCTTGAAACTCTTTGAAGAGGTCAATGTATTTAGGCTTCTGATCAGGAGGTAAGGATGCAGACAATTTTATTATCTTGGGCTTCTCAATAGTTCCAATGTTGCACTCTTCAATGGCAGCATTAAGAGGCTGCAATTTTGGTTTTCTAGGGACATCATTTGAGTCAAAAATGTCCTCTAATGGAGCTAGGCCTGTTGGAAGAAAATTGTCTTTCAATTGTATAACTTCAGCTTCAGCATCAGCTATTTCCTCAGAATGTAATTGTTCAAGTTCTTGTATTTTCTCCTGGTTAAAGTTTGTTGGACAAAGCATTTGATTTGCTGTTTCGAGTGAGATATTTGTTTGTTGCTGTTCACCTAGTATTTGTGAATCACTTGCAGCCTCAGTATCAATGTTTAGTCCTGAAAATTCTTGCTGCAAAGTCAAGAAATTGTTTATTTGTGTATCATCCTCAAACACTTGCCAATCCTTGACATTGTTTGGGACAGAAGGTCTGTGTTTTATCTCAGCTGTAAAGCAATGGTGGGGTTCAAAAGGTAGTTTACAAGTGCTTGCAAATGTAGCCAAACTATGAGCATGAAGATTATGGGTTCTAGGAATTTTGGTAATTTGAAATTCAGTGAAGGAATTTAGTATTTCAGCAGCAGCAGACCTATAAGATCTCAGTCTTTTGTCATTAGTGACAAAATTTCCCTTTACTTGTTGGATAATTAGGTCTGAGTCTCCTAGGATTGAAACTTTTATGGCTTGTAAGGATTTTACTAGCTTGAGGCCTAGTAAGAGAGCTTCATATTCTGCCATATTGTTGGTGCACCTGAAGTTTAACCTGTAGGCTCGGCCCTCTGCATGACTGTTTTGTTTGTTATGTATCCAAACCCCCGCTCCTGCCCCTAATTTGTTGACTGATCCATCAAACTCAAGGAACCATAAGATCTCCTGTTTTAAGGGATTTTCAACATTCTTTCTATAATTTGGGATTATAAGTTGGAGTTCTTGTTTTTCATCTGGTTTATCTTTTAGGAGTGACTCATCAATTGGTTTCTCAATTTGGATCTCTTGGGGACTTGGTTGCTTACTCTCATGCATGTTTTGTTCAAGTGTGACTGATTTATTATCACTCTCAGGGCTTGTATCATCATTGAACAGAATAAAGGAATCCATATCTGAATGGACTGCATAAATGGGGAAATTCTGAGGCTTTTCTTCACTGCTCACCATGTATTTCATAAGTGACTCTCTATATAGCCTCTTGGGTTGACCAAAGACTGAGATGGTGGCATATGACATGTCTAATTGCAGGGAACCTTGGAGTTTAGCCCCCCATGATCTTGATAACAACATTCCATATTTGGGTGGGATATCAGCAACTACAACATCCATTAAGATTGTTTTGTTTGGATACTGGACCAGGGATACACATAGATCTTTTATCAATCCTAAACACTTAACTTGGCTGGAGTCAAATGAAAATAGGTCCTTATAGGGTCTTGTAATGTCTAAGTTGAGTCTCTCCATCACTGATTTAGGCATAAGGTTATGAGATGCACCCGAATCAAACATTGCATTGTGTAATATTTTATCATGAACATGCAAGCTGACATAAAAAGGTAAGATCCCTGTAACTGTTGTCTTTCCATCAACCTCTGGACCGAAAAGTAGTTCTGGGGTATCATCCAACACATTGACATCATCTTTATTATGGGTAAGTTGTAGGGACTTTTTGATTTGTTGTTTGTAAATGTCATGCTTGGCTAGCTCTGAAAGAGGAATGGCTATCTTCAATTTTCCAATTTCAGCTTCTAAGTCAAAGGGTTTTTCAGCTTGGACCTTGGTGTTGTGGTTGACAACCCTTTCTTTGTTGTTCAAGTTTTCTTCTTGGTTTTCACTCTGATCTTGAGGCTTGTCCTTCTTACTCATCTTCTGCGAAGTAATGCTTGGATTAGGCTGCAAGGGTGATGTAGCCATTGCTTGTTGTTTTGGGGAAGATGTTTCAGTTATTTCTTCAACTGTTACTTCCTTTGTAATAGAATCAGTTTTGTCAATTGGCTCTGTGACAATGGTTTTCTTAGGCAGAGGAGTGTCCTTTGTTTTCTCAGGCTGTGTCACATTTATAGTTCTGCTCCTTAGCTTGTATTGTTTATGAACTTCATAAACAGCTGTGTCATAGCCTTGTTTAAAGTCAAATGACTCACCTGACTTGGTTTGAAACTGTTTAATATCATCATCCTTATGATCTTCTTGACTTAGGAAAACTTGTTGATCATCATTCAGGCCCATTAGGTTAATGTGGGTGTCATCTATTTGTTCATTAGAAGTGGATGCTTCTGTATAATTTTCTTGGAACGGAGGTCTAATTTCTGGTTCAGAATTGGCTTTACCAATATTTGGATTTTGGTTTCTTCTGAAATTGGGATTCCTAATAGGATTATTCTGTGGTGCTTCCCATGATGACTTCCTCTCAACTGATTCTACTCTGTCACCTAATCTCTGCATACCAGTGATTATTGCATCCAGTTTTTGATCCCAGCCTGAAGGCTCTTCTTTGAAGGTGGTCTTTCTCTCAGTTCTTGTCCTATTTCTCTTGGCTATCAGATTGGCTTCCACACTTACTGCTATATCTTGCATTTCAGCTAAAGTTCTGGGAGCCCTTTCCCTTAATTGATATGCCATATCTGAATCAAACCCATCAGGGAAGGTATATAAAGCTAGATCCGGTGGGGGTCTAAGATTTTGGGGAATAGCATTGTAGACATTGTTAAACCGGGCACAGTAGTCCAGGACAGTTTCTTGGGGACCTCTTTTGATAGTATTGTATTCAGATAATATATGGAGTGGGTCCTTCTTCTTCTCCCATCTGTTGATAAATGTTTGATAGAGGGCTTCAGGGTCAGCTATGGAATTTGGTGCAAGTGACCTAAACCATGTTCTTACATCCCCCGTTAAGCTTTGCACAAAAATTTTCATCCTAACCCCATCATCATCTATTTCGTAGTTTTCAAAGTAGTCCTGCATTTTCTTAGTATGTTGAAGGGCTGGATATGAGCCAGTACCATCAAAGTATGAGATCTTGCTTTGGTACTCTTGAGGCAAAGGAGCTGGATTGGCCGGTAACTGCAGTGGGGCATATCTATTAGCCATGTTTGGTGGGACAACAGGGATAACAGGGATGAATGGGACTAGTGGAGGAAATGGGATGAAAGGGGTGTGTGTATTTGATGGAGTGGTTGAAAGGATACCTTGTGAAGTGGATGAAGAACTAGGAGATTGTGGGCCAGTTGTATGAGGATGTAGAGAAGCCTTAGCAGGGGTTGGAATGTCAGTTTGGAGACCTGCTTCCGAACTTGAATCTGATAAAGTGCCTTCTGATTTGTGTCTCTTGAGGATTCTTGCAATCAAGTTTGGATTTTGAAACTCAGGTGCTGGATCAGGATCTGGGTTTGATCTTGTATAACGAGTTTTCTTCTTGGGAGCCAGCTTCTATAACTTTCTTTGTGAGAATTTCTAAGGAGGTAGTGATCTTTTGATAAGGATTGGTCAGTTATAGCACAGCTATATGAGAATTAATACTGAATAAAGATTGACTGAGGCAGCTTTTATATATTCCTGCAAATGCAAAGCAGAGGCAGTTTCACTCAGGCTTTATCTACAGCATTAAGAATCAGATAGGAGGTTGCAAATTTCATCCAGTCCCCAGTGGAGTCGCCATTTATGTTAACACCCAGGTTGTTCCCTTTGACTCCCAAGGGAATACGGCCGGGGTAACCACTAACCAAGCTTTGGATTATAGGTCCTAGCCTACCTATAATCAGAGAGGGCTCTCTCTTTAAGTTTTAGCTCTGTTTGTGAAAATTTTAGGCTAGTTATGAATTCAGCTTTGTTTTTAAGGTTTTGGTTGTGAACTGTTGTTTTGAGAAGGGCATGAAATGTTTGAGGGATTTTTAGTCCATTGGGCATATGGAGTCAGAAATTGAGTAGGTCCTGATGTCTGTGATGGAGAAAGATTTACTGCAGAGCTAGACAGCTATTCATGATACAATTTTTGGTTTATAAATGAAACAGAGTGAAATGGAAACTTATACATAGTCTGACTGTAAGTTGAAAAGGGCAGATTCTATTCAGTAGCATCTAAGAATTACTGCACAGAAACTGTTAAAGATTTATAGTAAGTTGGAGCATTTAAGAATTCCAATTTAACAGATAAACCTGAAGAAAACATTTATAACAAGGAAAGATTGAATTCAGGGTGTCTCCATGGACAAATCCTGAGTTATTCTTCTACTTTCTTGTTGAGATTAGACCACATACATGAGAAATGAAATAAACAAAAATTAAACACAGACAGAGATAGAGAAACTTATTGTATCAAACTATAGCACTAGAATTCTGCAGCATTCAATGGTTCCAACACAGCATGCATCAGAAAAAACAATCTCTGAAATCCCGAAGCTTCTTTGTATTAACTCTCAAAAATACAGTCGAGTTCTCTTTCTGAACAAGTAACAACAACCCCTGCAAGCTTATGCGAGGGGGAATATATACAATCGGTTCTACAAAAATATCTGAACCGCTGAGTCACTTGATAATTAAATACGCTCACCAACTTTACAAAATAGCAGATAAAGAAGTTATTACTGCTCTAAATACAAAATGAATGCTCTTTAATTCTGTCAGAAGTCTTTTTGACCTTTGGAGGCCACTGAGTCGGTTGAGCGTTCTGCATAAATGCTGAATGATGTGTCTTTATGCTCTGTCATGTTGTAGCTTTCTCGGCCCTGTCATTTGCAGCTGTCAGTATTGCTTTAGTGGCCGAATCTTTCTGCTGAGTTGGCTCAGTCCACTCTTCTCCAGTCATAGTGTATACATCACATTTTCTGATCCTGGTGACTTATGTTTTTGATGAAAAACCTGATGAGAGGCTCTTTTTCACAGTATCAACTGTATCATTTTGGTCCACCATTCCTGTGTGGGCAATTGATGTCTCAAAATTGCATCTAAGGTCTCATCTGCCTCTGTATATTTGTAGAAGTTTGGAGGTACTTCAAACAAATGTTTGATCTCATTCATAATGAAAAATAAGTTCTCTACTCTGTTATAGAGACTTTGCCCAGATGCTGGCCCTGTTTCTTCTGAGGTACTTGGTCTTACAGTGATCTGATTGGTAGCAAATGTATTGACCCTTTTAGCATAGTTCTCATGTGAAAGTAGTCTCCCTGCGCTGTTCAGTAAGCCAGGAAGACCTCTGCTTTGTAATGCTGCAAACTTGTCCATAAATTTGTTTACTTCTGTCTGCATGTCCTGGCTTCTTCTTTCCAGTGTTTGTACCAGGCTTCTCAATGTAAGGACCCTCTTTATCAGCAGGATAGTTTCAGTTCTGTTAGGGATTCCTATTGCTGCCAGCTGAGGACCTGTACGGTTATTGAGCACGTTAATCATTCTATTGGCTATCTCAGGCATATTGCCTAGAGATGCCCTTGCTCTCTGGACTTCCCTGTGTGCTTTGCCTATGAGCTCCATTTGCTCATGAATGGTCTCTATATACTGCCACTGATCTGTGATTGATTGGCCAATGTTGGCCCATAAAACTGTCTTGAGCTCAGCCACCACTTTGTCAAGGGTGAGCTCTTTCTCCAGCTCCTTTATCTTCTCTTTGAGAGCCTTCACTTCTCTTCCCTTTTCAGCTATGCTTTGCTTTGACTTGTCATATTTTTCATTGAGCTTAGCCAAATTCTCCCTGGCTTCATTTAACTCTGCCATTTGGGCTTCTAAGGCCTGAATTTCATTCTTCAGCTTCTGCATATCAAGGCTTGGAGCCTGCTCTGTTGTTGGTGCTGGTGCTGATGTAGATGGCGTTGTTTGAGCTGTCTGCTCTGTAGGAGGAGCAGTAGTTTGAGGAGATTCCTCAAGGTTGATTATTTGTGGAGGGGGCTGTGATGTTTGGCCTCCTTCCTTCTGTTGTAGGGCTGCCTGCAGCGCAGCCTCTGACTCTCCCAATTTCTCCTGTGTCTGGATCAGCTGTTTGTATAATGATACCAGCATAGCTGCTGCATCTTGGTCATGCCTTAGCTGGGCAACCTCTTCTGTCTGAGGATGAAGAGTTGCTGGGATCTTGATCATTTTTCTTAATGCTGCCATGTCTGCATCTCTTAATTTCAACAGCGCTTGTATAGCCTTGGTGTCCTTGGGATCATGCCCAAGCTCTATGATGATATCCTCCAATGCTTTGATTCGGTTGTCCTTTGCCTGGGAGGATGCTTTCTCCAACTCAAGTTGGGCAGCTGTGTTGTTTAGGCTATTTTCCAGCCTATAATTTACCAATGTTTTGTCTGCAAGGGTGGCATATACCATCTCACCCGTTTGCTTGTGCAATTCAATCTGATCCATAGGGTGGATGTCTTTTGCAAGGACCTCAAGGTTGGTCCTTATGTAGTCTGCAGCTGACTGTGGCTGCAGCATGGTTGGCATGAAATGACTCATTACCATTTTTCCCTCATGTACATCATATGCAGACATCAACCTCTGTTGGTTTGTAGGAGCCATTTTCAACAAGTGATTGTAGAGCTGTATCTTGAGTGGCTCATTCCTCTTTTTGATATCAATAAATTGTTGTTTGATGCCTGCTTCAGCACCCCTTTGGTGGCTTGAGGAGCTGACTTCTCCTCCAACTGTCCTTTCCTGTTCCTGCTGAAAGGAACTTGCAAATGCTTCCATGCTTGGTGGGCCCATGCCCAAAGATTGCCCCATAGGCATTTCTTCTTCTGAAAAGGGATTTAGCCTCTGTCTTTTCTCCCCTTGAGTTGTGGATGTGGTGAGGGGAGTCTCCTGCTCTCTATCCCTCTTCTAATTTTTGCCTTCATTTTGTGGGGTTTGGAGGACCGAGGCCTCCACTGTCGTTTCCTAACTAGGAGGCACAGTTTCTTGTGTCTGCTGCCCAGTGGATATTGGGGCTTCAGCTGTTTGTTCTTGCTGCACTGGCTGCTCCTGTTTTTGTTGTTCTTCTTGTTGCTGTACTTCTTCATGAGGTGGCTGTTCTGGCTCCATCTGTTTCTCTTTGCCTTTGCTGGAAGCCTGATAAGTAGCTTTGGTCGCTTGCTGATGTGCTGTAGAAGATGAGGCAGCTCCTCCAAGTTGCCTTTGATATGAAGAGGAAACCTGTCCACAAGTTTCCAAGTCAGCCTCTTTTTCAATATTCTTTGCCTCTCTTTGAATAATTTTCTCTCTAGTAATTGCCTCTTCTAGGGTGCCCTCTTTCCAACTTAGTAGATTGGCATATTTCTCAATATGAGGCAATCTAATGTGAGCATAGCCACCCAATTTATGTTTTACCCTCCCGAGAGAAATGAAATGATTAGGGTCATAAGGTACCCAGCGAAAACTGGTTTCCAATCGGAGGGCCTCTAGCATGCCATCTGCTTCCTTCCATCCCTCCTCCCTTATGTTGTAAAGAAAAGGGCCTAGCTGGTTCCTCACTTTTAGTTGCACTTTCTTGTTTTTACTATGGAAATGGACCATGTCTGCATTTCCAAACTGCCTGAAATACTCCAAGGAAAATAGTCTCATAGGGACATATCTTGGCAGCCTATAAGGGTCCAACTCACAGCCATATATTCTAATTACTGTATGGTGTTGGTAAAAGTACCAATCACCAATGCTGTAGGACTTAGAGAGATGGAGAATTCTTTGCATTTCATCAGTCAATCTTGGAGGAGGAACACCATATAACAAGGTCAAAGCTGGATGAATGAAAAGGTCTATGAATTCACAGTATGTGTATGGTGAGCAAGAGGTGTGATGAAAAACTGAAGTCCAAAACACAACCGACCTTGGATTTCCCTGGGCATCAAGTTTCTTGAGAGGAATAGGGAAACTGTCAGGTTGATAGAATAAGAACAGATGATATATGTATGAGGTGTATCTAAACACCTTTTCCCTTTCTAGATTCATCAGTTGCTCATGAATCTTGTTTGCAATGTATTCAGCATAGTCATAGTGCACAGCAGGAGGCTTCCCAGGAGAAAATATGGACAGCATGGCCATAATGGTGTTATCAACATCCTCAACTCCCTTGTAGCCCAGGACATAGCTAATCAAATCTACAAGCATTTTGCCCAAGTCATTGAGATATGGATTTCCAATAGGAGGTGTTCTCACATCTTCAGAGCTTGGCTTAATAAATAACTGATTAATTTTGATGATTTGGGCACTGGACAGGTTGCCCCCCTTCTTTAATAAATCCAACATGGAGAGAGGAGTCAATGGTCTTGCAGTGTGAAAGTGCAGCATCTCCTTTATGGCCTCAGGGGTAATATGGAACAAGACTGAGCTTGTGGTATTGAGAACAGCTCTCTGACATGGATCATAGCATTCACAGCATCTATGGATCAAGTCTGGAAGGGAGTTGACTTGAGGAAGGTTAAAAATGGGCAAATTGGAGTCCCAAATCCCCAAGATATCAGCTCCACTGAGGTGTTGGCCCTTTAACTCATTCAGCAGATGGATGTTAAATTTGGAATTCATTGGAAATGAGTCTATCATCTGATAATCTTTATCACCCAGGGCCTTCCATTCTAACTCTCTCTGTGGGGCATTGAGAGGTGCTATATTTAATGCTATTGGTGTTTCCATGGCTAATAAGGCCTCTGATTTGTATGTGAACTGGTGTTACTGAACAGAGCAACACAAAGGGGCATTTCTGGAACAGAGAGGTGAATTGCAAAGGAACAGAGGGTAACTGGTAGTGGCAGCAACTGAAAAACTGCACAGAGGACTGATAGAGCGAATGCCGGGACTGGTAAACTCTCTCCAAGGTGAATTAGTGGAGCTCGGGTCTTTAAGTTCACGAATGCGCGAACTAACTGTGAATTTAGGTAAATTTGCCTAAATGCAGGTTCTGCAGAGGAATTTCGTCCCAACCACTGAAAATAGGCCTGGTTACTGGGATTTGCTGGTAGGTAGAGTGCTTTCTCACTCTTTTTAAGCTACGTTTGGAGAATTATGGACAAAACCAGGCACGAAGGGAATGATTCGGATAAATACCTTGTGAATTGCCGGCAATGGTTACAAATGCAGGTAGATTGGATGCGCCCACGGTCTTTGTAACGATTTCTGCAGGTTGGCGACGGATTGGTCGTAAAATGCATGCAGAGCAGAGCAATAGTCTTTTTGACGAAAGTGACAAAAACACGGTTTTTTGGCGAAAATATGGACTTTTTGGGGCATTGGCGCTTTTTTTGGATGACGTCAGCATGACGTCATCAGGTGGGGTCAGGGTCGGGTGATGTCAGCATGACGTCATCGAGTGACGCGGCGGCCTGTGAGTGGTCCACGGGGATTGCATAAGTGGCAGACATGTCGGAGCGTTGGCGGGCGGGGTGCTGATGTGGCGGTGACGAGGACGTGACGTGAGCGCGACCAGTCAGCGAAAACCAAAAGTGGTAAGCAGATTTTCTCGGACCGCTCTGGATACGGAAGCACCATTGTCAGAGGGCGACCCGAGAAAATATGGGGGTGACGCGTGGCAGAGGCCTGACGTCACCCTCTGACAGTTTCTCCGGCGATAACGACAGTACATCGGGACCGACCCGATATGGATATGGGCCGTCGGATGGGAAAGCCCAGATCCGACGGTCGACGAGTCATCAACTTGTCAGGGCGATACGGCAGCGGGCGAGAGAATAAAATAATGTTTTTTGTGAAATGCGCTCCCGGCGGAAACTTTAGAAAAGTGGGTTTTCAAGCTGTGTTACGGGCAAAATGTATTATGCGCGGGTTTATTAACAAAGCCGGATTAAGGTTATTAATCCAAGCGGATCTTGGATTAATCCCAGGATTAATGTATGAACGCTCTTTGGGTCGCGTTCTAATGTTTTAGCGCTTAAATCATTTAAAACCAAACTTAGAGCTATAATGCTCGGGGAAGGGGATACATAGGTATTTCGAGGTTTTTTGCATAATTTACATAGTAATAGGGGGAATAGGGGGTATAGGGAGTTAAATAGTAGAAGTTAGGGGTTAATATGAGTGAAGAGGTGGATGAGGAGTGGAAACACTAAGTTTTATATGGAATCAACTTAGTTTAGGGAGTATATCAAAATGAAAAGAATTTTACATAAGAAATGTGGCTTTTAAAGAAACAAGAACCACCATAAGACCTTGACTTTCTTTCATGAACATAACTGGTAATGGGATGTTAGCAATGAATGTGAGGGGGGAAACAGGAAGTTAGACATGCTCCCTTGTATTGCTGCAAGATGATGGAGAAGAGGAACTTCTCTATCCACTGATGTTTCCTTTATGTTAGACCAGCAAAATTTCAATTGAAAGGAATGACATTTTTGCAACCCCCTCTACCTACCCATTAACTTGCCTAGCATTTTTTGTTTCTTCATGGAGGGTGCACTTAGACTTGCAGACCCTTATGTGCCTTTTGTTTTCTTTTGGCTTTTTCTTTTGATTTTCTATCTAGAACTACCCTTATTGCTTCCAGGGTCCCAGATTAAGCAGTTGGGAACCTTAATTCTCTACCTAACTACTGGTCTGCCAAGATTGAACACTTTGGACAGACTTCTTTCTCTATTCTACAACAAGAAATTGAAACATGGCATGATCCAGATTAAGCTGTTGGATCACCCATCCAAAATTTAGTCAACATGAAGCTATGTACACATATTACCTTCTTTTGAAAATATGGGATCTTTGCATCACCAAAGCAAAGCATATTTGGAACTTTCTTTGCCAATCATGAAATATGAAACCTATTGGTATAGGTATCTAACATGCCCCACAACTTTACACAAAGTGCATGAAGGTGATGACTTTGGGGCCTTGGGGACTGGAGGAGGTTGGCGAGCCTTGTCCTTAGGTTCTTTCCTCTTAGCTTTTCCCCCTTGTCCATATGCTTTCGCAACAGGAGTGGGTTTCTCTTAAGGTTGTGATTGAACTAAAGTAGTGGTAGGGGCCGTAGGGACCAGTTGAACCAGGGTCGGAGCATGATAAGGTCTTAGCTGACCAAGAAGAATGCCTGTAGGGGGATCAATGTACTATACGACAATCCCTAAAGTCATGTTAGGAAGGATGAATGAAGCCATGACAGGGACATAAAATATTGCAGGGGGGTGGGGGGGGGGGGGGGGAATGAGAAAGGTATCTGGCCTGCAAGGTAATGTCTCGGTGGAACAATAATTGGATGGTTGAGACCTAGAGGAATAGTTCCTGGGGGAAGATAGGAGAGGCACCCACAAATGGAGGAGGTCCTGTGGGTTGGATATGGATGGCTCGGCTGGGATGGTAACCACACGGTTCGGAGGAGCTCATTGTGGATCGAATGTACCAGACTGCTTGAGGAAAACTTGTGACGTTGAAAGATTTAGGCTCTAATATGAGAGGGGGGGACCAAGGAAAGAACCCAACAATGAGGAATCTTTATAGACTCTCGGTGAAACACCAGTGAGAGGAGTTGAAGACTTCTTATCTAACACTGATGAAAACATGGACTTTGGGGACATCACAAATGTTGGCTCATAGTACGTCAACTAATCTATGATAATGATCTTCCCTTCATGGGGGAAGAACATCTTGTGGAATAATGTAGATGCAACAACTAACATGGCATATGTGTAACTACTACCCAAGAGAATGTTCTAATCTAAAGGGGCATCAATAAAGATAATATCTACATGGACAGTCCTCCCTGCAACGTTCACTGGATAGTTGTGGTACATGTTAAGAGGCTAGGAGGAGTGTCTGTCCCAGGCAGGCAAAGTGATGGTGGAGGGGGACAACTCAGGTGACTAAAGTTTTTTCCAAATGGTAGCAGACATCACATAGGTGGATGCACCATCATCAGTAATGCATCGAGAGATGATGACATTATAGACTCGGACTAGTACCTAGAAGGAAACGAAGCAAGGCAATGGGGGATGTTCTAATGTATCAACTGGCAAGACAATGAAATGATCATCAAAAGGATCTACTATGCCCAAAGAAGTTATTAGAGATTTCTTTTGAGATGGGCATGACTGGAGTACATCCAGCATCGACATGGCAGTAGGTGACTGCACCATGTCATCTACTATACTGCATGTATGGACAACTCAGTTAGAAGTTATCTTATGGTGTAATGATCCCTATGGGATCTTGGGAATTTCCTCAGCTTTAGGTTGAGGGATCTGTAATGGAACATTTGACATCGTAAGAGGCTCAGTAGAAGCTTTGGCTTTGGACTCAGTGGTAGACAAAGTTGATGGTTTATCATATTGACGTGATCGAGTTTTCAAGTTGATATCGGAGGGATTAACCTCATCAGAGCTCATCATGAGGATCTGGTAGTCACCAGGACCAGAAGGTTGGGGAGGGTGGGCTGCTTGACCCGGGTGAGGTTGAGAAGAAACAAACCCTTGTTGAGGGAAAGGATTTGTAAGCATTGTCGGTTCAGATGGTGTAGGATTCTGAGGCAATTCTTGGCCTCTAGAAGCTGCTTGAGCTTCCCACATTTGGCACATATGGGGTAAGGTAAGACACTGATGTGTATAATGGCCATGTACACCACAACATGCACAAGGCTTGTTCATACGAATAGCCTTGTTTTGCTTGGGTTGGCTTCCCTATTGCTGGTTGTTGGTGTTAGGTTGGTTCCCCTGGGATTCACTAGGTTGATTACCTTGATTACCCTAGTTACCCTTGTTACCGTTGTTTCCCTTTCCCTTATTATTTTTCTTCAAATTTTGGGGATTGGTTGCACTCTAATGTGAAAACTCCTGATGCTAAGGGGGCAGTAGCTGCAGGGGCTAAGGATGCATGGGAGGCTGTGGTGTTAATGCTTGAGGGGCTGGAGTGCTCGACTATTCATAAGGAGGAGCAATGGTTTGGTAGATAGGTTGGGGCCCTAGAAACATGTTGCTAGTAGGAGGGGCATAAGTGTTGGAGGAACTGGTGCCCCCCTGTGGACGGCCATAACTTTGCTGAGTATATGGGGAAGGATGTGAAATGGTTCCAACAATACCATCGGCAAAGTGAGATTCCCCAGGCGCATTGGAACCTACAAGACAGGGAAGGTTTGGAATGACAGTATAAACAGAACTAGATTGCACATAAATCAGGTCATATCTCAAAGCAGTTTGGAGAGCTTCTTCCTCAGTCTGAGGAAAATGGGACGTGACATCTTTTGCAATGGTTGGTAAAAGGCTCCTGAGAAGCAAATCTAGATATACACGGTCTTTGAATTGAAGGGCACGACATGTGCTCCTCCTTCTACGCCACTCTTGAACATGGTCAGAAAGGCGAGTGGCAGAGGACTGACGAAATGAGGTCAATATCCTTTTACCAGTGTCGTATCAAAGACGTAGCTAGAAATATGAGAGGAACAATTTAGCAAGCGTCACAAAAATAGAATGAAATGTGGCGGGCTAGTCTACATACCATTTTGTAGCATCTTTAGTGAGCATGCGTTGGGCTAAAAAGTGTGATTTCTGATCCTTGATTCTCGATTGGAACATCGCAGAAAAAACTACCCTCTCTGTCGCAGCTCGTTCCTGTGACCTGCAAAAAAGACCAGAAAACTTGAAGAAGTTAGAAATTTGACATATTTAGGGTTAGAAAGCTAGTAAATAACATTAAGAGTTTGAACAAATAAGAAACCCTAACCTGAAAACTGCAGGTCACCCAAGTTTCTGGATCTGAAGTAAAAACCAATGGAGTTGCCAATTTTGTTGTAGTGTTTTCGTCTCAAAGATATACAAAAGGAACCCACTTAAGACTGTGGATGAAAAACAGTCTAAACAATATAAATGGCCACTAAACATTGTAGAGTTGCAGCAAATGATAGAAAGAAAACCTAGCAAAGTCCTGACCTATGACACAATCATAGTTAAACACCAAAAAGAAACAATAATAACTCCAATCATCCAATGGAAACTAGATATACAAAGAATATATTTTATTATAACACCTATGAAGGGAACAAATAAATTTTACCAGTCCCCCTCTATGGGATGGGTTCTTATCTATCGTAAAACGTCTTCGACTTGTGTAGAGTCTCTCTCCTCTGTAATGTGAAAACCCAACAAATAAAATTTTTGGGCTTAATGGGAACTCAAAAGGCAGAGAAATGGTGTGCGGCAATGAAAATAATAAGAGTTACAACAATAAGTGCAACATCAAAAATAATTGAAAGTGAATAATGAATGGAAAACCCCTCTATTTATAACAAAATATTGAGTTATCCTTGAATAATGAGCAATAATAAAATATTATTAGCCCCATTCTTGGAATAACCACTTGGAATATTTTATGATATTTGATTAGGAGGGAAAATGTATTTAAACCTTTATTTAGAAATAATATATAAATAAATGACTTATTTATCATCTCAAGAAATTGGTTAAGGAATAATAAATAAATAATGATTTATTTAATTATTCCTAAGGGATTTAGTCAAATTTTACAAGGAATAACAATTAATTAGTGTTTAATTAATTATTCCTAGAGAAAAATAAGATAATTAATAATTTATCTTTTGATTTTTCATAATTGGGTCAAATATGACAAGGAATAATAATTGAACAATAGTTTAATTAATTATTCCTAGAAGAAAATAAAATAAATAGTGATTTAGTTAATTATTCTTCATGGGTTTAATTATAAATTACTTAACAAAAGTGGTTTATTAAGTAATTTCTCATAATGAAAGTAATTTTACTATGGTAAAGTTGACTTTACACTGTGTACTTTGATCCATCTACTAAATTAGGCTAGATGATCAATTTTTGGTGATAACACTTTCATCAAAGGGGACCGAGTTAAACAGGGAGAGAGGGTGGAATATTTTTTCTTTACCAAGTGAATTTGAGGGCCATTGAGGATAAAACCAACAGCCATGGGCACAGATTGCATCAAAACACTCTACCGACATTTTTGAGCCGTGGATCAGGTCAACAATGGTCTGATCCACCGTTTGACCTTCCAGGAGGCACCTCACCACGAAAGGGAGTATTCAAATCACTATAGCAAAAAGGTAAGCCGAAAATCATGCAGACCCATCGAATCATTCACATGGGACTATACCACTGACGGAAGGGAATTCGAGGCATTCATAACCAAACAGTTGCATTGATGATCTGAAGGGTGATGTTTCTCAGTAGCAGTAGAGGTCATGGGGAGGGTAATTTTGTGTTAAAATGAACACCGAGTCATCTAATGAGTAGAGGTGTTAGATTGGTTTCAACCTCTGATTTGTTTCAATGGAAGGTGAAAGGGAGTATGCATGCTGATTAGTTGATATAGCCTGAGCATTGGTCGCATTACCAATACACTATCACAACAACTGTCAGAGCAGAGAAACGAGTTGAGCAACCCCATATCTGTTCTAGGTGAAAGGAAGTGGACATAGCCTAGGCGTTGCACTGTCACCACAACCCTCTAAGTGTAGGAACGAACCGAGAAAGTTTCATAGGCTTTGGTTCTAGCATTGACCATCGATTCATTACGGGAGCCAAAGTTGTCATCACTCTTAATAGCAGAGACGAGATTATTTTTACTGTAGCATCAGTCAAGGAGCCAACCATGGTCCTCTTCAAGTGCATGCCAAAGTATTCTTTTTATTACATTAGATAAATTGATCTCGCTACATCAAGATCACTCACACATTAGTCATAGAGGTAAAGACATCGTGTTTTTGCGGAATCGAGTAAATTATATTTCATTAAAAGATTTCGTGGTGGTCACTATAATTAAATAAAGTAATGCTATGTCTTTTTTCATTATATAGTATGTTTCATTATGTGGTTGGATTTGTGTAGAGGTTTATCATTGTCGAATATAGTCTTATTCCTATACATTTGAAACCTCTAACATCAAATTCAGTGTCGCACATGATCCATTGATCGCTCGCAAGGGCATAATTATTGGGTCCACAGACTCTTCATTAGCGTATGAAGATCTAAGTCTTTACCTGAAAACTAATTCTCTTTCCATCTAGACAGATTTTCTGCTCAAAAATCTCAGTGTGGAAGCATGAAAGATGGCGGGTTATGGACTAAACCATGTTTATAGTTTTGAAAATTTTGATTGGTTTTATCATTTGACATGGGGTTTGTCAAATTTTGGAGTTTGACGATAGAAGGGAGATTTTGGGTTAAAAAAATAAGGGAATAGGAAAGGAAGGAGGTGGTACAATCATCTTACTATTACCAATCAAGTTTGTATTTACCTTATCTTGGGGCAAAATCCATTGAAGAATTAGTGTATTCATGCTTTGGTATGAGGGGATATGGGACTTTCCCTAAAAAACACTCATAAAATTTTGGACAAAATTCTAGACAAAATAAAAGAAGCATGGGCCCTTGTCTTAGCAATACCACTTTATAATAGAATAGTAAGTCTTTCCAAAAAATGGTCTATGCCATTATGCAACAAAAATGCCCATGGGAAGTGAAGGAAGGACAATGAAGAGGAGCTAAGTTCTTCGCACTTCGATCTTAATTGCAACGAACAAAGTCAACCATAGACCTTCAGAAATTGGAGGAATTAGACACATGGCTCTTAGAGGTGGGGCAACCAGAATGGAGGAAACTCAGTTGGAATGTCAAGCCATCTATGCTTGCATTAATAAAACCCAAACTCTAGGAGCATCCTTGTGAAGAGGTCAAGCTCACAATTGCTTCTTGTCTCAGCAAGCTCATAACTTTAACATCCCAAGTATTGTCTTACAACAATGATCTTATGAGGGAGATATTTTAGTTGATAATGGAAGGCCTTAAAGGGTTGAATAACATCATGCTTCCTACCTTTTAGAATTGATGTAGAAATTTTAACAGTGATGGCAGAATTCAACTTTGGCACATTCATACTGAATTTGGAATGTGATGAGTTGATCTTTTAGCTGCTCCATAACTTTTACAGCAGTATTACATAAACTCATTCAAACCATGTCAAAACAAGCATGCAAAAGATTGTGTCTCTATTATTAGAAGGTTGTGCTCACATGTGCAAGATACTAAGATGTAAATTGTTGGCCATTTGCAGGAAGGAACACAGGGATCCTATGATCTAGTCGAGAAGTTTGTCAGGAAAAACATAAAGTTACTCAAAAGGGTGCTCCCTATGAAGGAGTTGATAAGGATTGATCGATGAAGCAAGAACAAAATATCCATCAATAATGAACTAAGGATGAGAGGACTATGCTTTATCTACAAGGGACCTTGGGACCTTAACCATTCATGTCCAGGTGATAAGAGGAAACAAGGGCAGATCATGAAGATTCATCTATAGTTGGTTTCACTGGTTTTTAGAAGAGAACCTATGAACGATACAAGCAGTCAAATACAAATGGTGAGCAACAACACCATGTCTTTCAGAGAAACTTATAGGATAGGTCGATGATAATCATTCAAGTTGACAAAGTAAATCGGGAAAGGAAGGAGGGAATTCCTCCTAATGATGAGGTAGTTGAGTCTATAGATATCCAGGAGAACATCCATAAAGAGTATGGACAATCAAGTATAGATAAGAGTCCACCAATACCTCCATGTTTGACAATCAAAGAGGGTGGACAACTTATCCCCACATGTGAAAAAGGCCAGGAAGAAGACATTCTAAGAGAACCAAATGAGGAGCCAATAATAATAAACCAACATGATGAGCATGATCATGCAGGGTATCATGAAAATTATAGTATGCAGCATAAGCCATTTCCGGAGGGTCAAACAAAGGTTAAAGTTAGAGTTGTGGTCATGGGGCATCCGGTGCAGTCAAATATAGAGACATTCTGCAGGGCACAAGAATTTTGAGTAGAGGAATTTTGGGAAAGGATCATGCATTTCAAGACAAATATTACGATGTTAAAGTAGAGAGTCAGGGCAGCCTGAAACACCGTCTTATAGGAGGATAGAAAATTTGAGGACCTCATAGGGGTATGTGTTGAATCAATGACCCAGTTGTCTAGTGTTGAGGAACGACTCAAGTTCCTCACAAGGCAGGAAGAGTACTTAGATAAGACTTGTAGCTCTACTAACCTGACATTATACATTGGGGATAGAAAGGAAGAGTTATACAAATGGATCATGATGGGTGATCGGGTGGAGCAACATGAGTTGAGCATTAGGCAACATCATCATGGTAGATTTATTCCATGTGCTGGGATTCATGCATTATATACTTCCCAAAAGATGGATTTACAAGAGATTATGAGTTGGAACTCTATTGACGGGATACTCTTAGCCAAGGGCATATTGTAGCTTAGGCCCTCAAGCATAAGCAATGATGGAGGGCTGAGGTGGTGTCATAACAAACATGTCCTAGGACTTAGGTGGCATTGGGATCTAGGAGAATCCATTAGGGGTAGGATTGACGAAAGGATTGTTTTGGATTTAGGTATCGAAGGATCCATTTACGATCATTTAGAATGGAGGCATGGAATAACACATTGGGTTGTATGGGATCTTGGTATCAATATACAAATGCTTCTTTTGTGGATAGAAGTGGATTACCTGAGGGCAAACAATCTTTCGGTGGGAGGATTTGTAATATATATATAGAGAGAGAGATAAATATATATATATATATATATATATATATATATATATATATATATATATATATATATATTTGGATATGGTCAAAGTGGATGGAATCTTCCCATGGCATTGGCCCATGGTATTTGCCTTTGTTTTTCGAGGGAAAACAATAAAATAAAGTATTTAAAGAGTCAACCAAGCCTATAAAAGGGAATAGGAGAGTTATTTATCTATTTGGCTTTTGTTGTGAACTTGGCAAGGCTAGTTCTAGTTGATCATAGGTATGAAAACCCATGGGAGTAATTTGTGTAGTCGATCCATCTAGGATCTACAATTGTGCTTCAATATATTTAATTTCTTTGTTGATGGGCAGCCATACATGCCAAGGCACGAGCTTTAGTAGGTCTTGTGTGGGCATGTATTTTTGTTTCTATTTATTTACATAAAGAAGAGGCTGCATTCTTAGATCTTTATTATGTTATGTGTTCTTAGTGCAAAATTTTCATTAGAACACGTAGTGTTTACCATATCTCATTAAAATTTTGATGTTGGGATATTACGAGATTCAATCATGCAATATTTGCATGTTAGTGGAGCCCTATAAGCGAAGTAGACTTTCTTCATGGTTTTTCTAATATTTTGACAAAATTATCACCATTCAACAATGGGGTTAAGGTCCATTGCAATTTATTCTTTTTAATGAAATAGTGAATGAACACTACTTCCATAATTAAGGATAATTTGTATACATTCAAAATATAGATCCAAATATTCATATACCAAATAAATGGCTAACATGCATGCATATAAGCGTAGTAATTATATTTTTCATAATGCGCTTTTAATGGGGGATTAGACAAAAAATATATTCCATCATTCCCAACATAGCTTCATCTACAATATCCTAGTACGAAAGAAATAACCAAAATTGCTTCTCTAGAAGGCTTCGAGAAGACGGATACTTCAAAAGGAAAGACAATTTCAAGAGGAGCAATTGCTTTTAGGAGGTAATGAGACAATAGGTGTTTTACATGAATTGTTATTAGAGTTTTAAATATTGTGACAAGGGATTTTCATTGTTTTCAAGTATTTTTAGAAAGTATCGACATCTTGAAAATAAAAATAGAGACGTAGTTAGAGTAAAAATAATTGGGAAACAATCATGAGACGTCATGGCTTATTGAGGAGGACATCATAGCTTGCTTAGAAAGATTTTTGAGTTTAGCACACTGATAAATAAATTCTAAAAAATGGTATTTTGGACAATAGCTTGGCGAGGCCACAATAAGTGGTGTCTAAGAGGAATTATGGCCACAATGCGTGGGTGTCTAAGAAGAATAACTCCTCTGAAATAGTACAGTAAGCAGTTGTCTCTTTAAAAGTCTATGTACATTATATTTAATGCGAGGACAATAGCTTGGCAAGGCCACAATAAGTATGAATCCTATATAAAGGATAGAGACTCCCCATTGAGATATATCGAGTCTTATTTCGTAATTGAGCTCTGCTATGTTGGAGGTTGCCCCTTCGAAGAGGCAAGTGAACACTGCTTTCATCTCTTAATAATAAAATACTTGCTATTTTTCTCATTTTGTTCTATGTTCTGGGTTGTATTTCTTTGCATATTTGGTATTGTGGAATTTCTCACAGGTCAAGAGCATAAAAATTTATGAGTGGTACCTGGAGGCTTTTCCAATGGCTTTTAAAACTACCATTCTCCAACAACATACCATGTGTGGTTCAACAAGTGCAAGGTAATGTTATGATTGTGACACCTTATTAATCTTTGAAATATCTTGCAACCTTTTCTTTGCAAAGTATACATGAATTTGATCATCCTATCACATTTGTCTTTCCATAATCCTTGGATTTACTTCCAACGTGTGAATAGATTTTATTGAGACATGGAATTGAAGATGCCAACTATTGACATGATTTTAATGGTGTCTTGTGCTAATAATTACAAATCATGGATAAGCTTACATAACACAATGCCTTAATTTGTGGATGAGATCATCAAGGCTACCTTTATTCATGAAATTTTAAAAATGACTACAATACTTACAATCTCAAACTCCTTCCTAAAAAACAAAATCGTAGGGGTCAAAGGAAGGGCTTTATGAAACCTCTTTTCAACTTGAAACAAAATATAAGAAGGCAGGTCATAGGTTCTCCACCACCCCAACTTAAGTTCAAATGAATGGTTTATAAAGTAGTATGAAAGATTCATCACAACTGATTTGAGGGGTAAATCCTCCAATTTTGAATTCAATTGTTTCTCCTTAAAAATATCTTCAATAGCCACCAAATATCTATAATAGTAATCTTATTATGAACTGAGCTAATATTATTACATGAAAACACTTGATACTAGATAAAACTATATACATTTTTAATAACATTAACCACCAAAAATACATTTCTAAAAAAATAATAAATAAAGTGATTCTATTAAAATAAATTGTCAAAAAATAAAAAATAAATAAAAACATTTATTAACAAGACTACCAAAACCAAAATATCTTACATAGACAAACATATTATTATCTTACATAAAAAGACCACATTATTAGTAATAATTAAAAAATATGCCACACATACACTAGATTTTCCTTCGGAAGTATAGAGTTACATGTGATACCTAAATTTAATGCAAGATTACCTTATTATTAATAATAATTAAAAAGTATACCACATACACTAGATTTTCATATAACCACACTAGATTTTCCTTCCGATGTGATACCTAAATTCACATGCAAGATTATGGTAAAAGTCCACCAAAAAAGGTATGCTTGCAAGATTATGCTATAGAGTTAGTGGGTCCCATGATAAAAGTAAAAATTTTTGAATAACCACAAATACTAAAGAAATAAAATTTATGATTAAACACTTTAATCCAAATTCCAAGAGCACCAATAATTCAGATTTGTTTATTTTTCAACTAATTAAATCATATTGGCAATGTTCAAAAACAACGCCTCACCAAACTCACTCCTATGTTGGTGTACTATTTGTCACGACACAAATAAGACAGTGAATCAAATAGTACAGTGCTTCGTTGTAAAATATATATGTACATTATTCTATTTTTTTGTTTTGGAGATGGATTTTTTCTAGGATTTGAGATTTTCACAAAATGAATATAGTACTATGGATGATCCGAGTTATAATTTTCTAAACAATAATCACAAAAAGTTAAAAATGTACCTTATTTTTAAAAACTAAAAATATTTACATTTTTCACTTTAATTAGAACAAAAATTGTTTTTCAAAATATTTACATTTTTCACTCTAATAATTACGGGCCTGCCCCCGCAATCCCCACACGATGTATTGACATACAAGGTTTTGGGTGGTACCGTTTATTAAGGTTTTGGGTGGTGCCGCTTGGGGGTCGGCCACGTGGGTCCCGTATCAAATGTAATAGTGCATAATATGACATGGTGGAGGACAGCTTGGAAGATGAAAACATGAAAGTCAAGTATGTAACCCCAAAATGTTATTTTATTAAATTCTATTTTTTTAATTTATTTGTTATTACTTTTTATGATAGTGATGGACAAATATTATTTGTGGAATGCACATTATGGTTAAATGAATGGATGTGATCCTTTCAAATTGTAGGACACTTAAACCTAGCTTACACCCCAACTTTTACCAAAACATTGACTGGCCCGTTCTCCCTCATACGAGCTTAGATTGACGAACCGTTCACACCTCCACGATCAAGACGACGAGATCTACGCTCTAGTCACAGGTCAAAGTCATTCTGAGAACTTTGATTTTGAGCATTCATAAGCCCTCTTTGTCCTGTGTGTCTCTCTGGAGCCACTTGGATCACTCCTTGATGTTGTTGAGGTCAGCTTTTTCTATCAACATTTTCCAACATTTTTACATTCTTAGGGTGTTGCAAGCCCACATGCAAGTTAGAAAGTTTTTAAAAATTTGGATAATACTGCAATTCAGAAGATAGTTTTAGCAACTTGGATCAAAATATCCAAGTTACTTATGGCTCCTTTCCTTACCATGGAAATGGACCACGTTGGATTCTTCATTACCATATTTGTCTTTAAACCCTTGTTTTTTTGTTCGAGTACTTTATTTGTCTTGTTTAGCCTAGAGTTTTTTTTATACCAATATTACATTCACATTAGTATCTTATGATTGTTTTCTTTGAGATTCCCATTTTCCCCTTTCACATGTTTCTCTAGGATTTCTAATTGAGTTATTTCTTCTTTTAATTTTATAATATTATCTTTATCCCTTAGAAAAATTTAAATCGTTATTATGTATAGGATTGTGAACGGTAGGTGTTGGAATATCACTATTGAAAGTACACTCAAAAGTAGCATGAGACTCCCCATTGAGATATATCGAGTCTTATTTTGTAATTGAGCTCTGCTATGTTGGAGGTTGCCCCCTCAAAGAGGCAAGTGAACACTGCTTTCATCTCTTAATAACAAAATACTTGTTGTTTTTCTGATTTTGTTCTATGTTTTGGGTTGTATTTCTTTGCATATTTGGTATTCTGGAATTTCTTTCAGGTCAAGAGCATAACAATTTATGAGTGGTACATGGAGGCTTTTGTAATGGTTTTTAAAACTACCATTCTCCTTCAACATACCATGTGTGGTTCAACAAGTGCAAGGTTATCTTATGATTGTGACAGCTTGTTAATCTTTGAAATATCTTGCAACCTTTTCTTTGCAAAGTATACATGAATTTGATCATCCATCCCATCACATTTGTCTTTCTATAATCCTTGGATTTACTTCCAATATGTTGATAGATTTTATTGAGACTTGTATATTGAAGATGCCAACTATTGACATGATTTTAATGGTGTCTTGTGCTAATAATTACAAATCATAGATTTGCTTACATAACACAATGGCTTAATTTGTGGATGAGATCATCAAGGCTAGCTTTGTTCATGAAATTTTTAAAATGACTACAACACCTCCAATATCAAACCCCTTCCTAAAAATCAAAATCGTAGGGGTCAAAGGAAAGGCTTTATAAAACCTCTTATCAACTTGAAACAAAACATAAGGAGGCAGGCCATAGGTTCTTCACCACCCCAACTTAAGTTCAAACCAATGGTTTATAAAGTAGTATGAGAGATTCATCACAAGTGATTTGAGAGGCAAATCCTCCAATTTTGAACTCAATTATTTTTCCTTAAAGATATCTTCAATAACCACCGAATATCTATAATAGTAATCTTATTATGAATCCAACTAATATTATTACATGAAAGCACTTGATACTAGATAAAACTATGTACATTTTTAATAATATTAACCACAAAAAAACATTTCTAGGAAAATAATGAATCGAGTGATTATATTGAAATAAATTCTCAAAAAGTTGAAAAAAAAAAAAACATTTATTGACAAGACTACCAAAACCTATCTTACATAAACAGACTTATTATTATCTTACATAAAAAAAACTTCATTATTAATAATAATTAAAAAGTACACCACACATATATTTCCTTCGGAGTATAGAGCTACATGTGATACCTAAATTCAATGCAAGATTACCTTATTATTAATAATAATTAAAAAATATACCGCATACATTAGATTTTCATATAACCACAGTAGATTTTCCCTGCAAAGTATAAAGCGACATGTGATACCTAAATTCACATGGTAAAAGTCCACCAAAAAAGGGTTGCTTGCAAGATTATGCTAAAAGGTCAATGAGTCCCATGATAAAAGTAAAAGTTTTTGAACAGTGACAAATACTAAAGAAATCACATTTATGATTAAACAGTTCAATCTCAAAAATAATAAATCATCTGCCTAACAGGGCGTCCACAATATGTCATCCTCATGACGCTGGTCTTTGCACGATTGATGATGTCATCCACGCGATGCTTGTCTTTGCATGATTGATGATGTCATTCAAAACTTGACCCTGGTTGGGAGTGAAGATGGTTTTCAAATCCGAGTTTGGAGTTCACCTACTTCTATATAAGGCAGGCTATGCAATTGTATTTCTCACCTCTTGCTTATGGAATTTGCCCTACTCCAGTTCTAGGTATGGTTGTATATTTCTAATCTATGAGATATCATTGATTTGCTGATATTCTATGTCCACGTTAAGCATTGATTCACAGTAGCTTATCAATGTCTACGTTATGTATTGTTGAACTGAAGCCGTTTTTTTGCAGAAGTGGGAATCTTGCTGCCTTCGAAGGTGTTCCAGTTTCAATACCGTAAGCCAACAACATGAGCAAAAATATTGACCGGAGGTCCAGCGGCGGCAAGCACAACAGCAGCAGAAGCAGCAAGATCGATGACAATAACAACACCAAGAGTAGCAATAATAACACCATGGACAACATCGTGAAGGATAGCAAGTACACCATGAACAATCCCGTCGTCGGCGATAATAACAATAGCATCTACACCATGAAGAATCCCGGCAACAACAGCGACAATAGCGGCAACAACGGCAACACCATGAGCTATCACACCAAGAACAATCCCATCGTCAAAAGCAACACCAAGAGCAACAAAGGCGGCGGCAACACAGCCAGATAAAATCATAGAGCAACTTATGACACCAGGTAATGGTAACTTAACTAGACCAAATTATACTAAGTGGCTTTTGTTTTCCTCTCTGACATTTATGCTTTGCTTTTACTACACTATATGCACAAATATGTCATCGTTAATAATTTTGGCATTAAATAGGTCATGAATTTCTTTTCCTTAGGGTTAATTACATTGTCATTGTATGGCAGGTATGGGAAAGAATAAATGCAGTCGAAGATTATCTGCTTATCTAAGATTGATTATGTGTTGATATATAGTTAGTTTAGAGCCAAATAATCTACTTATAAGGCATTCTCATATCAATTCAAGCTTTTGGTTAAGTACATTATTATTGCATGCTAGGTATGGGAAAGAATAAATGCAGTGGAACATTATCTGTTTATCTAAGATTGACTATGTGTTTATATATAGTTAATTTAGAGCCAAATATTCTATTTACTTATAAATAGAAGAATATGGACGCTGGTATATTGTAATTCTGATTTATGTATGAGCAAAACCTACTTGCGTGGTTACTTTGTTTTAATGATTTTATCGTCTGGTCGTGATATCTCCTAATAAGTAGTTAATTGAGTAATTAATTAAATAAACAAATTAAATAAAAAATTATCAATCAAAATTAAATTTGATGTACATATTCATTTAAATGTATCTAATTAAATTTAAGTCTACCTATTGTTACATATTTATAGATATTTATGTGATATCTTGCTTCATACTTCTTCAGTGTAGTATATGCACAAATATGTCATGGTTCATTATTTCGCTTTCTTTTTGGTCTACACAAAGGCGTCATCAATTTCTTTTCTTTTGGTTTTGGTTAAGTACATTATTATTGCATGGTAGGTATGGGAAAGAATAAATGAAGTGAAAGATTATCAGTTTATCTAGGACTAATTATGTGTTGATATACAATTAGTTTACACTACTAAATAAAGGATGGTTTTAAGACAATATTTGAGACAATTTTTGGGTAAACTATCTTAATCTAGGACTGACTATGTGTTGATATACAGTTAGTTTACACTACTACATAAAGGAGGGTTTTAAGACAATATTTGAGACAATTTTTGGGTAAATTGTCTTAACTTATGACAAAAAAAAAATGTGTATTGTTTTAAATATCGTCTTTAAGACCGTGTCTCAAAAATTAGTGTCTTAAAGATAATTGTCTTAAAAAATACTGTCTTAAATATTATTGCCTTCAAAAATATTGTCTTAAAGTATATTGTTTTAAAGATTATTGTCTTAAAAAATATTGTCTCTATAAAGAGAGATTATATAACACAACCATTATTGTCTCTTAGGAGACAATTTCATTTTTGTCTCACTAGAGACAATTTAATTTTTGTCTCTCTAAAGACAACACTTGGATTACAGACAATATGTCTTTAATACTAGCTATTGTCTCTCTAGAGACGATAAAATTTTTATTTAAGGATCAATTTTGTCTCTTTAGAGACAATATAAAACAATGAATCCAAAAATATCTCACCATTGAAATAAATCGATATAAAAAACATTTAATTAAAAATGAACTACGAAATCATTGATTAATTCATGTTACCTCCTAAAGGAAACGCTCTTCCATTGAGCTAGCACACTTTAAAAAATTATGTGAAGAGTTATGCCAATCCTTAAAATTACATTTATAGTCATTGATTTTAAATTAAAGAAAAAGTTAAAAGATAAAAATTAAAAACTTCGAAAAAACCCAAACACCAAACCAAGTGAAGAGTTATGGCAATCCTTAAAATTACATTTATAGTCGTTGATTTTAATTTAAAGAAAAAAGATAAAAATTAAAAACTACAAACAAACCCAAACACCAAACCCAAACAGCTTGTGGAAGCTCTGAAATTTGTGACCAAGGCACTGGAGTCTTTGCAAACCCTTTTGTTTATGCACAGGGATCTCAGGTGGGATAACGTGATGAATAGCATTGAATCAGACGAGTGGTTTATAATATATTTTAAGGACGCCATTGGTGCACCTCAGATTTACCCTCATAATCTTAGTGCTTGAACCATGCTCCTCAGATGTCTAGGGGTGTTCATGGGGTTAAAGTTGATGTGTGGAGTACTGGACACCTTATCAGGACAAGTGGGTTGAATGTGTCTGATTTGTTGAGGAATTTACAGAATAGATGCTTGGAACAAGATCCAGATCAGAGGCCTCTGCTGCAGATTGCTATCATCACCTTCATCAGTTGCATTCTTCCCTGTCTAAATACTGAGATTAGACATTGCCAATCGTGGTCAATTCTCAGTCCTATGTGTCCCATTATTACTATTCATAGGATCCATAATCACATGATTATTGAATGTTATATTATCAAAAAATTTGATATATCTAACGAAGAACTTGTTTCAGATTGTACACAAGGAAGACACCCCTTCCTACAATGCCATTAGTTCACAATGGTGATCTCATGTAAACAGGCTGCCATGTTCATAACATTAAGCTGCGTATCATAGCCTTGACACTCGATTCTAATGGAAATAAGCATATGTCCATGTTGTTCCATGATAGGGGTTTTAAAAATGGGTGTTCTGATTTGTAGCTTTGATATAATTTGATTTTTAATTCGATGAACTGCATGCTTATTCTATTAAAATAGAAACGATGTGTTTCACAGTTTGGTGTATGGCACACAAGGGAAATTGAAACAACAACTCTCTCCCTTTTTTTCAATCAAATAAATTATATATAAAGAAAGCTTTTTCTAATGATTTATGATGAAGGGCAGATGATATTTAATGCTTAGCGTATCAAACAATATTGAATGTTAAAGACCCTGTAGTGAAAGGCAAAGCACAAAGGGGGGCGGATGATATTTAATGCTCAACATATCAAACAGTAATGAATGTTAAAGACCCTATAATGAAAGGAAAAGCACAAAAAATAATTGAGGACTCAATTGTCCATAATACCCAAGCACAATTTACCCATGTAGAAGACCCCACACAGTTGGACATCATATAATAACTAAAAAAATTAATAACCTGAATGACTTGAATACAAACATCCCATGTAATACTAGTGATAGAACAACCCAGAGTGCACCAAGACATTTTAAATTCATTTGGAGACTGATTTCTGCAGTCTCATGAAAGAAAAAAAGTTTTGCAGCTGGCACCCATTTCAAACATTCAACATAACTGGAGATGAATAGCCAAAAGAGAGCAGCTCAATGCACCATTTAAAAATTTCACTTTGTTTCCCATTTTTATCCGTTATATCATATAGACATGTTATGCTCAATTGAAAAAATGATTCGTCACCACCGCCATGGCAAAATCTCACTGTTTCAATCCACTCCAAACTTATTTCATCAACTACATAGGTTTGCACACACATGCATCTTATGATAGAAGAGAAAAAAGCTCTGCTAGGTACTGGAAACTTTAGATTCAATCTCAAAGAGAAAAAGTAGAAGGGAAAAATAAAATCTAGAGCTGCAACATCACTATATAAGTGGGGAAAGGGAAAACAAAAGTGATACAATGAATCTGGTTCTTCCTCAATTGAATGAAACTATGAAATTACAAATATGTAATGTAGAAATACTCTGATTGTCATCCAGAATCCAACTTAAACTCTATCCACTAATTCCTCCAAGAAATGTTTCCAGCAACTAATAAAAGGACGAATGTAAGAAGAAGCCAACTTTCAACAACCATATAGGTAAGGCAAGTCTACCCTTCCCTAAGGGCAGGTGCCGAATAGAATTGTGAGCTTTTGCCATTAAGACCAGCAACCTTGTTAGATCCTTTGGGGGCAGTGACTAGGCCGAGAGTACCTCAAGTGACCAAGCCACTATGACCTTATCATAAACATGTAGACTTTAACTGAGACCAAAACAGATTAAGGAGTGCGGCATACTACATTGAGAGAGCCTCAGGTCAACAGTTCATTATGAGCCTAAATGTAAACAGGCAAACTATGGCTAATCAAGAATTGTCGCACGAAATATTACATTTTTTGAACCCCGAGCTTTACCAACTCATGCCCAAATAATAAATGAATATGGCAAAAAAACTGAAATAACTAATTTGAGCATGTTCTAGTTTCAATTTCCTTGAAATAATTTGCCTGACACTATAGGAAAAACAATATATGTAAACCAATCAAAATGTCCATATCCAAAATACTGAAAGAATATGAAGATGAAGTGTGCATTTACTGAGAAAACCTCTCTTTTCCTCAAACCAGCTCTTAAGGGTTGTAGCAAATCATTCTCAAGCAGCCCACGGAAAATAAAAAATTCAATCAATCCACAGATGCACCAACAAATCAAAAAAATAATACATAGAGAAAGGAATGGGCAAAATGTTTTAAAAAAGGATAAGAAAAAAACCAATTTAAAAATAAAAAAATAAAATAAAATAACCCCAAAAAGCAGTTTCTAGAGTGCATGAGAACTTACCCTCTCAAGCTCATCTTGGATTTCCTGTAGCTTTTCAATGGCGAGAACAAGCTCACCATTTATGTGCTCTTCCTCTTCCCCTTTTGATCTCTTGGGCTTCTCCATCTTGCCCAATCCTTCTGACCCAAAAGTAATAAAAATCCAACAGAGTTGAAGGCACAGGCAGAGTGGTGGAGAGGGAATGGTCCTAGCATTCATTATTACCTCCAGGAATGTTGCACGCTCCATCTTGCCATCATCAATGAATAAAACTTCCAAACCTTAAAATTTAGATCCTACCATTCATTATTACGTCCAGAAATTTTGCACGCTCCATCTTGCCATGCTCAGTGAAGAGAACTTCAAATGAAATATTATCATTAAAATACGAAACAAGTTGCTGATTATTTCTTACTTCCACCTACAAAAGAGCATTTTCCAGTCCAGGAGATATGTTTCGAAATAGTGCCATTGGTAGCAGTGTGTGTGCTGAGCTACCAGGCTGCAATGGTGGCACCTAATTTACCAGGAACGAAACTTAGGAAAAGGACTCAAAATAGATGTGCATCTACATCCTATTAAACTAGCAATATTTACAATAAATGGAACTAATATCTCAACTATTTTCACATTTTATGAATTGCACCTGTAGAGGTCCAGTAGCGGCAAGACCAAAAGAGTTATTCTAAAGCTTCAAGCTGTAAAAAGTTTGACCATCATTCCATATAGGTTTTTCATTGATCTAAAGGCCTTGGCATACTGATAATGCAAGAAAAACAGGCAATGGAGGCCTGCACAAAGCCTTAACCAAATATCACAAGTTTCTTTAATCAGGTTGACACTTATCATAGTAAATACAATTCACATCTAACAACAATAAAGCTAAGTTTTTCCATTTGTTATTTACAAAATGAAATGGAATTGACTATCTAATACCCACCCAGAGCCTACTACTCACTAATCTCTAGGGACAAGTGCATAGCCTAAACCTATAAAATAGCCAAGAAGATCTAGGATAGGAGGTGGAGTTGCTGCTATGGGTACTACTTTTGATTGAACATTGGGACCTTTGGCAGGTGAAACATTGATTTCTATCTCAGTGGCTGATAATTCTTCATATGGAAGGTAACAATTTACTTACAAGTTTGGAAGTAACAAGGTATAAGGTACATATGGAAAGACATATGGAAGGTAACCTCTACAAGCATAAAAAGTTCTTAGAAGAATATATGTGTGGTCTGACTTCTTAGCAACATCAAGGAAAGACTTAATTTAAAAACTAAATTCTTTAATGATCTATGTACCTATTACTTACCAGTTCAGATAGAAGTGTTGAGCATGACAACTGCCAAAAAAGCATATTATTATTAGACATATTGGAAGAAAGCTCCTTGAACTAAGCATAAAATATAATACTTATACTAGAAAAACCTATACAAATGTAAACATCTCAAACAGTGACAGACGAACTTAAGCCTTTTCATTGAAATAACTTACCACTTCTCTAGTATCCATTTTAGAATCCAAACTAAATCCCAAAACTTAAAAGACTGGCCATTCTTGAACTTCTTTCCTTCTCATTCTCCAGCTCAAAATGGTGAGTCCCATGCTTGTGATCATAGGGCATAATAGAAATGGCATCCAATAATCCAGATGATGCCATCAGCTACAAGTCCTTATATGCTAAGTATTTATTGTAGCTTTTCTAGAGGATATAGAGCTTGTACCATGCATAAGCATGGTACAAATGACTTCAAATGACTTTCTAATATCTAAAATATCTTTGTTAACTTTGAATAGTAGATTTTCATCATTCGAGGTTTAGGAATATTTTTGACCATACACAAGGCCATGAATATCTTCTATAGAGTGAAAAGCTTCCTACATATCATATGCCATCCGTCGTAAGAAATAGTATAAGGCAAAAATATATTAAAAATAAAAATAATTTAGCTCACAAATTCTATAGTAGGTTCATGAAATTTCATTCAACCCAAAGCATCCTCTGCAATAGGGTATTCTCCAATAATTAATTCCTACAAGATCAAACTATATCAACCTTCCCATCTAGACAAATATAATCCTATATCTAATTCAATAGACAACATTTTAGATTTCTAGCCCCCATTCGATAGTGATACCTTCTTAAAGGTGTGCCAAAAATCTACTCAACATCACATTATAACTATTTACATCGTGGGAAATATGGGTAAACTCCCAACCAAAGATAAATGGTTTCTATAATATGATTCTTTTACAAATTTCCCTTATCCCATTTCACATTTCCCTCATCCCATTTCACAATGGCAGCCAACAATCCAGATGATGCCATCAGCTACAAATCCTTCTATGCTAAGTATTTATTGTAGCTTTACTGGAGGATATAGAGCTTTTACCATGCATAAGCATGATACAAATGACTTTCTAATATCCAAAATATCTTTGTTAACTTTGAATAGCATATTGTCATCACTTGAGGTTTAGGAATCTTCTTGAACATACACAAGGCCACAAATATCTTCTATAGAGTGAAAAGCTTCCTACATATCATATGCCATCTTTCATAAGAAATAGTATAAGGGAAAAATATATTAAAAAAAAAATAGCTCACATATTCTACAATTGGTTCATGAAATTTCATTCAACCCAAATCTTCCTCTGTAATAGGGTATTCTCCAAAAATTAATTCCTACAAGCTCAAACTATATCAACCTTCCCATCTAGACAAATATAATCCTATCTCTAATTCAATGGATAACATTTTAGATTTCTAGCCCCCATTCGATAATGATACCTTCTTAAAGGTGTGCCAAAAATCTACTCAACATGACATTATAGCTATTTACATCATGGGCAATATGGATAAACTCCCGAACAAAGATAAATGTGTTGTTCCTTTTTCCCATAAGCATTTATTAGCATACCCTTTTTAGTTGAGAGAAGATCCTTTGGATAGTGGGATACAATCTTTAGTTCTTGTGAGGGCATCCAAAAATCACCCTTGGACAATTGACTGCTAGCATCTTTACAACAGTTTTTTCTCACTGAATTGATACTTCTCTTCGGGGAGTTTTCCTTCAGGGTCTTTTTCCCAACACTTTACCTTAAGGTAAAAGTGTGTATACATTTTTGTATGTAATATTGATCTTCCATATTATCAATACAAGAAGATACAAATCCACCATTTGAATATGAAATAAGTGTGAAATTAGACAGCTCAAACTATTCACACTTTGTGTTTTCATCAAAGTTGGCTGATGTTTCATGTTCTTCATCAGAATTTGTCCATATTTGTCCATACTGTTGTATTTTCTTTTTCTATAGTACAACTTTCATCCACACTGCCCCCTGAATGCAATTTCTCCTCATTCATTTCTTCAACCTTATCCTCATTATACGTCATACTGGACAATCATCATTCTAGTACAGAAAAACCTCTAGATACTATTGGTGAATAATTATAGTTAATGGGTTCTCATGTAACGATTCCCAATACCAATGGAACAACATATAATTTGAATCACTCAAGTAATGAATCTCAATTTAACAACATTATAATATAATTACATTCTACCATAAATACGCATCAAGAATGCTTTGCCTTGTAGATTTCAGCACCCATGTATTCGATGCATTTATGGGAATGAAGGGAAATTGGAAAGCCAATGATCTCCTACAGTTATGTCTGGCCTTTTCTAGTACCTATGGCCTCTTAGACAACCAAGATTGAGCTCAAACTCACCCCAGCAAATGAAAATAATGCTCAGGGGAGAGGGAAACAACTCTAGTAAGTAGAAATCCACCCAAGAACACTTAAGAACACTCTAGGTAAGGAGAGAAAAATTCTTAATAGTCGTAGAGAAACCAAATTAGCAATTCCTTGAGGAAATGCAACAACTCCATAACTGTGGCAATTGATATCTAACTCAACAAAAAAGTGGATTATGAGTAACTCAGAGCTGATGCATTTCATAGAGCATCAATCAATCAAGAGTTTCTGAATGATGCTAATAGAAATTCAATGGAGAATTATTTATTTCAGCCATGATCACAAAGACAGGGAGAACATATAATATAACTAAGGAGTAAGAATGATGATAAATCATACACCATAAGCTTATTATATCTTAGAAACATATATTAGATGAGAGCCTAGCACATTGCCTTCATTGTCAAAACAGAGATGTCCATGTGAAAATTAACCCTTGCTCCATGTGAGACTATTGCAGCATAGCTGCTATGGAAAAATGAAGGAATTAGTCATGGCAGTTAAACACTGAATTGAGCTAGTTTCAGTGTTGTCCAATAAGGGCTATTGCATCTTGTCACAGGCAAAGATTGCAAGTCATTTCAACATTACAAAGGCAAAAATCTAGGCATAGTCACTCTTTGTTTAGTTAAGTCAAAGCTCATGGAGAATGATATCCAAGCGTTTTAGCCTATATTCGACCTCTTATGGGTAGCAATCAAGAAAGTGAAAAAGCTCGAAGTCTGTAATCCAACCGGAGAAGAAAAACTAAGGATAAAAATAAGTCTACAATACTTGAAGAAACCGAAGTCTATGACTAAGCAGAATCTCAATCTAAAGCTATCTATTTGTAGCAGGATCTAGATATCTATGGTAAAGAGTTAAGGGTTTGCTGCAGTAGCCGAAGATCAGTAATAGAAGGCAAAGAGTCTGTAATTGGAAGTCAGCGTATTATAATAAGAGACTAAACCTGCAATAAGGATAGAGACTCAACTATTGACCTTGATTTAAGTAGGAGGGTTGACTTGGAGGGACTCTTTGGTCTTGTGTTGGATATCTCATTTTGAATAAATTCAATAAAAGGAGGATTGTTGGGTTTTCCCCTATTGAGAGGTTTTTCCCTAGCTTGAAAGCCTAAATCTCTATGTCTCGTACTTCTTTGTGTTCTTGGAAGACAATTTTTGTAATTACTTGATGAAAGAGAAATATTAACTAACAAAGAAAAGAATACTTATATAGGATTTTACTTCCAACTATGAAGGAATACAATGAGGACTTAAATTTGTAAATCTTAAACTTGGCTATGCCACTGCACCTCCAAAAACCTAACTCATTAAGCCATAAGCTAGAAACCTTCTGTGGAACTCCGAAAACAAATGAATTAGATTGAATTATCAACTAGAATCAAGGGCCTTTACACTTTACATTTGACATTCTATTATAGTATGAATATTGAGGTCACAACTATTCATTTATATTGCACTATTGTAAGAAACGATGATCATATTTTATATCTTTTGTCTAGTAAGGCCTGCACTTCATCATTGCCAGCTCTAACCAAGGTTTCATGTTCCCACTGTAATGAACAACAGTTGCATTGTCAATCTTTGAACAGTCCACGCTAGGATTATATCCTAAACCCAGCACATGCCAAGACTTGTCCAAAGGATGGGTCAAGCCATAAAACATTCAATCCAGGGGGTAGTGTTCTAGGCTTCCACAACACTCTATCCTCATTTTTACATACAATAAAAGAAAAACTTAGAAATAGAACAAAGAAAAACCTATTAAATTTTCTAGCTAATTACTTCAAATTTACTTCAAATACTTTAAAGTAAACATCACAGGAATTAACATAAATAAACCACACTACACACTTACCATGTTCTACCACTTGTGATATATTCCAGTCATATCTTGTTTCTCCCATTCTTTGAGATCAAATACATTCATCCCATATGCCCAACCACAAGCATTAGGATCAAAGTGCCTAGTTATGTGCGGATTGGAAAAATTAAGATATTTGTCAAACTGGCGAAATCTTTCTCCACAAGTTTCCACTTAACCGTTAACCTTTTGATGAAGATCTACTGACCACAAGGGCATCAAATCTTTCTGCACCACAATATCATCATCCAAGAAAAGGATATTGTCCATTTTGGGATAAACTTGTGGGAGATAGAAATGAATATGATTTAGCATGGATAAATATTTTGGATTTATATATTTCAAATTGGACGAACATGATGAGAGTGTAGTCAAGTGATCCGCCTTGAAATAATATTGTTTCATAGCTACGGATTCAAGTTGGCGAAGCATAGGGCAATAGGAGGAATTGAGCCATTTAAAATCATCAACATTTTCTACATGTATCGTATCTTTCCCTAGGGGATTATGTAAAAACCACATTTTCATGGCCCCAAAATTTAACTTGTCTATGATGAGATGAAATACATGTTTCTCAAATTCCTACAAACACATTAAATCATCTATAATGAGATCCACATATTAAATGTAAAATGCAGCAAAACTGTTGGACTTCCAAACTTTAGAGTAATTTAAATAAATAACACTTCACCTTAGCATTCATGATAGTTGAATTCACAACCATAGATGGAGCCAATAGACTGTCAGAAAATAATGCATACTGATAAAGAGTTGGATCCTCCAACTTGTCCTTTTTAGGAAATTATCGCTTTTCAAGAGGAAGAAAGTAATAATCTATGGTCAATTGCATGGACAGACAGTGCAGGCCCTTGGGAATAGACTTTGTTGCCACCTGACTTAAAAATTTACATTTCTTTTCCATGGTCCTTACTTGCTCATCTCCAGATTGAAGCATGGCTTGCAACTTCTTTGTTACTGTCGCACAGCCATAAAATTGTTCTCTAGCCTTGGACAGGACATGACCCATAGCCTTGATCTTCTTAGGTGTACTGAAACATTCATATCAAATATCGATCATGAAAAAGAGAATGAAAAGCAAAAAGATTGACACACAGACTGTAAATTTAAAAGAAACAAAAGATATGAACACCAAATGCAAATGGAAGCACTTACTACTCTTGATTTAGAACCAGCCAATGCGAAATTCCAGGGGGTAGTGTTCCAAGCTTCCATAACACTCTATCCTCATTCTGACATACAATAAAAGAAAAACTTAGAAATCAAACAAAGAAAACCAATTAAATTTTCTAGCTAATTACTTCAGATTTACTTCAAATACTTTAAAGTAAGCATCACAGGAATTAACTTAAATAAACCACACTACACACTTACCATGTTCTGCCACTTGTGATATATTCCAGTTATATCTTGTTTCTTCCATTCTTAGAGATCAAATACATTCATACCATACGGACAACCACAAGCATTAGGATCAAAGTGCATGGCTATGTGCTGATTGGAAAAATTAAGGTATTTGTCAAACCGACGAAAGCTTTCTCCATAAGTTTCCACTGAACCATTAAACTTTCCATGAATATCTACTGACCACAAGAGTGCCAAAACTTTCTACACCACAATATCATCATCCAAAAAAAGGATCTTGTCCAGTTTGGGATAAACTCATGGAAGATAGAATTGAAGATGATTTAGCATGGATAAATATTTTAGATTTAAATATTTCAAATTGGAGGAACGTGCTGAGAGTGTAGTCGAATGATGTGCCTTGAAATAATACTCTTGCATAGCTGCGGATTCAAGTTGGCGAAGCACAAGGAAATAGGAGGAATTGAGCCATTTAAGATCATCAACATTTTCTACATGTATCGCAGCTTTCCTTGGGGGATTAAGTAAGAACCACATTTTCGTGGCCCCAAAATTTAACTTGTCTGTGACGAGATGAAATACATGTTTTTGAGATTCCTACAAACACAAGTAAATCACCTATAATGAGATCCAAATATTAAATGTGAAATGCAATAAACTGTTGGACTTCCAAAATTTAGAGTATTTTAAATTAATAACACTTCACCTTAGCATTCATGACAGTTGAATTCACAACCACAGATGCAGCAAATGTATTTTTAGAAAATAATGCATAGTGATAAAGAGTTGGATCCTCCAACTTGTCCTTTTTAGGAAATTTCGCTTTTCAAGGGCAAGCAAGTAATAATACATGGTCAATCACATGGATAGACAGTGCAGGCCCTTCGGAGTAGTCTTTGCTGCCAGCTAACTTAAAAATGCACTTTTCTTTTTGAAGGTCCTTACTTGCTCATCTGCAGATTGAAGCATGGCTCGCAGCTTCTTTGTTACTATTGCACAGTTATAAAATTGTTCTCTAGCCTTGGATAAGACATGACCCATAGCCTTGATCTTCTCAGGTGCACTGAAACATTCATATCAATTATCGGCCATGAAAAAGAGATTGAAAGGTAGAAATATTGACACACAGGCTATAACTTTAAAAGAAACAAAGGATATGAACACCAAATGTAAATGGAAGCACTTACTACTCTTGATTTAGAAGCAGCCAATGCAAAAACTACTACCTTTGAGGTAGATCAGAATCTGCATTGCCCTCACCCAATGTACGCTGGCATTATTTAATACGAAGCATCAATTCATGGTATAAATCAAGATTATTCCTAGCCTGGGAAATGCTTTAGTACACCCTAGCCATGATCAGTTGGTCTCGCATCAATCTAATAGTGGAGTCAGAATTCTTGTTCTCATTCTCCCACCTCCAAATGCTATATTTTCCCAAGACAACAATATCTACCTCCTTGGAACGTTTAATTACAACGTTTTCAAGCTCAACTCGTTTTTCTTCATCCTTTTGAATCAGCTCTGTTGACCTTTTCTCCATCCTCTTTTGTCTCAATTGTTGTAGGCATTAAACTACTATAAATTAAAGCATACTATGCTAAAATCTAAGAAATATAAAAATTTTCTATTGGAGAAGTGACATTCAAAAAGGATTTTTGAAAATAATATAACAATTCCCTTTTCCATGAGAACAAAAAGTAGCGATCTAGTGCAACAAAGAATTTTACCCTCTGTAAAACTTTTGTTGGACTTTCTTCAAGCTGCAAATGGTCTGCATTACAACAGCCATTGTCCTGAGAATTTGACTAGACATTACCTTATAGTAGGCTACCAACATCATAGATCAGTTAACTAGGGAAAATCAAATCTTACCATCAAAAGCATTCTCTTTGATGTCTCGATGTTCACTTCCTGTTTCAACCTCTTGAAACCTCGTAAGAAGTTATTCGTCATTGGAAGTTTTTTTCGGCACTTCATCATTCATTTTAACCCCCTCAACATTTTCCTTGCCTTCTTCATTGAATATCACACCATGTTGTTGCGAATGTAACTTTTTTGAGCTGTCTCCAAAAGTCGTTTGCCTTTGCTTGATGTACACCATTAGAAATAGAGAAGCACCCCTACCAATGTCAGTTTTCACTTCTTGATTAATACAACCCTACTCAACTACATAGATCATCATCACACAGGTTTCCTTACATGTTTAATAGAGAAAATAATCAAAATCTTCACCAATCATACCTCAGAGTTAGTAGTATCCCTTTGGTTTACTTCGGAGGGATTTTCTAATACCCATCAGGAAGATAAATCATTCTGTCCAACAATATTTAAGTTTAGAGTTCCCGAGTCCTCTGTGTTAGCTATTATGACATCAATCACCTACCCAGTAAATAAAATTTATTTTCAATTCTCTGCTCAATAGGGGAGAAATCAAATTTAAGATATGCAAATGCAGCATGTTTCTTATACTTGCCTACTTTGGGAAGAGAGAGTCAATGCTCTCTATTAAACTTTGCTTTCTCCAGTCATCTGCCTGTTCCTGTGAACCCCATAGATAAATAGATAAGAGTGATTTTAAACATATGACAAAGCTCCAGTATCGTCAATAATTCCTCTCTATTTCAATCCACTCAGGTCGATTAAATTTCAGTTTAGGGACACTATTTATTTTCTAGGATTAGACTAACATAAGTGCAAGTGCATTGCCCAGGTCCTGAAAAAGAACAAAATGGTCATAGAAAAATAGAATTGGTTTTCAAGATGTGGAAAGAGAATACCATTCTAACAGATCCATCTCCTAAGAATTTGTGCCTTGCTATTTTAAATGATTGAAAATGCATAAAAGGTCAGGTAGAAAGACTTGATAGAGAAGAATATCTATAAAAATATTGAAACGCTAAAAAGGGGGTTGCTTTGCTATCATGCATATGCTAAGATCGATATTTCATTAAACATCAATAATAAAATGGTGTGTATAATATCTATCGTTTGTTTTGGCCAATGTGCGCTGAACACTGTGGGAACAATGTGAAAATGATTTGTATAGTAGAAAGTAGCTGGTGAACAAGATTGTCGTTGTGAATTAGGTCTAGGTTGGGTGGATCGGAACTTGTTTTAGCTTGACTGATGAGAAGAGGATTTAGTTTTATGGATGGAAATTGGGTCTGGCTTGGATAATGAGTGGACAGGAAGAATGATTGTTACCCTTCCCACCCATATTCAATTCCCACAATATTCAATTCCCATGATTAAGACGTTGAACTGAACTCTTAACCAATATATTTTTATAATACCCATCTAGCTTATGTAGAATCTAGTGCACACATAGTACCATCCTCCTCACAATGAGGAGTGCCCAGCGAAATCACTAAGCAGTTGCCGAGTGAATCTACTAGTCATATGCATTTCCCTTTGTTAAAAAATGGAAAGATCATTTTTATTTCTTGCTATCAAGATGAATGGTTTCATTATCTTTGGCAAGGGAAATTACCCTAGGGGCAGTTGGTAAAACCTTTTCTCTTGCATGAGAGAGGTACAAAATTTGAATCTTTCTTCAGGTAGGTATTGTACCGTGTTAATGCAAAGATGGATTTCACAGCTTCACACAGATCAAATGAAAGGAAACCTATAAAGAAAACTTGCAAAATGTCTGGAAAAATGCTAGAGGTGCTAAACTTTTGACAATAAGTGAGGAAAGTAAGTTTGATAACATATGCACCTTCAGAGTATGTGAAAAAGCTAAAAGGAAAATCAAATTCCAAAGCAGGTCCATGTGGTTTTGGTTTAATGGTTAACCGGGGGTGGTGAAGGAAAATCAATTTTCGAAGTAGCTCCATGGGGTCTTGGTTCAATGGTTAACCAAGGGTGATGATAATTCTCGGTCAAGGCTCAAATCACATAAATACATTGTTTAGTGGGTTCTCAATGAAACGGATCTTTCTAAAATAGTATAAGATGACTACACTTCATTGTAATAGAGATTTTACTTGAATGTTGTAAGAAGTCTACACTTCATTGTCATACTACCATATTAAGAAAGGGCATGCTTGCCAATAAAGATAAACTAAACGCTGACCCACCCCAAAAAAAGAAACAAAAGCAACCTGATGAGGGAGGAGGGCAGAAGAAGCTTACCAGTGAGGGAGGAGGGAAGGAATAAGCTTACCAGTTGCAGATGTAGATGCGGAGTGACGAAACTTAGCTGCCAGAAAAACCAATGGCATGACCACAAAGATAACAAGGAAGCCCACTATAGCTATTTGATGATGAAAACCCCAACCTCCCCATCCTCCATTTCTACCACACTGGTAGCTTTGCCACCCTCCATTCCATACACCTCCTCTTTTCACAGGCATCTTTAGCTCTCAACCATAACACCACTTTTCTCCTTCTCCTCCTCCTAAACAGATATCGAGCAATGAAACCCTAACTCAATGATAATCCTCTACATCAAACCCATATCATGGTTAGCAGAAATATATGAAGCCAGCAACAACCAAAAAAAACCCTTAGATCTCATATATACTTTAGAGCATTTGATAGAAAAATTTACCAAAGGAATTACGAAATGGATAGATCAACAGATTTCATGCAGTTTTGAGAAAGAAAGGGACACTTACATGGTAAAAACCTAGATGAAAATGGGAATAGGGGCCAAAAGTAGACAGATTTGAGGGTCTCTATCTCTGTTAGCCTTTTTTGTTAAAAAACCAAAACATATAATTAAGGGAAACACGTCATTCGAATTCAGATGCCAACATAGATGTTATTATTAATGGGGATCCTCACTAGTCTGGCTGACTGTTCATACACTACCACATAGGAAGAGGAAGAACAGGCAGGCAGCATTGGGTATATATTACACCCCTCAACTTACTAATTTAACTGAGAAGGTACCGACTTGAAATGCCTTGCATTGAGGCATGTAAAGGTAAAGGGAATCCTAGGGGGCTAATTTGATGCAAAGCAAGGGTGAATTATGCCTCCCTGAATGCACATCATGAGACTGTGTTTAAGATTCGCGATTCTGAAGCTACGAGAATACTAGAGTGTAAGCACAAGAGAGAAGCTAAACATATTGTGATCTAACATTTAAAATGGTAACTTGTTGATTGATTTCTCATTCAGAATGAAGAGAAAGAATTTGATGATCGGGGGAGAGAAATGATGAGTGTTCTATTGAGTAAAGGAAATACATCATTTTGAGGCCATGGATAGATCTTAATGGTATGGGATACCAGTGTTAGTAAAACCTTACCTAAATGCCTTATGACTGCCACATGGATGAGTGTTATGCTTACATTATTGATGCATTAACCATAGGGATTTGGTATAATATTCATGGTTATGGGTGCTTACAAAACTGGGTTTTCATATACCTATGAAGTCAAAGGGAAGCAAGTACCCTCTTCTCAAGATAGGAGTAAGGTTGTAAGCTTTAAACCAGCCAACAAAGAAAAATATTGTTAAAGAATACATTTTACACATCCTGTGTCCATTAGTATGAACCGGTTTATAAACATAGTGTTGGATTAATGTCATAGCAATTATAGAAGATATTTTGATTCTCAGAAAACATGTTGTATGATGTCATCTGCTTCGAATTTTGCATAAGAAACAGTCGGTCATTTAACAAGACTTGAGTGTGCCAACATGGACTGAAGAAGAGGTTATTAGCATTGCAAACCCTCTTCTCAGATCAATATGTCAATTTTAAATTTAGTAGAAATTGGCAATAAAACATATGATGTTTTAGAAGGTAAAAGACAGACAACACAGGAATCTACAGCTTCTTACCTCTATTTTTGTCATGTTTAACTTGCCCCGCCAGAATGGTATGAAAGTTAAGGTGAGGGCAAGGTATCATAGCTAAGGTGAGGGCAAGCCCAAGCAAGGAAGAAAGAAATCACAAGAAGTTTTCTGACAACACTGACCTCCTTCCTCTTCAAAGATCAGTCATCGTGAAGCACTAAAACTCCTACTGCAAAATTCTAGGTTGTAGATGCTAGAAAGGAAATGAGATCAAGGCCTCATCAATCGAGCATCTCTAGGATAGAGCTCTCTGTCAAATTTTTGGTCAAATGATCCATATATAAGGCCTTTTTTGATGACTACAGCCTGAAAGCTTTGGTTGCTTTAGGGTCAAATCTTCTATTATGAAATCACCCTTGAATTTAATTTGGTTTGGAGATAGTGTCTCACTCATAATTCCTTCTCTGTTGCAGGTTTATATAAAATCATATTTGAAGCTATAAAGTTCCTAGCATCTAAGCTCATATATATAATATTATTCTTGAGCTCAATGACATGGCTTTGGCCTTCTATTAGGGCTTTGTCTGTCTCACAGAGAAGTATAAAAGGCTACAAAAGGTGAAGTATCCTACGCCCTTGACATCAATCAAGAGGCTTTGAAAAATAGTGTTCATGGTTTTCCATTGGGTAGATGCTTATTGAAGGTAAAGGATCAACCTTTATGCGTCTCTGAGATTCAGGTATCAAAGGAAAGGGGATTCATGACAAATAAAGATCATTTCAAGGATCTTGAAATCTGAAACACAATGTTCTAAAATCTAATTTAAATAGGTATGGTTGTTATTGTTGTCTAAGCCAAATGCATCTCAACATTTCTTCTCATATCAACTCATTGAGGCAATCAAGACACACACATGGGTTTAGCCTAGAGACATCATTTTTTATATGATTTTTACATCTTGGGTTTAAAAAACCTTTATATACTCTAATTAGTAATTTCTAGTACCCATGCTTGGTGCATGCTGCACATTATTTTTCATAGCTGCCAAATTTGCATTCCATCAGTTAAAACTAGGATAGAATTAGTCTCAGTCAAAGAAGACTATTTTATTTGATGGATTCAAACTGAATTTAATTTACTATGGTTTTTCCTTTCCTTTAACTTACTCTAGTTTCAATAACCATCAAATCTTCTAAAGAAAGAAATTTGATAATAGAACTGGAGTCAGATAGAGACTTGCTGCTACGAGAAATGGATACCGTCAAAAGTTCTTTCCCAAGGCTTGGCGGGTTGGTAGGCTCCATGAATTTATTTTCCCTCTTACCTAGATTTATCAATGGCCTTTGCTATAGCAGCCTCAGAGGGGTTTTTGTTGCCTATGCTAGGAAAATTGTATGATTCTGAAGGGGATGTCCAACAATTGAAGCTTTTTCATCGATTACTCGAGTCCAAAATTTATGGAATACGTCTATCAACCTATTTCACTGCCTTGGAGGAGAAGGCAAGAACCTATAGAGAGAGGGGCATTTTTTGGGCGAAGGTGGAAATGAAAAGCCCTGTTTGAACCTTATGTGGGTCTGGGTTTCCATAGTGAAATTAAGGAGCTGCACAAGTTCCAATTGGGTGTCCCGTTCCCTACACAGAACCCCAAAAATCCCCCGAATTTATCAAACTGGAAGGGAAAAATAGGATACTCGTAGAAAAACGTTGGTCTCCATTGCTGAAACCTCCTCAACAATTCAAAAATTCATGGCTTGAACAAAATTGCTGAAACCTTCTCCAGAATTTAAAAATCCAGGGTATGAAAAAAATTGCATTGCCCATTATTCTTCTTCCATTCCTAAAAGCTCCTCAAGGGTGCTCCTTGAGGGTTTCAACAAAAATGGCATCACCCACCTCAAAATTTTATTTGGTGACTGGGACGTGGGAGAAAAAATGTCTTAAATAAAGTTATTAAATTGCCATGGTATGTTTTAACAAGCTCTTATGAAAAAAAATTATATATCTTCTAATGCCTCTCAATGTCTTCCATGGGGAATATTGATTATGATAAATTTAATAAATAAAATGAAATTTTAAGATGAATTCATGTAGTAGTGATTCAATGGAATGTAATCATTTTTAAATGCTTTGGAAACTTTTTTTCACGATGTTTTCAGATATATATTTTTTTCTAGTCAGTTTCACCTCTTTCAAAGGGGGAGGAGGCGATAGTCTCTTGTAGTATTGATTCAATAAAATGGAATCATTCTTAAATTTTTGGAAACCTTTTTCCAAGATGTTTTTAGACATCTACCCTTTTTCTAAAAAGTTTCACCACTTTCAAAGGGGCAAGAGGCGACAGTCTCTTGTTGCTCTTTCACAAAAGGTGTCATGTCACTCCTTATCAAAGGGACTAGAGTGGCACGCTTCAAAATGTCACATTCTGCCATGGTTTGAGTCCAGATTTTAAGCCATTGAGGTGGAAGGGTCTCTAAGCTTGTTTAGCTGTATAGTTAAAAATGAACATTTCACTGTGATTCTCATCTTCAAATAAAAGCTCATGGAAGAGCTCAGTCTTCTCTTTTTATCAATCTGATAAATAGTTTACATATGGAAGAGGGTATATCTTGGCTACAAACATGGGCTATAAAGTTTGGGGTGGCATGGGACAACAATAAAAAGGTCTGTTGACAAATGTAGATCCTCCCAATCTCCCCCCAGGAATAGGCCTCGGTGCAAAATGGCTACATGAATCTTCAAAGGAAATTTAGGATGAATATTGTGCTCGCAAGCTAAAGTTTCATGAACAAGAGATGGGAAAGGATATTGTTGGGACGTTTAAGAAGAATTTAAAGCAAGATACGTAAGCTCAGAAACCCCAAGGAGAAACCCAAGATAAACATATGAGCTCTAACCCTCATCCTGAGTCATCCAATGCTACTTCTTAACAAAAAGTCTATTATTGGTGTTGGTGGATAAAGAAACAAAGGAGAGGGATGCTAATGATAGGGAAGGGAGAGTGACGATGAGATAGATGAGATTGACATTTCCTCTAGACAACGCCATTTCCCCTATCCCCTAAAGTTTGTTTCCTCTTCTTAATGAAAGGCATATTACATTAAATATATAAATAATTATAAGCCATGCATTTTCACACCCTTGTACATTATTTTTTATTAATGAAAAATCTTCGACTTACAAAAAAAAATAACTCACTTGCTCACACACAATGTAATAACCAAGCCCCCATCAATGTTATGCACTACTTTAAATGCGTTTAATAGCCTTGGATGGCTCTAACAATCATATTTGAATGTATATGATGTTAACTAATTTAACCAACAAAACATGCCTTTGACATTGGTAATTAGACTTACACTCCATTTACTGCATTAAACAATCAAGTGAGGCTTTAATAATTGTAACCAAACGTACAACTCGTTGAACAAGTTAACCAACCTAACACAACTTTAATAGTGATAACCAAAATGTACATGCTAGTAATCAATTGACCATTGTGTCATGCCTCTAACATGTGCAATTGAACATAAATGTTGTTAATGGGGTTGACCTATGTAACATATCTCCCACAATTATAGTCAAACATGCATGTTGATTCAGTTAATCTCCTAGATAATGTTAATCAAAAATACATATTAATATCCAACCTAACATGTCACTAATAGTACAATGGAATGTGCATGTCAATGGATAAGCTAATTGAACTTATATGTTGTTCATTGAGATGATTAACACATAGCTCACTAAGATGACCAAATTGACAAACCATTGGTTTTGTCATTGAACTAGCATGCCTTTAATAGACAAAACTAAATGTACATGATGTTACACCAGTAAACCATCATGACATGCATTTAACAGTAGTAACAAAGTGCACAAGTTTTGGATTGGGAAAACCAAACTAATATACCTATGATAATCATAATTGACCATACATGTTTGTTGTGATCAACCCTTCAAGTTTTCCCTTGCTTCTATACAAAATTAAGCATTCCATGCAACTCTCAAAGTAACTTTGATACATATACAAAATAAGTTTGTATTTACATGTTCGATTTGTGTTAAAGTTTTTCCTCTTTAAAGGTCACAGGATTTGATCCAATGGAGATTAAGGTATGTACACATCCATAGATTAAATAGTTAAAGAATTGAATGGAGGGCATCCGTTGTCTCACAAACAAGGGGGTCTCATATGTCAACTTGGCAGCTACCTGCATTATAAATTAATATTAAATAATATTCTTACTTTTTCAATTAATATGAATGCTTCTAATATTTAATATATTGTTAAGGAGATTACCCCTTGACTAATTAGTCAAGTATTAAATATTGGATGAGAGAGTTGTAAGGATGAAATTTTGGCTACCGTGGGTTAGGTTTGGTATCTGTATTATGTCAATGAAAAATTAGATTTCACACCTCTCCAGGAATCAATCAAAGTCATTTACACATACCAATCAAAGGCATTCAATAGATGGTTAAATAAGTGGTTGGGAGGAGTTCACTGTCATATCCAACCAAGGGTTTCCAAACTAGAGAAACAAGGGCATGTGTTTCATTTATGGGCTAACGTTTGAAAGATTGCTACAAGGAGAGGAGTTGGTGGGAGTCCTTATTAGGAAAATGCCCAGCACATCTTCGTTTATTTCTTAAGGTAGGCTTGAAATAAGTGATTATAGATATATGATACATATAATATGCAAACCACTTACAACACAACAATATTGAACATTTGCATGAGACATAACTTTTTCAATATATTTTTTCTTTAAAAAAGGAAAGATATGCTACCATGATGTAATACAATGATTCACCAATATTGGGCACAAAACAAATGACTTGGACTGCAGATGTTATGTACGATGACAATCATCCACTATAAGCTATGATTATTAGCCACTCTGACACCCCTCATTTATGGTCACTCATTGAACATGCTCATGAAATTTGAGATCATTGGACATCGTTAACATGCTTTGGTTAATGCAATCTAGTATGGTGTGAGGGCCTTGCCTACAATGCAAGCTTTCTAACACCCTTTACAACAACATTGCTTCACAAAAGTCATTTGACATTGATTCATAATTTTGCCTTCGTATATGAGAAAGAAACTAAATGTTACTTCTCCCTTATCCAAGATAATTCTCTTGATTACAAATTGAACAATGTATCATGACATTGCCTTTCTCTCTTTGTGTGAATGTATCCTAATATTGTGTTAATGGCCTTCCAATGCATGGTCAGTCCTGAATTAAAATTTTGACATGGAAAATCCCAATTTTACAATTTTGGCAATCAGAGGCACAATGTTGGGACAATGTGTATCCCTCTTGGTGGACAATGGGGAAAACAAAATTTTTATTGATGCATAGTTGGTGGAGTGTAGAGGCATTCATAGATTGATATATATCCTGAACAACGTGAGTGAGAGAGGATTCCCATGATTCACCTCAGTTGTCTTCTTCATTATGGGTTCGATATGTTGAGGATGTGGTTGATGGGACAAATGTTGAGGATATGGTTGATAGTTTGATATTGAAGTCAAAAATCCTTCCTTGACCCTTTAGCTAAAGAGGTGTCTCATCTCCAATAATATCTCATGAAGAGTCATAACATTTAACATGGAATTATGGCCCACCATGATCATCTAATAATTAATTGAAATAGCACTAAACCCCAATTTAGGGATTGGGTGAATCATATGGTGGGAATATGCTAGTGGGAACCCTAAATAAATGACTTGAAAACCCCTTGATTTTCTACCTTGATGTCATTCATCTCCCAAATTTCTTATTGGATACACAAGTCCTAGAAAACATGACAAGGAAGATGAGAGGGAGTGGACAAGGATATTAGGTTGTCCTAGAACTTCATAAAGTGCATCCACATGGATGAACATGGAATGGGAATTTAGGTCATAAAGTATACTAGAGTGTTAGACAAATAGGGTGCATCAAGATATTTTTGGAGTGTCCCAAAGGGCAATATACAATTCTTATCTCCTCCAAAATACAATATACATTTATTGTGGTTATAGTAACCACAAGATTCTTAGAACTAGTGGTATAGTGTTTGGTCATGAATGAATATGTGGAAAAGAAATCTAAAGCTTTCGACTCACTCGCATAAAATAGTTCATTGGGCCGAATCAAAATTTCAAGGAACATGTCAAGGACCTCTAGTAAAATGGGGTTATTAGCCAAAGGATACCTTCCAAATAATTTAAGGAGAGTAGGGAATATTTAGAAGAGGCCAACTCAAGAAACCATGAGCAAGAAAACGGGGAAAGTATCTAACAAATATGGTTAGGGTAGGCATCGAAGTCCCCATCCTTGAATGAAATGGTGGTTTACACAGGGCTCATGAGAGAATATGGGATGGAGGGTAGATTGGCATGGTGAGAAAATGAGAGAAGGGTTTTATCTACTAAAGGAATATGGGATGGAAGTTATGTCTAAGTTCAGGGAGGCCTTTAACTTTTTTGACAAGGACGGAGGTGTATGTATCACAACAAAGGAGCTTGGGATAGTAATGCATTCTTTGGGTCGAACCCCCAATGTATATTGGAAGTGGTCCAAATGTTTTATATTCAATAATCTAGTTCCAAATACAATAAACCACAAAAGAGTAGTTCTAATATGCCTGTAAATGGAACATATTAAATAAACCATTCCAAATTGATTTTACTCTGGAGAATCAAAGCGATAGATGATTTTGGTCATCCATCCCCTCCATAGAGAGTAAACAACAACCAATATCACTCTATCCTTTACGACACAAATTGTCCCATTCCAAGATGAGCCAAAAAGATACATTTATTTATATTCTTAGGTAGAGCGAAAATATGAAGCCAATATACAAAGATGCTCGAAAGGACTGCTCGAACTAGAGTCAACGTGCCTCCTAGGGAGAGCCTCTTGTATGCTTGTGATAAAAGTATACAGTGGATTTTCTTTATAATTCAGCTCCAATCCTTAATTCCATAACAATTAGGTTGGAGCATAAATCTAAGATATTTAAAATCTGCATCCAATGCAATGGATATAACACCAAAAATATGATAAATCTCCAGTACCAATGCATCATTTAGGTAAGAATAAATCATATGAGATTTAATATTATTCATAAGGAGTCCAAAGACTGATCGAAAGAGGTCAATCTACCAAATAGTAACACATCATCGAAAAAAATCAAAGGAGTAATTGTGACTTGTCTACCTACACACATGCAACCAAAATTACATTTAATCCATCTACCTCCACACTTGCAACCAAAATTACCGCCCTTGTGAATTTTGTGACTAATTCTGCAAAAATCCAATCTTTTATCCTTAACGTCTTCTTCTCGTAAAAGTTGTCATAGATATTTTGAAGTAGGCATATTGTCTACTAATGAATATTCTGTAATTTTCCTCCACCATCCTTGTAGAAATTATGGTGTACAGTTGCAACTACTCATGAAGTTTTAATCAAAATCATAAGACACAAGCCTACTCTATTGCTCTCGAGAAGTTAATTCACAATTTAGAACCAAAATTTCATATATGCAGTAAGAATAACACACATGCACACAAAATTTTTCCTAAGGAAAACAATATGCTAAAAACCCCAATGTCTGTTTGCACTAATATGATCAATAGAAATGTATTGCAATTTATTTTCTCAACTGAGCACAACCTACAAGTGAATAACCTATCTCTCTGCTCACTGAGAAGCTCTAAGCCAGACTCTAAGCTAGACTTATTAAATTTCTACCTCTTTTTGAGCCCATATATGCTAGATGATGAATATTTTTGGTGATAATAGATTTCCCACCAATGTAGGAGTGTTAGGAGGAAAAAATATGACTGAACTGTGTTGTAAGGACACAATCACTACACAACAATGTGGAGTGAGAGAGAGAGAGAGAGAGACAGAGAGAACAATACAACTGAAGCAGGAGGATAGGGATAGAGGGGGAAAGACCAATGCAAATCACCTTTTATGTTATGGTACCGGACCTCAATGAGGTGGGGGAGGCATACATATACACGTCGAGATAACTTAGTAGAAAAATAATGGTGTGCTGAGAAACATCAAACTGTGCAATGAAGTACATGCTGAATGGTACATGACATGTTGGCATAATTGAGTCAAAAAATAATACAATGTGTCCCATATATATAATGCACTTGGAAAAGTATGAGCCAGGATTGAATATAATATGAACAGATTACATGAGATATAATGGCCCTTCCCTCAAAAAATTGTTCAGAGGGAGGGTAGAACAACCAAAGAAGCTCTGTTGAACAAGGAAGGGATCTGCAAAACTAAATGGATCATCCGAAGGAGATGTGCATGCTATGAACACTGTGATTGGTAGGAACTGAACCCATTATATTTGCGGAACTGTATCTAAGGCTGTAGCATAATAGGAATGTATCTGAGCATGTGGGAGGGTACCTGAAGGGCCACCCCCTCATGAGATCTCAAACATCTCACGCACACCCAGGAACCACTTGTACAATATGCTACATCACTCGACGATCTAGTGTATGGATCATGAACATGAAACAACCAAGTTAAAGGGCAATAATGAGTCCCTCTACTCGATCCAAAGTACGGAACAAGAAAGGAAGCTGGAACCAAGATACACCACCCTCTAGGTTGTTCTTATGGAATAAATGAGGTGATGTCGACAGAATAGGGCCCACGATAGGTGACGCAATGAGGATCCTCAACTAAGGTATGAGGGAAAATAGTAATGTGACTGATGGACTGACACAAGGTATATGGAAAATGAGGGATTGAGGGATAAATAGACGACTTCCCTTGTCAGAGCATAAAGTGCATGGTTGACCTGGCAGCAACTGACTCAGCTCTGGATGGGATGCGGACAGTATGACTGGAGGCCAAAATGGGCAAGACGGGATGAATGGCATTAAAATATGGATGGAATACTATGATATAATATAATGGGATACGAAACAGACTCCATGGATGCAAGCGTGACTCATCGCGGATGCTCTAAACAAGGGCAACTCAATGACGCTGCCACACAAAATAGGCTTGGTGGGGACCATGAAAAAATGAGTAAATGATGGTTACACATGATGAAAATTGACACGTGAGATGACAATTTCCAAGGGAATGTGGTCCCCAAATTACAAGCATCGCATATGAAGAAATCCTATTTTGAGAGGCGATGAATTGACCCTTCTTGGAAAAATGGCTTCCTAGTGAAGTTTCAAATCATCCAAAACTGAGAAAGACTCATTATAGTACTTGATGAGAGATTTCCAATGATGTCGGTGGTTCGTCAAGCTGAGATACCATCAAGCTGAGCTACCATTTGGTCAAAGCGAGCGACAGAAAAATTGTTGATTTTTCTATGAAAGGACATTTTCCCTCCAATTGGAATTCATTTTCTATGTGAGTTGTGGAAAATTTGGAGAGGAGGAAAAGGCCCTAAATCTTGTGGAGATCATAGTAGACAAATCAGCCATCAAAATCAAGATCTGCGACTTTTAGGTAGGTGGCCTTACTCATCTCTTCAATTACAGTTATTTATTTTGGGGTTTTTTCCTCCTGGCAACTCCCTAGGAGACCCTTGCTCCTTTTTGTTAGAGCCTAAATCTGCCTTAGGCTGAAGGAAGGCAGGATTCAAGATAACATCATACCACGCTCAGCCTTGTAGCTATCCCTACGAGGACAGGAGAGGGCTCTCTCCGGGTCAACTCAATAAAAATGCTCAATAGGGTCTGAGATGACTTAAATTGGATATTGATTTTAGGCTAGTAAATAAATATGAAAGAGGTTTAATGAATCACTGATTTTTCAGGGTTGTATGGGACAAGGAACAACATGAGCTGAAATATTCATTCAAAGACACAAAGTATTTCATGAGGCAAGATAGACAGGAGGTTTAGCAATCAGATTTAAATTATATGGAGTGGAAAGACTGTTGAGATGGTTGAAAAGGGCATAATAAATGAATCCTTTTCAAACAGAAGAAGAGACACCAAACATGAATTCCTTCCCAAGGCAGAGCATTAAACTGGATTCTACCTTTCTTACTTAAAAGCATTCAACAGGAAATTATTATGAATGAACTGTAAAACATAACAAGATACATATGAAACAAAGAAGAAACATATTTCTAAACTCACACCACAAGGATCTCATGAATCAGAGCTGCATCATTTTTATTAATCTTTTGGCCAACTGTACAATGAAAATGTTGGGTTTTCCTCCACACTTCTCCCAGAACTCAGACCCTTACAAGTGGTTTACAATACAAATAAACAGACCTAGGGGTGGGAAAACAGATCTATGAAAATAGGGAGTTGTTTCAACTAAAATCCTGAGGACAGGAAATGAACTGTCCATCTGTTCTAAAGACAAAACAACGTTCCATTATTTCAAGGCAAAAATTGTAGTGTGAATCTCATTGAATCATGACTAAAGACAAAAATAGACCTCTGTTCCTATCTCTCTGCTGCGGTAGATGTCTTCGCTCTAATTTTGGCTTTCGGTTTTTGACTTTTCACCTTCCCTTTGCCGTTTGAATAAAAACCAATTTTTTATAATTAGCATCCTTTGCGACATTTGGGGCGCTTTCATTTTGATGTGGCAACTTTTCAGGCTTGTGATGATACGAGTACACCTATCAAAGATTTCCATCCAGATCGGCCTCTTCTATTCTTCGGACTGCCCACTTCTAGAATACAGACTGGGCATAAAAGTAGACTTGGTGGCAGTTGAAAATTTTAGCTGGCCTCCTACAACAAGAGCGTCCATAAGACTAATAATGCCAACTATTATACCATCACCGTTGTTTACATTATAAAAATTGCACTCTCTGCACTAATTGAAAAGCTTATCCCGCCTATAGTTCTTCCTGTAAACGCTTCTCTGGCTGAGGACATTTTTTACTGTCATTGCCTAACAGCCCTTTACTGGAATAATGCTGGGAGGGCATATTAATATTACTATTAGCACCAAGCTCAGCTCTAGAAATCCGCCATTCTTTTGATCCGCTTTGCTGTCCAGGTAACGAACATAAAAATTCTTCAGGATAATTTGATCTTTCCATTTCTTCCAACTCCCTCTTATCACGGTTTTCAAGTGCAGCCAGCTCAACTGGAGAGAAACATCTGCGAGCTTTCTTCGTCGAACTACTAATTACTTCTTTCACATTAGCTTCTGAAGTGACAAGACGCCGACGCAGAATCTCATGCCATTTCCTTGTGTAGCGTTTTGTCACATCATATACTCCATCTTTTGTGAGTGCAATTGTATAATTCAACTCTTTATTCCAGCCTTGTTTATATAATAATGGCTGGTCAAATGCACCTTCACAAGGGTCTAAATGCATCCATCGGCCAAGATGATCAGAGAAATGCTCCGTCCACAAATGATCTGTGAAATTGAAAACCAGGTGAGCTTGATAACCAAATGTTCTACAATACAATGTAAAGCAATTTGCCCACTCTCCACAGCGTCCTCTCCTGGTCTTCACAAGCTTCAGTGGATCATTGTAGCGAGGAAAGCGAGTAGTCGCTAAACACTTTTTGTAACTAAACAGTTCAACCATATTTCCACCAAATTGAAGATCCTCAATAGTACCATCATCAATACCATCGCGATCAGTGTCAAATCCACATCTAGAACATGGTGGTCGATCGACCCACTCGGGGCAAATGGGAGCAAGGGCAATGAAATTTCTTCGAAGGTCGTGTGAAAATTGCTTGTTGGCTTTGTGTGCCACGCGCACAACCCAATGCGCTGCGTGGGCTGTATGCGCCACGCTAATGCAAAATTACATTGTGTAGAGGAGCCCAATGCACCGCGCTTGCTCAGTGCATTGCGCTAGTCACCCAACGTGCCACGCACACTGTCTTCACCACAGTTTCAACTTTCACACTCAATTTTGCTCATCCAAATTTCACTTTGGCTGCTTTGATATATTTTGCATGTGGGTGAGATGTTGAAACACAACAAATATCTTTTATAGTCTGCAGTTCGATTCTTTGATTTGCAAAACCCATTGTTTACGTTGTAGAACTTTGGCACTTTCACATATATTTGTTTTTTGTGCTTGTTTCCATTTGACTTTTAATTTGAAATGATGGCTCCTTTGTTGAGTTTTTGCAGGGATGGTGGCATATTTTTGGCAAGGCGATCAGGGCTACGCCTGGAATTTTTCATGATTTGAAAAACTTTGACAAGTTACATACTTAAAAACAAATTTGATGATTTCTTCTTCAAAACAGAGTTTTGAAGAAGAATCATTCTCAAGCATTATTGATGATGGGATTTTGCAATGGAAACTTATTTTGATTCTCCCTCTGGCCTGTTGGCTTTATATTGGACTTTGAGGACTAAATCAACTAAACCCCAGACCTAAAAAGACCTAAACCCTTAAATAACTCTTTATTGACCAAGAGATTAGAACAGGACTGTAAATGACCTTAAAATTGATTTGACAAACAGACCTAAACCAACAGGATAAGGCATGACGGGAAATGACTGACAAGACCCTTCCATCAGATTATGGCATGCCCCCTATCGGAATGTAGATGAATAAACGAAATGGGACACCTAAAAATGAAATGCAAAAAGAGAAACGATCTCTGACAGAGGGATGCAAAGACCGACTCTAACACTTTTCACAGTCTAATCACACCTTTTGTGCCTAGAAGTGCAATTTGGATCACAGGAAATAGGTGAAACCTGTGAGCTCACACTTTCTAGGCATAAAACTACGATTTGGGGCTAAAAAGAGGGGTGGTTTGCTTGCTTGGTGGGGGTTGTAGGTTGATTAGTGTAGACCAGTGTTTTCTTCTCTCAATTGACAAGACATGTGGTGTTTTGTAGGCATGGCAGAGCTAAAAATTAGCTGGTGTGAGTGAGACTTGGATACCCTCCGATCTGAGATTTAAATGGATCAGGGGGTTTTAGGGGCATTGGCTCACTATGGGGTTCTCAAGTTGGTATAGAACCCATTGATGAGGGCACATAGCCCTTGCTATTGAGAATTGTGAGCTATTGGGATCCAGACCATGAGGTATTTGTCATGTAGGGGCACAATATTGAGCTTACATTACAAGATATTTATTTCTTCACCAGACTCCCTCCACTCAGAGTAGTGGGGATATACATATGTTTTTTCCTTGTGGGAGGAACATTACAAAGTTTGTGGACTACCATTGTCCACAGGATGTGCCTGTGAAGGGCATGACTATCCCGATTGGTGATTGAGACCAGCTAGAGACATAGGTTGTTTCCACAGCTATGCTATGGGTCTTGGGCAGCCATGCATTCCACCACATCACTGGTGGGAAAATGATGCTGGTTGAGAGTGTTTTGGCTAGGACCTACTATGGATGGGTTGAGATTATACTATCATCGGTGAAACGGTAGCTAAGCCTATGCAGGTGAGCCATGACTATGTTTTTGGTACAGTATTGTGCGCATTACTCTTTCAGAAGATACCCACCATCCTTCCTCATGAATAGATCTGATATGGAGGCCCACAGGAGCCCAGGATCCGCCACTGGGGGCAGCCACTGCGAAGAGGAGGACGGGGAGTTGGATGGGTGTTCCAACCCACGTTTTTTTGCACATTGGGATCAAATTCCCCTCTAGATTAATGATTATCCTTATAGCGGGATGAACGATCAGGAAGATCCTGACTTGCCACTTTCACTCAAGCAAGCATGGGGACTAAACATAATTGTTAAGTTGCTATTTTTATGGTGCATTTCATATTTTTATCACATGTATATGGTACTAAGTGTAAAATATGTGGTATGTAGACATAGCACCGGTAAACTGGCAAGAAATGTAGGATGAGCTGCAGCACCTGTGGCTGCAGATTGGGGAACATCGTCATCTTGTCAAGGTCTAGAGGATAGTGTGCTACTCGTTTATCTACACCATAGATGTGGGGTACTTTTGACCAGAGTTTCTTAGCGTGGATGGCATGAGCTAGGCAATCGATACATATATGAATGTAATGGCCTTCTCTTAGAGTGGCATGGTATCATGAGGCACATGGCGATGGCTAGTCATGAGTATGTGATCTACGTGCAGGTGGGGCAAAGCCTTTGGTGCGTGATCCTTCAGATAGTGACTAGATATGGGGACATTGGGGTCCCTTTGATTTTTATTTTTGTAACATGTTATGGGAATGTCGGATGTATTTAGAGCTATGGGCTTCGAACACTTATATGACACATAATATGATTATGCATTTTTATATGACGATGATGGTTCACCATGTGTTTTGTTTATGGTTGTCTTCTGTGGTATACATGTGATAAATGCAAGTCTAGAATGTTATTTGCATTGGTATCTACGTAGTTATTTCAAGCTCTACGAACTTGAATAAAAGTAATCATTTCAAATTCACATACCAACAACTTAACACATAGATATTTTCTAAATATGACTTGGTTATGCACATGATACACACCATTCAACTACATGACAAGTATCAAGGAATATAAACGAACATGAAGATGAAGGATGCAATGAGAAAGGGAATCGACTAACAAACCTATCACTGCATCATATTCGGTCTGATTACTGGTAGCAAATCTAATACACACATCATTCAAAAGGAGTAATGTATGCAAGGGGATAAAAATGGCCCAGGCTATCGAGGTTATATTCCTGGAGAAGCGACTTGCACCATCAACATGAACGATATATGGTGTGGATTATGGATCCATCTGAAAGGTGTAAAAGATGACAGATGAGATGATGCATCCTACCTAGCTTCATGATAGAAATAAAGACACACAAATCAAAGAGATAAGCTATGAGAAAATTTTCTTTAGGTAGATTGCATTGGGATTATTAGGAAGGAAATAGCTTTTATAGTCCTCCAAAAAATATTCCCCCATGCCTAAGTGCAAGGGTAATTAGGGGTAGACATAGCTTCCATGATGTCCTCATCAAAATGGAAGATGAGCAGACGAGACGAATATTGACTACATCATGTGGCACGGTACCTAGTGCACCAACCTGAGAAAGAAGGTTCACATATGCATCATATGGAATGGTAGACGATGAGATAGTGGATGAAGGGTCTATGTATGTGGAGACCTAGGATTCTATTTAAAGAGATTGAATAGATGTGTGCTCAGAAATCTCAGAAAGGATTGCCTACGAGGAACTCAAGGATGACGACAGGTAAAGGATATGGCCCGTGGTGTCCGTCATCTCGACATCTAGGGAAGGGATCAAGATGGTGGGATCAGATTCCCCCTATTCTAGTTTACTATTGCTACAAAAATCCACAGGAAGAATATAAAGTGATCCATTATGAGTGGTCTCGTATTCGTGAAGTGCCTTAAGGAAACCATAAAATTCGTTGAGATGAGGGCAACACAGGGCACAAGGGTGATTTTTGTGTAACGTTCTGAGTTTCTTGTGTGGACCCAGTAAGTTAACATCGACTTTAGCGATATTTGACTCAACGAACGTTTCATGAACCTAAGGTTTGAGATGAGGAAGCTCAGGACAATTATTGGTCGCGTGCCCCACAACTTTACACAAAGCGCATAGAGGTGACGACTTTGGGGCCTTGGGGACAGGAGGAGGTTGGGGAGCCTTGTCCTTAGGTTCTGTCCTCTTAGATTTTCCTACCTGTCCAGATGTTTTCACAACAGGAGTGGGTTTATTTTGATGTTTTGATGGAACTAAAGTAGTGGTAGGGGCCATAGGGACTAATTGAACCAGGGTCAGAGCACAATAAGGTCTTAGCTGACCAGGAAGAATGCTTGCAGGGGAATTAATGTACCATATAGGGATCCCTAAAGTCATGTTAGGAAGGACCAATGAAGCCATGACAGGGACATAAAATATTGTGGGAGGGGGAAATAAGAAAGGTATCTGGCCTGCAAGGTAATGTCTCAGCGGAACAAATCCTCGATGGTTGAGACCTAGAGGAACAGTTCTCGGGGGAAGATAAGAGAGGCACCCACAAATGGAGGAGGTCCTAGGGGGAGGATCTGGATGGCTCAGCTAGGATGGTAACCGCACGGTGTGGAGAAGCTCGTTGTGGATCCAATGTACCGGACTGCTTAAGGACAACCCGTAACAGTGAAATATTTAGGCTCTAAGATGAGAGGTGGAGGACTAGGGAAAGAAACCAGTAATGAGGAATATTTATAGACTCTCGGTGAAACACTAGCGAGAGGATTTGAAGACTTCTTATCTAACATTAACAGAATAATGGACTTGGGGGACGTCACGAAATCCAGCTCGTAGTAAGTCAACGGATCTATGGTAACAATCTTCCCTTCATGCGGAAAGCACATCTTGTAGAAAACCGTAACTACGACACAAGAGAATGTTTTAATCTAAAGGGGCATCAATAACCTCAATATCTACATGGACAGTCTTGCCCGCGAGGGTCACTGGATAGTTGTGGTACATGCTAAGAGGCTAGGAGGAGTGTCTGTCCCAAGCATGTAAAGTGATAGTGGAGGGGGACTCGGACTAGTACCCAGAAAGAAATGGAGCAAGGCAATGGGGGATGTTTTGATGTATCAACTGGGAAGACAATCAAACGATCGTCAGAAGGATATACTATGCCCAAAGAAGTTATTAGAGCTTTCTTTTGAGATGGGCATGACTAGAGTACATCCAGCATAGACATGGCAGCAAGTGATTGTGCCAAGTCATCTACTATACTATATGTATGGGCAACTCGATTAGAAGCCGTGTTATGGCATAATGGTCCCTTTAGGATCTTGGGAATTGCATTAGCTTTAGGTTGAGGGATCTGTAATGGAACATTTGATGTTGTAAGAGGCTTAGTAGAAGCTTTGGCATTGGACTCAATGGCAGACGAAGTTGATGGCTTATCATATTGACACGATCGATTTTGCAAGTTGATATCGGAGGGATTAACCTCATCAGAGCTCATCATGAGGATCTGGCAGTCACCAAGACCAGAAGGTTGGGGAGGGTGGGCTGCTTGACCTGGGTGAGGTTGACCAGAAAAAAATCCTTGTTGAGGGAAAGGATTTGTAAGCATTTTTGGTTGAGATGGTGCAGGATTCTGAGGCAATTGTTGGCTTCTAGAAGCTGCTTGAGCTTCCCACATTTGGCTCATCTGGGGTAAGATTGGACAATCATGTGTATAATGGCCATCTACACCACAACATGCACAAGGCTTGTTCGTACAAATAGCCTTGTTTTGCTTAGGTTGGCTTCCCTGTTGCTGGTTGTTGGTGTTAGGCTGGTTCCCTTGGATTCACTAGGTTGATTACCTTGATTACCCTGGTTAACCTTGTTATTGTTGTTATCCTTCCCCTTGTTATTTTTCTTCAAATTCTGGGGATTGGTTGCACTTTGCTGTGAAAACACGTGACCCTAAGGGGGTAGTAGCTACGGGGGCTGAGGATGCATGGGAGGCTGTGGTGTTAATGCTCAAGGAGCTGGAGTGCTCGACTATTCATAAGGAGGAGCAATGGTTTGGTAGATAGGATGGGGCCCTGAAAACATGTTGCTAGCAGGAGGGGCATAAGTGTTGGAGGAACTGGTGCCCCCTGTGGATGGCCATAACTTTGCTAAGTATATTGGGAAGGATGAAAGGATTCCAACAATACCATCAGAAACATGAGATTCCCACCATGCATTGGAACCTCCAGGATGGGGAAGGTTTGGAATGATGGTATAGGTAGAACCGGATTGCACATAAATCAAGTCATATCTCAAAACAGTTTGGAGAGCATATTCCTCAATCTGAGGAAAATGGGATGCAACATCTTTTCCAATGGGTGCTAAAAGGCTCCTGAGAAACCAATCTAGATAGACACGGTCTTCGATGTGCATGGCAGGACATGTGCTCCTCCTTCTACACCATTCTTGAACATGGTCAGAAATGTGAATGGCAGAGGACTGGCGAAATGAGGTCAATATCTTTTTACCAGTGTCGTATCAAAGAGGCACCTAGAAATATGAGAGGAACAATTTAGCAAGCATCACGAAAATGGAATGAAATGTGGCGGGCTAGTCTACATACCATTTTGTAGCGTCTATAGTGAGCGTGCATTGGAACAGATGAAAATGAATGAAGTCGTCAATAATGGAGTTGGATGAACACCACATGTGGAAGGAGCAAACATGATCGGTAAGATCCTCTCCAGAATTACCCTCAAACTTTGGGATATTTGAGGGAAGCTTAGTCAGCATAGCATGCCAACCAACATCATGGTGTATTGGGTTGTTTATCAACTGGCTAAAATCCAGGAGACTTAAGCCAACCATAAAAAGGAGTATGGGAGTTTTCTGAATGGTTCATAAGATTACTCCTCTAGATGTGATCACTAGGGTAGAACTGGAGCCAACACTAGGTTGGGTTCCTACACCAGCTGTGGGTACAAACATGGTGACAATATGTGGTGAAGGAGGCTCGAAATCAGATGAACCAGGAGAAGAGTTGGTATGGGGACTTAGAGGGCTATGAACTCGAACCTAGTGGGGAGGAGTAATATGCCCGAGTGGAAAATGTGGATGAACCTATAAGGGTCTATGTGACAAATGCCTTGGTGGTGCAATGGTGGTAAGACACATGTGACATGAAAATGGTGAAGGGAGAATAACAATATGACTTTGTCTCGATGAGGGGAGATAAATTTATTATGTTCAGTCCTGGCTTGGGGGTGTAAACCAACTGCCCTTCGCTTAAGGTGTGCTTGTGTGTGCAAGTGTATTTATTGATTAACCCCAGATCGCATTTGTAAAAAAGAAAAAAATTTGTTGAAAATAAACTAAAATTAACAACAGTAAATGAACAACAAAACCACTAACTAAACCCCACCCAAACTGAATTTGCAAACACTGTGCTAGCTAGTGGTGAAATAGACTGAAAACACACTAAAAATTTCAATGGATCTAAGTGTCAGCGTGAATGGGATGAAATGACACTAGGCTACTGGAAAGTGGTGCAGGAACAACAAAAAACCAAAGAGGAAGATCGCTACAAAAGTATAGGAAGATGGGTGTAAATCCTAGGGCAACTGATGGGACCCTAAGGTCAATGACCAAACAAGGTTTAATATGAAACCATGGATAGAAACAACCTATCTTTGGAGATCTGAAAGAAAATGGTATAGATCTGGAAAATATGGTTGAAAGTGCTGGAGAAACTCAGACTTCTTACTCAACTAAACTCCTCCTACAAATGTGGAAGCGTACTAGAAGCCCTCAGGGGATAAATTCCACTTTGACGAGTAAATCAAAGTAGATCAAGACCTAAGAAGGAATAGATAGAGGTCAAACAATCCAACACACAGCTCTCGACAAAACCCAGAAACAGATCTGATAAAAACCCAGAAACCCTAAAATCGCAGGTACTAACCTATTTTTAGAGGGGATCGTAGTTTTTGGGGTGAAATATGCACTCTACATTCGAGATCGCACCTTTTCGGCTAGAAAGTGTGATTTCCGATCCTTGATTCCTGGTCAGAAAATATCAGAAAAAGCTATTGTCTCTGTCGCAGCTCGTTCATGTGACGTGCGGAAAAGACTAGAAAACTTGCAGAAGTTAGAAATTTGACATATCTAGGGTTAGAAAGCTAGTAAATAACATTAAGGGTCTGAACAAATAAGAAAACCTAACCTAAAAACTGAAGGTCACCCAAGTTTCTGGATCTGAAGTAAAAAAGAAGTGGAGTTGCTAATTTTGTTTTAGTGTTTTCGTCTCAAAGATGTATGAAAAGAACCCACTTAAGAGTACGGATGACAAACAGTCTGAAGAATATAAATGGCTACTAAACATTGTAGATTTGCAGCAAATGATAGAAGCAAAACTAACAAAGTCCTGACCTATGACACAATCATAGTTGAACAGCAAAAAGAAATAGTAATAATTCCAATCATCCAATGGAAACCGGTTATACATAAATATATTTTATTATAACACCTCTAAAGGGAACAAATAAATTTTACCAGTAACCCTCTATGGGATGGGTTCTTGTCTATCCTAAAACGTCTTTAGCTTGTCTAGAGTCTCTCTCCTCTATAATGTAAAAACCCAACAAATAAAATGTTTGAGCTTAATGGGAACTCAAATGGCAGAGAAATGGTGTGCGGAAAGGAAAATAATAAGAGTTACAGCAATGTGTGCAACAACAAAAATAATCGAAAGTGAATAATGAATGGAAAACCCCTCTATTTATAAGAAAATATTGAGTTATCGTCGAATAATGAGCAATAATAAAATATTATTAACCCCATTCTTGGAATAATGACTTGGAATATTTTATTATGTTTGGTTAGGAGGGATAACGTATTTAAACTTTTATTTAGAAATAATAAATAAATAAATGATTTATTTATCTTCTCAAGAAATTGGTTAAGGAATAATAAATAAATAATGATTTGTCTAATTATTCCTAAGGGATTTAGTCAAATTTGACAAGGAATAATAATTAATTAGTGATTAATTAATTATTCCTAGAGAAAAATAAGATAATTAATAATCTATCGTTTGATTTTTCATAATTAGGTCAAATATGACAAGGAATAATAATTGAACAATGGTTTAATTAATTATTCCTAGAAGAAAATAAATTAAATAGTGATTTATTCAATTGTTCTTCATGGGTTTAATTATAAATTGCTTTAAAAGGTGGTTTATTAAGTAATTTCTCAAAATGAAAGCAATTTTACTATGGTAAAATTGACTTTACATGGCATACTTTGATCCATCTAGTAAATTAGGCTAGATGATCAATTTTTGATGATAACACTTTCATCAAAGGGGACCGAGTTAAATAGGGAGAGAGGGCGAAATATTTTTTCTTTAGCAAGTGAATCTGAGGGCCATTGAGGATAGAACTAATAGCCATAGGCATAGATTGCATCAAAGCACTCTACCGACATTGCTGAGCAATGGATCAGGTCAACAATGGTCTGATCCACTGTTTCACCTTCTGGGAGGCACCTCACCATGAAAGGGAGTATTCAAATAACTAGAGCAAGGAGGTCTATCGAGAATTGCACAGACCCATTGAATCAATCGCATGGGACTATACCACTAAAAAAGGGGAATTCGAGGCACTTATAACCAAACAGTCGCATTGCTGATCTAAAGGGTGATGTTTCTCAGTAGCAGTCGAGTTCATGAGGAGGGTAATTTTGTGTGTTAAAATGAACACTGAGCCATCTAATGAGTAGAGGTGTTAGATTGCTTTCATCCTCTGATTCGTTTCAATGGAAGGCAAAAGAAAGTATGAGTGTTACATGCTGATTCATTGATATAGCCTGAGCATTAGCCGCATTGCCAAAACACTATCACAACAACTGCCTGAGCAGAGAAAGGACTTGAGCATCCCCATATCTGTTCTAGGTGAAAGGAAGTTAACATAGCTTGGGCATTGCACTGTCACCACAACCCTCTAAGCGCAAGGAGCCGAGTAAGTTTCATAGGCTTCGGTTCTGGCATTGACCATCGATTCATTATGGGAGCCAAAGTTGTCATCACTCTTAATAGCAGAGACAAGATTATTTTTACCGTAGCGTCGGTGAAGGAGCCAACCATGGTCCTCTTCAGGTGCACACCAAAGTATTTTCTTTATTACATTAGATATATTGATCTCGCTACATCAAGATCACTCACACATTAGTTATAGAGGCAAAGACACCGTGTTTTTGTGGAATCGAGTAAATTATATTTCATCAAAATATTTTGTGGTGGGTCAGCATAATTAAATAAAGAAATGTTATGTCTTTATTCGTTATATAGTATGTTGCATTATGTGGTTGGATTGGTGTAGAGGTTTATCATTGTTGAATATAGTCTTATGCTTATACATTTGAAACCTGTAACATCAAATTCAATGTCACACATGATCCATTGATCACTCGCAAGGGCATAATTATTGGGTCCACAAACTCTTGGTTAGCATATGAAGATGTAAGTCTTTACCTGAAAACTAATTCTCTTTCCATCTAGACAGATTTTCCGCTCAAAAATATCAGTGTGGAAGCATGAAGTATGGCGGTTATGGACTAAATCATGTTGATAGTTTTGAAAATTTTGATTAGTTTTAGTATTTGACAAGGGGTTTGTCAAATTTTGGAGTTTGACAAGAGAAAGGAGATTTTTTGTTAAGAAAAAAAGGGAATAGGAAAGGAAGGAGGTGGTACAATCATCTTACTATCACCAATCAAGTTTGTATTTACCTTACCTTGGGGCGAAATCCATTGAAGAATTAGTGTATTCAAGCTTTGGTATGAGGGGAGATGGGACTTTCCCTAGAAAACACTCATAAAATTTTGGATGAAATTCTAGGTAAAATAAGAGAAGCATGGGGCCTTTTCTTAGCAATACCACTTTATAATAGAATAGCAAGTCTTTCTCAAAAATGGTATATGCCATTATGCAACAAAAATGCCCATGGGAAGTGAAGGAAGGACAAGGAAGAGGAGCTAAGTTCTTTGCACTTGGATCTTAATTGCAACGAACAAAGTCAACCATAGACCTTTAGAAATTGGAGGAATTAGACACATGGCTCTTAGAGGTGGGGCAACCAGAATGGAGGAAACTCAGTTGGAATGTCAAGCCATCTATGCTTGCATTAATACAACCCAAACTCTCAGAGCATCCTTGTGAAGAGGTCAAGCTCACAATTGCTTCTTGTCTCAGCAAGGTCATAGCTTTAACATCCCAAGTATTGTATTACAATAATGATCTTATGAGGGAGATATTGTAGTTGATAGTGGAAGGCCTTAAAGGGTTGAATAACATCATGCTTCCTACCTTTTAGAACCGATGTATAAATTTTAATAGTCATGGCAGAATTCAACTTTGGCACATTCTTACAGAATTTTGAATGTGATGAGTTGATCTTTTAGTTGCTCCATAACTTTTACATCAGTATTACATCAACTCATTCAGACCATGTCAAAACAAGCATGCAAAAGATTGTGTCTCTATTATTAGAAGGCCATGCTCACATATGCAAGATACTAAGATGTAAATCATTGACCATTTGCAGGAAGGACCATCGGGATCCTATAATCTAGTCGAGAAGTTTGTCAGGATGTAGGTTTTAACCCTGTATAGAAATTAGCTGAATACAAATTCTAAAACACATAAAATAAACAATAATGAGAGCATAAAACATAAAACACATATACACAGAGATTTTTCCCTGGATCCCAAAACTGAGACTACCAACTTGATTTTTCATTATGTTCCTTTCAATGTTATAATAAATATTTATACATGCCGAAGCATCTAATAGCATGGACCGAAAAAACCATCGCATCTAATACCATTGACCGAAAACCATCATGTCCAAAAAAACACGTGCAGAAATCATGCACAAAACCATAGGTGGGTCTGCCCAACCTAACATAGCGTCCAAAATCAAAATTTTCCGGGCGCTACCCTGGACCCCATAAAGTGGGGTTACAGGTGCCCCTCAAACCTTCTATTAACTATGTGGAAAGAATGTAACACAACCCAAAATTCTCCCACTTGTTGTTTTCTTTCCACAGGGGGCACAAGACAGCTTAGTCATTTATCTAGCCCTGCAACGCCCATTGTTTCTCTATAGAAAGAGAGCTCACAAATTTTGTCAATGCATCTGTAGTATCCTTCAAAGTGTCCACCTTTATTAGCAACACCTTTTTGTCTTCTATCATATCCCTCACAAAGTGATACTGAACATCAATGTGCTTTGTCTTTGAATGATATGTGGGGTTCTTTGCCAAGAAAAGTTCACTTTAGCTGTCACAGTCTATCCTTATAACTCCCTGTACTAACCACATAATTGAACACAATCTTTGCAACCAAACTGCTTCCTTGCTTGCATGAGTGGCTACCATGTATTCTGCCTTTGTAGTTGATAGTGCCACTACAGATTGTTTCTTACTCATCCAACTGACTGCACCTTGAAATAGGTTAAACACATACCCACTTTTAGATCTTCTCTGATCCAAATCTCCATCCCACTCTGCATCAAGAAAACCATGAATATCCATCATTTTTTCCAATCCTCGTCTTCCTTTGTAGCACAAACCATAGTCACTACTGGCATGCAAATACCTGAAAACCCGCTTCACTGTTGTCTAGTGCTCCTTCCTTGGTTTGACAAAAACCTGCTCACTACTCCCACTGCATGTGCAATGTCTAGTCTAGTACAGACCATTGCATACATCAGGGTACCGCCTGCACTTGAATATGGAACACAGGACATGTCCTCTTCCTCTTCTTGTGTCTTGGGACACTGTTTAGCAGATAACCTCACACCTACAGGAATAGGAACCTTCACCGGTTTACTATCCTGCATATTAAACCTCTGCAGTATTGTCTCGACATACTTCCTCTAGTTTAACCAAAGCTTCCTCTTTACCCAATCTCTTTTAATTTCCATGCCCAAAATATAGTTTGCAGCACCAAGGTATTTCATGTCTAATTTGGAGGACAATTGGGTCTTCAAATCCTGGATAATTTCTTTGTCATTTCCAACCAGCAACATATCATCCACATAAAAGACAAAATAAATAACACGGTCACCAATTAATTTAAAATACACACGATGATCTGCTTTTCTTCTGCTAAGGCCATGTCCCCGTATAATTGTATAAAATTTATGATACCACATCCTTGGTGATTGTTTTAACCCATACAGAGACTTCTTTAACTTTCATACCAGTTTTTTCTTACCCTTCACCGCAAAGCCTTCAGGTTGCTTCATGTAGATTTCCTCTTCTAGATCCTCGTGAAGAAATGTTGTCTTCACATCCATATGTTCTACCTCAAAGTCAAAAGCAGCAACAATAGATAAAAGTAATCTAATAGAAGTCATCTTGGCAATAGGAGAAGAAATATCACCAGAATCAATTCCCAGCACCTGGGAATAACCTTTTGCTACCAACTGAGCTTTGTATTTCTCCACCTTTCCTTTTGCATTTGTCTTCTTCTTAAACACCCATTTTCTGCCTATGGGTTTCCTTCCAGCCAGCAACTCCACCAAATCCCAAGCCTCATTTTTGTGCAAAGATGCCATTTCATCAACCATGGCCTCTTTCCAGAGTTTGCCATCCTCTGAATCTACTGCTTCCTTCATAGTTATGGGATCATCGTTAGTAATAGATAAAGCAAAATTTGAACAGAGAGCAGGTGGACTATAACTTTCTGGCAGCTTTCTTTCTCAAACTGATCTTCTCAGACCCGGAGTTTTTGGCTCTTCATCTTTTGATTCCTCCTCTGCTGTAGAGTCTGATTCTTCCTCCTTTAGCTCAAACTCTATCTTCTCAGGTTCATTTGGTTGGAATTCATGTTTAATAACATATTTCACCTCTCTGAACACCACATCTTGGCTGTAAACAACCTTCCTTTTTACTATGTTCCAAAGCTTATAGCCATTTAAATCATCCTTATAGCCCATAAAGATGCACTTTTTAGATTTACTATCCAACTTGGTTCATTTCTCCTTTGGAACATCTACATATACATCACATCCAAATACCCTCAGATGTGAAAGAGAAGGTTTCTTACCAGTCCATACCTCTTGTGGAGTCTTATCCTCTAACATTGATGAAGGGGACCTGTTGACTAGGTAACATGCTATATCCACCGCCTCTGCCCAGAATTCCTATCCTAACCCGGCACCACTGAGCATGCTTCTTGCCCTTTCCATCAACATCTTGTTCATTCTTTCTGCAACTCCATTTTTTTGAGGTGTATATGGAGTAGTCTTCTATCATGCTATACCAAACTTCTTACAAAAATTTTCAAATTCCTTGCTGCAAAACTCTCCACCATTATCTGTCCTTAGCACCTTTATTTTCTCCTCTGTCTGATTTTCCATGAGAGCCTTAAATTCTTTAAACCTGTCAAAGACTTCAGATTTCTTCTTAAGGAAATATATCCACGTATTCCTTGAGAAGTCATCTATAAATGATACACAGTACACAGACTTACCCAGTGATGGAACCTTCACAGGTCCAAACACATCACTATGCACAAGCTCTAATATTTGTTTTGCCCTCTTACCACTAGAGGGGAAACTCACCCGATTGTGCTTCCCATATACACAATTTTCACAGAAATCAAAATCCAGAGAACTATTACTCATACCTTCTACCATACCTTTACCATGAAGTATTCGAAGGCCTTTCTCTCCTATATGTCCAAGCCTTTAATGCCACAGCATGGTCTTCTCTCCAGAGACCACTAGATTTTCTGCTCCACTTTCAGGAACCATAAAATTGTTGCACCCATTAACAACCTTGCTACCTTGCAGCTTGTATAGAGTTCCAATACAAACTCCTCAAATCAATACCAATGCTCCCTGAACCATCTTGCTGGTATCTTTCTCGAACACTGTCTTTACACCTGCATCATCCAACTTGCTTACAAAAATCTAATTTCTGGCCAATGTAGGAATATTCAGAACATCCAGAAGTATTCTAACCCTTTCACCTTACAACTTCAACTTTACTTTTCTGCGACCAATGATTCTAGCCTTGCTATCATCCCCTAAGAAGACATCACCACCATCATATTTCCCATACTCACAGAACCACTCTCTATGGGGAGTGAAGTAAAAGGATACACCTGAGTCAATCAACCGTGCCTCATGATCTACATGTGTACTTGAAGAAGACAAGTATGCATCCCCACATTCATCTGAGGTAGTTTTTGCCTCTGCAGAAGGAGCATCATCAAATCCCTTTCCTTTACCAGGAGCTTTAGATTTACAGTTCCCTTTGTAGTGCCTTTCCTTTACACATTTCCAGCACACCACCTTTACAGGTTTTCTTGGAGACTTGGATCTCCCACTCGATGACTTATTTTTGTTTATGTTCTAGGACCATCCTCGTACAAACAAGGCATCACCGTTCTGGCTCTCCATAGTCTTCCGTCTCATCTCCTCCGTCAGCAAGTGTTATGAAACCAGCTCACAAAACGATAGAAAAAATAGATAAATGCCTTAGAATTTAGCCTCTTCAAGGGGGCAACCTCCTTTACATTACACAAATGAACAATTCTTGGATGATACAAATTACAAGACCTCCTTTCTATATATAGGAGTTTAAGGGGTTATAATATAATCAGAGCCAACATAATAATAATAATGTAAGGGCACAATAATAACAATGGTGGGCTTCTATGGGGCACAATAGTAACAATACATGGGTACAACAATATAATAAGGGGGTTGTACTAATAATAATACGGGGTTACACTAGTAGTATAGGGGCCTAACATGCCCCTCTCCTTCAAAAGGTGTTGTCCTCAATGCTTGAGTAGTTCTTGATGCTTCTGTATAAAATTCTTGTCCTCCCATGTGGAATCTTCAGCGGGTAGTTTCTTCCACTTGATGAGATACTCTGAAATTGATCGATTTCATAGCTTTTGGGTTCTTGTTTCTGTGGCTGCTCCTGTTGGCATTATGAGACAAGTGTTGTCCTTGATGGCAAATCACACTGATGACAAATCATAGTGCAGAAGGATAGCAGCAAGGAATTGATGATCAGACTACAAGTATGAAGAGAAAATATATACACGCTGGTTCACTATATACCAAGTCGCGTATACAAGTAGGTTCACTTTATACCAAGTCGCGTATATGCAGGTTTGCTATATACCAAGTCGCGTGTACACACAACTTGGCTTCAGTAAAAGAGCGTGTATGTGGAAAACTTATCTTTGGTCCGTGGCGGTTAGTCCTTGGAAGTTGTGCCTATGGTTTTGGACCATGGTGTCTCGACGGACGTGTCGATCCCTAGTTTTGAAGTTGATGGTATTGTGTTACTATGGTTTTGGCCCGTGGTATTGTGAAGGGCCTAAGGCTATATAAGTAGAAGATCATTAGACAAAGGAGTATGCATTGTGTGTCTGACAAAGTAAGAAGATCTGGTATTGTTGGTTATCTGTTCGGGACGCTTGGCAAGGGTCGGATCTGACAGCGAAGGTATAAGTAATTATTTCTAGATCTGCACGCGGGTTGCCTTTGGAGAAAGCGCGTATACACGCGGTTTTGGTACAGTGAAGTAGCGTATGCATAATAAGATCTGATATTTCAGGTTGTTGTTGATTCTGGTGGTTGTTGCAGAGTTTTGGGCTCTGGTTTGGGTTCTATGTTCTTGGTGACAGGGTTTCAGTGATTCAGTATTGGGTTGTTTAATGAATTATGATGCAAGTATAAGTTGATGATTGTATTGCAGTAATGTTTGTTTTGTACTCATGGATCCAGTCTGAAAATTGATGAAACGTGGTCCCTGAAAGAAAGAGGATTGTAGCCTTCTGTAGGGTCAGCACCTACGTACTAGTAAATGGATCGGCTAGTACAAGAGCTGAGGGGGTTGTAGCTCCCTTCCAAAAGTAGTTGGAAAACAAGAGAGGGTTGTAGCCCTCTGCAGGTTGTAGCCTGCGTACTGGTATAAGGCTGCACCAGTACAAAAGATTGTAAACTGAAGTTTCTTATTAAAGAAAGAAAGAGACGACTTGCAGCAGGTGGTTTTCACCCACATTGGGTTTCCACCTTATATCATGGTGTTCATGTGTGTGGCTTTCAAGTGATGATCTGTTCTGTTATAATTCACCTGTTTACTATCAATGTGGTTAATAATGTTCTGATGCATTTACTGAAGATAAGCTAGCTGAATCATAAGATTTCTGGATATATGCTAGTTGCTTTAGACACAGTAGCGTGTACACGCTGGTTCACTTAACTGAAGTAGCGTATATGTTTCTGAGCATGAAATTGAAAAGTTTTAACTGATCTGATAATACTGATTCACCCCCCCCCCTCTTAGTATTATTTCCAACAATTGGTATCAGAGCAGGTCCTTCAGAGGAAGCTTGATCGCTTGAAGGAAAAGATCCATCAGAATGGCTAATCCAGAAAGAAAGGCACACATCAGGCCACCAGTCTTTGATGGGAACAATTTTACTCACTGGAAGATAAGAACCACTGCATATCTACAATCACTTGGAGCAGAAGTTTGGGGAATCGTAGAAGGAGGATACAAATTCCCATCAGCAACTCCTACAGATCCAGCAGAGAAAAAGCAATATGAACTCAATGCCAAAGCTGTTATTGTCGTATTGAGTAGTTTGACACAATCATAATTTATGAAGATCATGCATTTCAAATCAGCTAAGGAAATATGGGACAAAATCGTTACAAGCTACGAAGGAGATGATCAGGTAAAAAGAGCAAAGCTTCAAACTCTCAGAATCCGGTATGAAACTCTTAAGATGCATAGTAATGAAAGCATAGCTAATTATTTCCTGCGTATGGATGAGATTGTCAATTGTATGAGGGATCTGGGTGAAGAATTTGAGGAATTTGCCTTAGTTGAAAAGGTTTTGAGATCTCTGTCTGCTAAATTTGATTCTAAAGTATCTGCCATAGAAGAAAAGGAGAATGTGCAGAAAATCACCATGTCACAGCTTCACGGGATCTTAACTGCTTTTGAAATGCGACAAGAGGTACCACCAGAAGCCGCATTTGAAGTGTCAGAGGAAGAAGATGAGGTAAATTTTGTCAAGAATCTTGAACGGGGAACTGGACGGTTCAAAGGTAAGCTACCTTTCAAATGTTTTCTATGTGGTAGAGTTGGTCACTATGCTGCTAGATGCCCTCATAACAAAGGAAAGATATCTGAAGAAGATGGTAGAAGCTATTATACCCATATTAAAAGTTCATTCAATGATAGTGAATATATTAGAAGTCTCATGGCACATGAAAAGAAGAATGCTTCATCCAATAATAGTGAAGATATTAAAAGTCTCATGGCACATGAAAAGAAGAAAGCAGGAACTGAAGAAGTTGCCAAAATAAAAGAACAATTGGAGACAGAAACCAGGGTAAGGGAGCAATTACAGGATATAGTAAAGGATCAGAGCACAACTATTCAGAGACTTGAATCAAGTATTCTCTCTCTAAAAGAAGATCTTGAAGATCAAGAACATGAAGTGATCAAACTAAAGCGACAAGTGGAAGAAGGAAGAAAAGCTGAAGAGGACCTAAGGAATCAGTACCTGAAAAAGGAAGAACAACATCAAGTTGAGGTAAATATCTTGAAAGGTAAAATAGAAGAAAAGGATAAGCTTTTACGATTTCAAGATAGTACTAAAGTCTTGGATGATATTCTTAATAGTCAAAGGTCTCCTGCTATCAAAACTGGTCTTGGTTTTCATGAATATGTTGAAGGTGAATCTAGTGCACAAGGTGAGGCAAGGAATTCTAATGAGAAATCTGAAATGCTAAACAAGGAACAACCAAGGAAAGAAATTCCTCAAGGAAGATCCTTTACTCCTAACTATGGAAGAGATAGACGATTATTTCCTCCACTGAATAATGTTGAATGTTATGTATGTCATAATCTTGGACATGTTGCAGCCAGATGTAGAAGTAGAATGGGTCAAGACCATTACAAAAGATCATCACATCCCAGGTGTTTCAGAGGATATTGCTTTGCCTGCAATGCATATGGACACAAAGCAATTGATTGTGATAGAAGGAACATGAAATACGTAAGATGTTATACATGCAACAAATATGGACATAAAGCAAGGGAATGCAGGAGCAGATTTGAGGACCATACATCATCACAGTTCCAGGAATTGAAGAAGACAGAGACAGAAAAGTGTGGCATAACTCAGTCAGCTGACATAACAGACACAGGGGAATCTGAAAGTGATGAATTTCAGTATTCCTTGCATACGCTGATATAATGAAGACAAGTCGCGTATATACGCGAGTTACAGGCTGCAAAGTCGCGTATATGAAGAAAGGGTAGCAGAACAGACCCAGGTTCAGTCATGGTTGGCTCAGGCTCAGGGGGAGCAGAACAGACTCAGGAAATGGTTGGCTCACACTCAGGGGGAGCATATACTTCAAATAATTCATTGTTGGCATTATGAGTTGCTGATGAAACTAAATGATACATCTTGTTGTTTGATCAAAGGAATAGTATTGCAGACTGATGCCTATGGTACAGATCTGAATGGCTGGTCTTAGAACCTGCATCTACTCAGGGGGAGCATGGATAGATTGGTACACTTTGGCATAAACAAAGGGGGAGCCAAATCAGAAACTTCAGCATGTACTCAGGGAGAGTATGGACAGCAGAAGGTATAACAAAGAAGAAAATATCTTGGTCCGCCCTTTGTCCTTGATGTCAAAGGGGGAGAGTGACTTGGTGTGGTGGTTGCCATCAAGTCCAAAGGGGGAGATTGTTGGCATTATGAGACAAGTGTTGTCCTTGATGGCAAATCACACTGATGACAAATGATAGTGCAGAAGGATAGCAGCAAGGAATTGATGATCAGACTACAAGTATGAAGAGAAAATATATACACGCTGGTTCACTATATACCAAGTCGCGTATACAAGCAGGTTCACTATATACCAAGTCGTGTATACGCAGGTTCGCTATATACCAAGTCGCGTGTACACGCAGGTTGGCTTCAGTAAAAGAGCGTGTATGTGGAAAACTTATCTTTGGTCCGTGGCGGTTAGTCCTTGGAAGTTGTGCCTATGGTTTTGGACCATGGTGTCTCGACGGACGTGTCGATCCCTAGTTTTGAAGTTGATGGTATTGTGTTACTATGGTTTTGGCCCGTGGTATTGTGAAGGGCCTAAGGCTATATAAGTAGAAGATCATTAGACAAAGGAGTATGCATTGTGTGTCTGACAAAGTAAGAAGATCTGGTATTGTTGGTTATCTGTTCGGGACGCTTGGCAAGGGTCGGATCTGACAGCGAAGGTATAAGTAATTATTTCTAGATCTGCACGTGGGTTGCCTTTGGAGAAAGTGCGTATACACACGGTTTTGGTACAGTGAAGTAGCGTATGCATAATAAGATCTGATATTTCAGGTTGTTGTTGATTCTGGTGGTTGTTGCAGAGTTCTGGGCTCTGGTTTGGGTTCTGTGTTCTTGGTGACAGGGTTTCAGTGATTCAGTATTGGGTTGTTTAATGAATTATGATGCAAGTATAAGTTGATGATTGTATTGCAGTAATGTTTGTTTTGTACTCATGGATCCAGTCTGAAAATTGATGAAACGTGGTCCCTGAAGGAAAGAGGGTTGTAGCCTTCTGTAGGGTCAGCACCTACGTACTAGTAAATGGATCGGCTAGTACAAGAGCTGAGGGGGTTGTAGCTCCCTTCCAAAAGTAGTTGGAAAACGAGAGAGGGTTGTAGCCCTCTGCAGGTTGTAGCCTGCGTACTGGTATAAGGTTGCACCAGTACAAAAGATTGTAAACTGAAGTTTCTTATTAAAGAAAGAAAGAGACGACTTGCAGCAGGTGGTTTTCACCCACATTGGGTTTCCACCTTATATCATGGTGTTCATGTGTGTGGCTTTTATGTGATGATATGTTCTGTTATACTACACCTGTTTACTGTCAATGTGGTTAATAATGTTCTGATGCATTTACTGAAGATAAGCTAGCTGAATCATAAGATTTCTGGATATACGCTAGTTGCTTTAGACACAGTAGCGTGTACACGCTGGTTCACTTAACTGAAGTAGTGTATATGTTTCTGAGCATGAAATTGAAAAGTTTTAACTGATCTGATAATACTGATTCACCCCCCCCCTCGCAGTATTATTTCCAACAATTGGTATCAGAGCAGGTCCTTCAGAGGAAGCTTGATCGCTTGAAGGAAAAGATCCATCAGAATGGCTAATCCAGAAAGAGAGGCACACATCAGGCCACCTGTCTTTGACGGGAACAATTTTGCTCACTGGAAGATAATAACCACTGCATATCTACGATCACCTGGAGTAGAAGTTTGGGGAATCGTAGAAGGAGGATACAAATTCCCATCAGCAACTCCTACAGATCCAGTAGAGAAAAAGCAATATGAACTCAATGCCAAAGTTGTTACTGTCCTATTGAGTAGTTTGACACAATCAGAATTTATGAAGATCATGCATTTCAAATCAGCTAAGGAAATATGGGACAAAATCGTTACAAGCTACGAAGGAGATGATCAGGTAAAAAGAGCAAAGCTTCAAACTCTCAGAATCTGGTATGAAACTCTTAAGATGCATAGTAATGAAAGCATAGCTAATTATTTCCTGCGTATGGATGAGATTGTGAATTGTATGAGGGATCTGGGTGAAGAATTTGAGGAAGTTGTCTTAGTTGAAAAGGTTTTGAGATCTCTGTCTGCTAAATTTGATTCTAAAGTATCTGCCATAGAAGAAAAGGAGAATGTGCAGAAAATCACCATGTCACAGCTTCACGGGATCTTAATTGCTTTTGAAATGCGACAAGAGGTACCACCAGAAGCCGCATTTGAAGTGTCAGATGAAGAAGATGAGGTAAATTTTGTCAAGAATCTTGAACGGGGAACTGGACGGTTCAAAGGTAAGCTACCTTTCAAATGTTTTCTATGTGGTAGAGTTGGTCACTATGCTGCTAGATGCCCTCATAACAAAGGAAAGATATCTGAAGAAGATGGTAGAAGCTATTATACCCATATTAAAAGTTCATTCAATGATAGTGAATATATTAGAAGTCTCATGGCACATGAAAAGAAGAATGCTTCATCCAATAATAGTGAAGATATTAAAAGTCTCATGGCACATGAAAAGAAGAATGCAGAAACTGAAGAAGTTGCCAAAATAAAAGAACAATTGGAGACAGAAACCAGGGTAAGGGAGCAATTACAGGATATAGTAAAGGATCAGAGCACAACTATTCAGAGACTTGAATCAAGGATTCTCTCTCTAAAAGAAGATCTTGAAGATCAAGAACATGAAGTGATCAAACTAAAGCGACAAGTGGAAGAAGGAAGAAAAGCTGAAGAGGACCTAAGGAATCAGTATCTGAAAAAGGAAGAACAACATCAAGTTGAGGTAAATATCTTGAAAGGTAAAATAGAAGAAAAGGATAAGCTTTTACGATTTCAAGATAGTACTAAAGTCTTGGATGATATTCTCAATAGTCAAAGGTCTCCTGCTATCAAAACTGGTCTTGGTTTTCATGAATATGTTGAAGGTGAATCTAGTGCACAAGGTGAGGCAAGGAATTCTAATGAGAAATCTGAAATGCTAAACAAGGAACAACCAAGGAAAGAAATTCCTCAAGGAAGATCCTTTACTCCTAACTATGGAAGTGATAGACGATTATTTCCTCCACTGAATAATGTTGAATGTTATGTATGCCATAATCTTGGAAATGTTGCAGCCAGATGTAGAAGTAGAATGGGTCAAGGCCATTACAAAAGATCATCACATCCCAGGTATTTCAGAGGATATTGCTTTGCCTGCAATGCATATGGACACAAAGCAATTGATTGTGATAGAAGGAACATGAAATACGTAACATGTTATACATGCAACAAATATGGACATAAAGCAAGGGAATGCAGGAGCAGATTTCAAAATTCAAAACAAGAGGACCATACATCATCACAGTTCCAGGAATTGAAGAAGACAGAGACAGAAAAGTGTGGCATAACTCAGTCAGCTGACATAACAGACACAGGGGAATCTGAAAGTGATGAATTTCAGTATTCCTTGCATACGCTGATATAATGAAGACAAGTCGCGTATATACGCGAGTTACAGGCTGCAAAGTCACGTATATGAAGAAAGGGCAGCAGAACAGACCCAGGTTCAGTCATGGTTGGCTCAGGCTCAGGGGGAGCAGAACAGACTCAGGAAATGGTTGGCTCACACTCAGGGGGAGCATATACTTCAAATAAGTCATTGTTGGCATTATGAGTTGCTGATGAAACTAAATGATACATCTTGTTGTTTGATCAAAGGAATAGTATTGCAGACTGATGCTTATGGTACAGATATGAATGGCTGGTCTTAGAACCTGCATCTGCTCAGGGGGAGCATGGATAGATTGGTACACTTTGGCATAAACAAAGGGGGAGCCAAATCAGAAACTTCAGCATGTACTCAGGGAGAGTATGGACAGCAGTATGGACAACAGAAGGTATACCAAAGAAGAAAATATCTTCGTCCGCCCTTTGCCCTTGATGTCAAAGGGGGAGAGTGACTTGGTGTGGTGGTTGCCATCAAGTCCAAAGGGGGAGATTGTTGGCATTATGAGACAAGTGTTGTCCTTGATGGCAAATCACACTGATGACAAATCATAGTGCACAAGGATAGCAGCAAGGAATTGATGATCAGACTACAAGTATGAAGAGAAAATATATACACGCTGGTTCACTATATACCAAGTCGCGTATACAAGCAGGTTCACTATATACCAAGTCGCGTATACGCAGGTTCGCTATATACCAAGTCGCGTGTACACGCAGGTTGGCTTCAGTAAAAGAGCGTGTATGTGGAAAACTTATCTTTGGTCCGTGGCGGTTAGTCCTTGGAAGTTGTGCCTATGGTTTTGGACCATGGTGTCTCGACGGACGTGTCGATCCCTAGTTTTGAAGTTGATGGTATTGTGTTACTATCGTTTTGGCCCGTGGTATTGTGAAGGGCCTAAGGCTATATAAGTAGAAGATCATGAGACAAAGGAGTATGCATTGTGTGTCTGACAAAGTAAGAAGATCTGGTATTGTTGGTTATCTGTTCGGGACGCTTGGCAAGGGTCGGATCTGATAGCGAAGGTATAAGTAATTATTTCTAGATCTGCACGCGGGTTGCCTTTGGAGAAAGCGCGTATACACGCGGTTTTGGTACAGTGAAGTAGCGTATGCATAATAAGATCTGATATTTCAGGTTGTTGTTGATTCTGGTGGTTGTTGCAGAGTTCTGGGCTCTGGTTCGGGTTCTGTGTTCTTGGTGACAGGGTTTCAGTGATTCAGTATTGGGTTGTTTAATGAATTATGATGCAAGTATAAGTTGATGATTGTATTGCAGTAATGTTTGTTTTGTACTCATGGATCCAGTCTGAAAATTGATGAAACGTGGTCCCTGAAGGAAAGAGAGTTGTAGCCTTCTGTAGGGTCAGCACCTACGTACTAGTAAATGGATCGGCTAGTACAAGAGCTGAGAGGGTTGTAGCTCCCTTCCAAAAGTAGTTGGAAAACGAGAGAGGGTTGTAGCCCTCTGCAGGTTGTAGCCTGCGTACTGGTATAAGGCTACACCAGTACAAAAGATTGTAAACTGAATTTTCTTATTAAAGAAAGAAAGAGACGACTTGCAGCAGGTGGTTTTCACCCACATTGGGTTTCCACCTTATATCATGGTGTTCATGTGTGTGGCTTTTATGTGATGATCTGTTCTGTTATACTGCACCTGTTTATTGTCAATGTGGTTAATAATGTTCTGATGCATTTAGTGAAGATAAGCTAGCTGAATCATAAGATTTCTAGATATACGCTAGTTGCTTTATACACAGTAGCGTGTACACACTGGTTCACTTAACTGAAGTAGCGTATATGTTTCTGAGCATGAAATTGAAAATTTTTAATTGATCTGATAATACTGATTCACCCCCCCCTCTCAGTATTATTTCCAACAGCTCCTTGTTCCAATATGATTTTTCCTTTCTCTTCAAGTTCTAGAAATATTATTTGAATTGGGATCTTCTGCAACTTTTTGTATGAATGGCCACACTTCTTCGTCCTTCTTCCATTCATCCCTTACCTCATTTATCCAATCTAGTTGGATAATATAAATAGCACAAAATAGTGCTTCCACATCCTCATCCTTTCTTGAGAGTGCTTCTCCAACAAAAATTTTCTTCCCTTTTCTATAGATGATGTCAAAGTCATAACCCAACATATTTGTGATCCATTTTTTCTGTTCTTCTAAAGATAATATTTGTTCTAAAAATTATTGAAGACTATCATGATCCATTTTTACCTTGAAGTGTCTTCCCATTGGATAAGGTCGCCATTTCTTAAGTGCATGTAGTATTTCCAACATTCCCTTCTCATAAATAGCTTGCTTGAGATGTAACCATAAAAATACCCAATCACCTACATCAAATGTTTTTTCATTGTGATGTTGTTCTACTTGTTTCATTTGATTCTGCACCAAAGTGGTGCTATCCTTTAAAAGTTGGAGAACTTGTTGTTGATGCTCGATGTGATCTTTCACTACTTGAACCTTTTTCTTCTTAATATGTCCTTCTATCTTGAGAGTTTGAGGAGTGGCAATTTCTTCCAATTCTTTACAAGATATGGTCGGATTCATTTCTTGATTCTCTATGTGATCTTTCACTTCTCGAACATTTTTATTCTTGATATGTCCTTCTATCTTGATAGTTTGAGGAGTGGTAATTCCGGCCAATGCATTACAAGATATAGTTGGATTCATTTCTTCTTTCTCGATGTGATATTTCATTTCTTAAACCTTTTCCTTCTTGATATGTCTTTCTATCTTGACAATTTGAGGAGTGGTAATTCTTGCCAATGCTTTACAAGATATGGTTGGATTCATTTCTTCTTTCTCTAGGGTTGTATCTTGTCGTATATCCTCTTCTTTTGATGTTTCTTGATCCTTTTCTTGATCCTCTTCATACTCTATGTAAAATAATTTCTTCTGAGCACACTTATGACCTTTAGTGCATTTTCTATCACAATTGTAACAAAGCCCTTTTTATCTTTTTTCTTCCAATTGTTGTGGTGTAACCCTTGTAGGTTGTGGAAGGCTAGGAGAAACAACACTTCCATCTTTATAGTTGTGAGGGGTAGAATTCCTTGTTGCCATAATTTTTCTTTCCACTTTGTAACAAAGCCCTTTTTCTCTTTTTTTTCCAATTATTGTGGTGTTGCTCTAAAGAAGCTATTGCTCTAAAGAAGCTGTTGCTCTTTCTATTCTCATAATGTGCTATAATTTCCTCCCTAAAAATTGACCACATAACAAGTTGTTTACGAGAAAAAAGTCCTTTATACCATAAAAATTGATCTTGTTCTAAATATGAAGATGCAATACATACCTTTTGTAATAATGGTACACCATGTAGATCAAAATATTTCTTCATCTGTAGTATCCAAATTATGGGATCCTTGCCATCAAACTTCCTCATCTTGATTTTTCTTGATTTTAGGAGCTCGATCTTGAAACGACTGTAACTCTGTACTTTTGAATCTATAAGTTCTACAATTGCGACCTGCAGTAGCCCTCTGCATCCTTTTTCCAATGCCACCAGTCTGATCAAATTTAGATTCTCCAAGAAAGAGTTATGCACAATCTCCCAAGATGACCTGATTATATGCCTTTTCAGAAGAGTGAAATTGTATTAAGTGGAACGTGTCACTATTTTTACCTCAGGATATAAAAAATATTCACAGGAAACTACACTCTGTCCTCTTTTGTAACTTCTTACGAAATTTCAATTTGATGCTCAAAACAAAAGTTATGACTCTTTTCTCCAGGTCACCTGTTTAGAATGAAATTCAGGAGTCTGAAAAAAGGCCAACTTCCTCATATCCTATCTCCACAAATGTAGCGCAAAAAGCTTTGAAATTTGGACCCGAGGTACATAATGACTTCGGCCCAAATGGGTTTTTGTTTTAGCATCTGAAACTTGCATAAAAGAGGTTATAGTGAAAATGCCATGATGACTTGTTTGGAGCAATGAAACCCTAGAATCCAAAGCTCTGATACCAAATGTTATGGAACTAGCTCACAGAAAGATAGAAAAGATAGATAAACACCCTAGAATTTAGCCTCTTGAGGGGGCAACCTCCTTTACATTACACAAATGAACAATTCTTGGATGATACAAATGACAAGACCTCCTTTCTATATATAGGAGTCTAAGGGGTCATAATATAATCAGAGCCGACATAACAATAATAATGTAAGGGCACAATAATAACAATGGTGGGCTTCTATGGGGCACAATAGTAACAATATGGGTACTACATTGGTATAACAATATAATAAGGGGGTTGTACTAATAACAATAAGGGGTTACACTAGTAGTATAGGGGCCTAACAGCAAGGCTAAGACTATTTCATCAAACTGCAAGGCAGTTGCATTGCTACCTATTGCAACAACCAGACTATCCCAAGAATCTGGTAGAGAACACAACAAACTAATGCACTTATCTTCATCTGAAATTTTAATATCAACAGATGCTAACTGACTTACCACAGTATTAAATGCATTCAGATGCTCTGTCACCGAGTCTCCATCTTTCATCCTCAGGTTATATAGCTTTTTTCATAGGAACTGTTTATTCACTAGAGACAAAGATTGGTACAAAGTCCCTAAATTGTCATGCGAAGCCTTCGTCGTAGCTTCCCCAGATACATTCAGCAATATTGAATCTAAGATACACAATCATATTATGCTCTTTGCCTTCTGATCCAACTTCTTCCGTTCTTCATCGGACACTCCCGTTGGTTTAGTACCCAGATATACTGCGATCCACTGATCTTTATCCACCAATCAATCCTTCATCCTGAGAATCCACAACCCAAAACTCTGACCATTAAATTTCTCGATCTCTATCCTTCCACTACTCGCCATCTTCTTTCACCATCAAAATCGATCTCACAGATCTCCCACTGAACAGGGTCTACCACAAGCCCGAGTGAAACCCCTCAGCAACAAAGACGTCCCCTTGAAGCCAAAATTGCTCCGATACCAAATGTAGGTTTTAACGTTGTATAGATATTATATGCACACGAATTCTAAAACACATAAAATAAAGAATAGTGAGAGCATAACACATAAAACACATATACATAGAGATTTTCCCCTAGATCCAAAACTGGGACTACTTGCCTGATTTTTCATTATGTTCCTTTCAATGTTATAATACATATTTATACATGCCGAAGAATCCAATACCATGGACCAAAAAAACCATTGCATCCAATACCATGGACCGAAAACCATTGCGTCTAAAAAACATGTGCATAAATCATGCATAAAACCATAGGTGGGTCTACCCAACCTAACATAGGGTCCAAAATCAAAAAAATTCGGAGCGCTACCTCGGACCCCATAAAGTGGGGTTACCGGTGCCCCTCTATTAAGAAACAAGCTCAAGAAAAGATAGAAAAGATAGATCAACGCCTTAGAATTCAGCCTCTTCGAGGGGGCAACCTCCTTTACATTACATAAATGAACAATTCTTGGATGATTCAAATGAAAAAACCTCTTTTCTATATATAGGAGTCTAAGGAGTCACAATATAATCCAGCCGACCTAACAATAATAATATAAAGCCACAAAAATAACAATAGAGGGATTCTATGGGGCACAAAAATAACAATATGGGGGTAATAGGGGCACAACAATATAAATAAGGGGTATAAATACAATAGTAATGGGGTAATCACTAGTATTATAGGGACCCAACATGCCCCTCTCCTTCAAAAAAGTGTTGTCCTCAACGCTTGAGTAGTTCTGGATACTTCTGCATAAAATTCTCATCCTCCCATGTGGAATCTTCAGCGGATAAGTTCTTCCACTTGATAAGATACTCTGAAATTGATCGATTTCGTAGCTGTCGAGTTCTTGTTTCTGTGACTGCTTCTGGTTCCAATATAATTTTTCCTTCCTCGTCAAGTTCTGGCAATATTGTTTGAACTGGGAGCTTGTCGCCTATAACCTTCTTTAAACATGAAACATGGAAAACTGGGTGCAATCGAGAAGCTGCAGGAAGCTCCAATTTGTATGCCATAGTACCAATCTTTTGCAACACCTTGTACGGACCATAATACTTTGGTGATAATTTATTATCCTTCTTAGCTTGCTTTAGGGACATTTGCTTATATGGTTGTAGCCGTAGGAATACCCAATCACCTACATCAAAACTTCTTTCACTGCGATGTTGATCTGCCTGTTGTTTCATTCTATTTTTTGCCAACACGAGGTTATCCTTTAAGAGTTGGAGGACTTGTTGTTGATGTTCGATGTGATGTTCCACTGCCTGAGCCTTTAAATATGATGTGATGGATGGTGGTTGATACCCACAAAGTGCCATAAATGGGGTCATTTTTGTTGTTGTATGGAAGGAAGTGTTATACCACCATTCAGCCAGAGGCAACCATTTGACCCATTGTGTCTGTTTATCAGATACAAAGCAACGAAGATATCCTTCCAAACATTTGTTTACTATCTCAGTTTTCCCATCAGATTGAGGATGATAAGATGAGCTATGAGCTAACTGAGTACCAAGACAAGAAAATAATTTTGTCCAAAAATTTCCAGTGAAAATGGGATCTCTGTCACTTACAATAATCTTTGGGTTTCCATGTAGCTTTTGAATTGTTTCCATAAATGCAGTAGAAACTGTACTGGCTTTAAATGGATGTGATAATGCACAAAAGTGTGCATACTTGGTAAGTCTGTCAACTACCACCATGATGACACTCTTTCCCTCAGACTTGGGTAAACCTGTGATAAAATCCATTGAAACCTCCTCCCAACGTTGGCTTGGAATGGATAAAGGTTGTAATAGACCCGGTGTCTTAATTGTTTCAACTTTATTTTGTTGGCAAACCAAACATTTCGCCACAAACTTTTGAATATCTGATTTAAGGCCATCCCAAAAAAATTCCTTCTTAACCCTGTGGTAAGTTTTTAAAAATCCTGAGTGCCCTCCTAAGGGAGAAGTGTGCAATTCCATAAGAATCTTTTGTTTTAGCTGGGAATTCTTACAGAGGTATAAGCGATCTTTGTACCATAACGAATCATTTTGCCAGCTAAATGTATCAGACGTACTGGAATCTTGTTGTAGCTTTCGAATAAGTGCCCACACTTCTTCGTCATTCTTCCATTCCTCCCTTGCTTCGTTTATCCAATCTGGTTGGATAATAGAAATGGCGCACAACAATGCTTCCACATCCTCATCCTTTCTTGAGAGTGCATCTGCCACCACATTTTGCTTTCCTTTTTTGTAGATGATTTCAAAGTCATAACCCAACATCTTTGTGACCCACTTTTGTTGCTCTTCAGAGGATAATCTTTGTTCTAAAAAGTATTTAAGGCTATCATGATCCGTTTTTACCTTGAAGTGTCTTCCCATTAGGTAGGGTCGCCATTTCTTAAGTGCATGGAGTATTGCCAACATTTCCTTCTCATAAATAGCTTTGCTTAAAAACTTTCCCTTGATTGGACGACTTTCAAAAGCAATGGGTCTTTCATCTTGCATTAGAACAGCACCAATTCCATTTCCTGAAGCATCACATTCCACAATAAAGGTTTTTGTGAAGTCCGGTGTAGCTAAGACCGGTGCTTGGCACATTGCCTCTTTAAGATGTTCAAAGGCCTTTGTTGCTTCCGAAGTCCATGAAAATGCATCTTTCTTCAATAATGTTGTTAGAGGTGCTGCTATTCTCCCATAATTCTTAACAAACTTGCGATAATACCCTGTCAACCCAAGAAATCCTCGCAGATGCTTTATGGATGTGGGGATTTTCCATTCCTTAATGGCTTTAATTTTGCTAGGGTCTACCTTAACTCCTTCATGAGATACAATATGACCCAAATATTCCACCTCCTGGACTCCAAAGAAACATTTGGATCTTTTTGCATATAATTGTTTCTCCTCCAATAGTTGTAGCACCCTGTCAACATGTTCAACATGATCCTTCCAAGACTTGTTGTAGATTAGTATATCATCAAAAAATACTAACACAAATTTTCTAAGGAATGGTTTGAAAATTGAATTCATCAAACCTTGAAATGTTGAAGGTGCATTGGTAAGGCCAAAAGGCATGACCAAAAATTCATAATGACCCTCATGAGTTCTAAATGTGGTTTTCGGAATGTCTTCAATCTTCATTCTGATTTGATGATATCCCGAACGAAGATCCAACTTGGTGAAGTAAATTGATCCATGCAATTCATCCAGTAATTCATCAATGACAGGAATGGGGAACTTATCTTTAATAGTGAGCTTGTTGAGCTCCCTATAATCCGGACACATGCGCCATGATCCATCCTTCTTGTGCACCAATACTACTGGAGCAGAGAAAGAACTTTGACTTGGTTGAATTATACCAGCCTCTAGCATTTCTGCAACCATACGTTCAATTTCACTTTTTTGGACATAGGGATATCTGTACGGCCTGATGTTTGGAGGAACACTTCCTGGAATCAGATGAATAGCATGATCATGATCACGCATAGGTGGGAGACCTTTGGGAGTCTCAAATACCTTGGAATGATTGTCCAGGACTTTTTGGAGATCTGGAGAAATAGATGATTCCGATGTGGAAACATCTAGCGAACATAATTGTGCAATTACACCTCTTTGCTCTTTTTTAGAAGCTTTGTCATACCATTAGAGCTGATTATCTTTCCTGGTTTCCCTGCAATACCCCTTAATTCAACTTCCTTTCCTTCCGTAGAAAATTTGATGAAAAGTTCTTGAAAATTAAAAGCTATTGTACCCAAGGATTGTAGCCATTGGACTCCTAGTACAACATCAGCACCTCCCATTGGAATGGAAAGCATTGGGCTAGTCAATACATATTCTCCCATGGATAGCTTGATATTATGGCACTTTCCAGAGAAATTTATTGTTCCTCCATTTGCAATCATCACTTGACACTCTGGTGCTGGATATAGGAAGCAATTCAATTCTTTTGCTACCCTACAATGAATAAAATTGTGGGTGCTTCCTGAATCAATCAACACTATTACCTTTTTCTTCTTGATTTGTCCTTCTATCTTGATGGTTTGAGGAGTGGTAATTCCCGCCAATGCATTACAAGATATGGTCGGATTTATTTGTTCTTCATCTAGGCTTTGTTCCTGGAGTATATCCTCTTCTTTTGACCTTTCTTGCTCCTTTTCTTCTTCCTCTTCACAATCTATGTAGAATAATTTCTTCTCAGCACACTTATGACCTTTAGTGTATTTGCTATCACAACTGTAACAAAGCCCTTTTGCTCTTTTTTCTTCCAATTTTTGTGGTGTCAACCTTATAGGTTGTGGAAGACTAGGGGCAACAACACTTCTGTCTTAATAGTTGTGAGTGGTATGCTTCCTGGTTGCCATAATTTTGCTTTCCATTTTTCTTGCTAACCTGAATGCCTTCTCTAATGAATCAGGTTCCCAAAGGCGAACATCATGTTGGATATTATCCTTTAAAGACCCTATGAACACATCAATCCTATGCTCCTCTGGAATATCTTTTACCCTTATGTTCAATTTTTGGAACTCCTCAATGTGCTCCATTATTGAACCCTTTTGTTTGAGACTTATCAATTGGCTAAAAAAAGTGTTGCTTTTTGTATCTTCATAATGTGCTATCAATTCTTCCGTAAAAATTGCCCAAGTGATAATTTTTTTACGAGAGAAAAGCCATTGATACCATACAAACTGATTTGGTTCCAAATATACAGTTGCCATACGTACCTTTTGTGTGTTTTGCACATTATTGAGATCGAAGAACTGCTCCATCTGTAATATCCATGTGGCGGGATCCTTGCCATCAAACTTCCTCATATCGATTTTTGAAATATGGTGGGTCTTCGATCCAACATTAGAGTCTATGGAATCATGATTAACATTTCTTTTGTTCACATCATGAGTTTCCTTTACAACCTTTTCACCATTAGTAAGTATTTCTTGTAGAAACTTTGTCAAATCTGTCTTCAAATCTGCCATGTCTGTCTTCAAATCTGTCTTCAAATCTGCCATGTCTCTCTTCAAATCTATCTTTGAATCATCCATCTTAGCTTCCATGCCCTTTATCTTAGATTCCATGCCATTTATCTTAGATTCCACGCCATTTATCTTAGCTTCTGTTAGCTTTTGTGAGCGTGACATTTGTTGCACTTGTTCTTGTAATTTTGATATATCATGTAGCATTTCTTCCTCTTCTTCATGATTCATGCTAGAGCTTTCAGGTTCCTTACTAGTTTTTTGCATTTTATTTCCTCGGGGCATCAGTTACCGATAATAATTCTTTACTATGCCCCTTGAAATCCGTTAACCCAAGCTTACGCAAAAATTTAAAAAAAAACTACACACCTTTTTTCACTTTGTAGAAGCTTGATATTTAATCTGATATATCTCTGTTATTTCGAATCATCTAGTTCTGAAATTGTGACCTGTAGTAGCCTTCTGCGTCCTCTTTCCAATGCCACAAGTCTGACCCACATTGGATTCTCCAAGGAAGAGTTATGTGAAATCTCCCACAGTGACTTGCTTATAGATTAATTTAGTAGAGCGAACTTGTACGACGTGCCACGAGTCACTATTTTGATCTTTGGATCTAAAACATGCATACAAGAAACTAAAGTCCATCCTCTTTCTTTAACTTCTTACAAAATTTCAATCCGATCCCCAGAGAGAAAGTTATGAAGATTTTCCCTAGGTCACCTGTTTTGAATGTAATTCAAGAGTCTGCAAGAAGACCAAATTCCTCAGATCATATCTCTGCAAATATCACGCAAAAATCTCTGAAATTTGGAACCAAGGTTCAGCGTGATTTCTTCTCAAATGGGTTTTTTTTGTGACTTTTAAAACGTCACATAAAAAAATTTATAGAGAAAATGCCATGATGACCTGTTTGGAGCAGTGAAACCCTAGAATCCAAAGCTCTGATACCAAATGTTATGAAACCAACTCAAGAAAAGATAGAAAAGATAGATCAACGCCTTAGAATTCAGCCTCTTCGAGGGGGAAACCTCCTTTACATTACATAAATAAACAATTCTTGGATGATTCAAATGACAAAACCTCCTTTCTATATATAGGAGTCTAAGGAGTCACAATATAATCCAGCCGACCTAACAATAATAATATAAAGCCACAAAAATAACAATAGAGGGATTCTATGGGGCACAGAAATAACAACATGGGGGTAACAGGGGTGCAACAATATAAATAAGGGGTATAACTACAATAGTAATGGGGTAATCACTAGTATTATAGGGACCCAACACCCTCAAACCCCCTGTTAACTATGTGGAAAGAATATAACACGACCCAACACAGGAAAAACATAAAAGTACTGAAAAGGTTGCTCACTACGAATGATTTGATAACAATTGATGGAGGAAGCAAGAACAAAATATGCATCAATAATGAACTAAGGATGAGAGGAGTATGCTTTATCTACAAGGGACCTTGGGCCCTTAACCATTCATGTCCAGGTGATAAGAGGAAACAAGGGAAGATCATGAAGATTCACCCATAGTTGGTTTCATGGTTTTTATAAGAGAACCTATGAAGGATCCAAGCAGTCAAGTACAAATGGTGAGCAACAACACTATGTTTTCTAGAGAAACTTATAGGACAGGTCGATGATAATCAATCAACTTGACAAAGTAAATCGGGAAAGGGAGGAGGGAATTCCTCCTGATGATGAGATAGTTGAGTCTATAGATATCCAGGAGAACATCCATAAAGAGTATGGACAATCAGGTATAGATAACAGTCCACCAATACATCCATGTTTGACAATCAAAGAGGGTGGACAACTTATCCCCACATGTGAAAAAGGCTAGGAAGAAGACACTCTAGGAGAACCAAATGAGGAGCCAATAATAATAAACTGACATGATGAGCATGATCATGTAGGGTATCATGACAAATATAGTATGCAGGATAAGCCATTTCTGTAGGGTCAATCAAAGGTTCAAGTTAAAGTTGTGGTCATGGGGCATCTGGTGAAGTCAAATATAAAGACATTCTATAGGGCACGGGAATTTCTAGTAGAGGACTTTCGGGAAAGGATCATGCATTTCAAGACAGATCTTACGATGTTGAAGTAGAGAGTCGGGGCAGCCTGAGACATTGTCTTATAGGAGAATAGAAAATTTGAGTACCTCATAGGAGTATGTGTTAAATCAATGACCCAGTTGTCTAGTGTTGAGGAGCGACTCAAATCCCTCACAAGGGAGGAAGAGGAGTACATTTGGGAGTTGCAAAGAAGCCCTCTACAAGAGTACATAGATAAGGATTGCAGCTCTACCAACCTGCCATTATACATTGGGGATAGCAAGGAAGAGTTATTAAAATGGATCATGATGGGTGATCAGGTGGAGCAACATGAGTTGAGCATTAGGCAACATCAGCATGGTAGATTTATTCCATGTGTAGGGATTCATGCATTATATACTTCCCACAAGATGGATTTACGAGAGATTATGAGTTGGAACTCTATTGACAGGATACTCTTAGCCAAGCACATATTGCAACTTGGGCCCTCAAGCACAAGCAATGATGGAGGGCTGAGGTGGTGTCATAACCAACATGTCCTAGGACTTAGGTGGCATTGGGATCTAGGGGAATCCATTGTGTGTACGATCAACAAAAGGATTGTTTTGGATTTAGGTATCGAAGGATCCATTCATGATCATTTAGAATGGAGGCATGGAATAACACATTGGGTTGTATGGTATCTTGGTATCAATATACAAATTCTTCTTTTTTGGATAGAAGTGGATTACCTGAGGGCAAACAATCTTTGGGCGGGAGGATTTGTAATATATATATATATATATATATATATATATATATATATATATATATATATATATATATATATATATATATATATATATATATATGGATATAATACCATGATGTAATACAATGATTCGCCAATATTGGGCACCAAAAAAATGACTTGGACCACAGATGTTATGTAGGATGACAATCATCCACTAAGCTATGATTATTAGCCACTCTGACACCCCTCATTTACGGTCACTCATTGAACAAGCGCATGAAATTTGAGATCATTGGACATTGTTAACATGCTTTGGTTAACACAATCTAGTATGGTGTGAGGGCCTTGCCTACAATGCAAGCTTTCTAATGCCCTTTACAACAACGTTGCTTAACAAAAGGCATTTGACATTGATTCATAATTTTGCCTTTGTATAAGAGAAAGAAACTAAATGTTACTTCTCCCTTATCCAAGATAATGCTCTTCATTAGAAGTTGAACAATGTATCATGACATTGCCTTTCTCTCTTTGTGTGAACTTGCTCAATTAGCATCTAGATACCTTTTGAGACAAAACTCAATGTATGTATTGTATTTGGTATTGTGTCAATTATTCAATTTTTATGTCCTAATATTGTGTTAATGCCCTGCCAATGCATGGTCCATCTTGAATTAGAATTTTGACATGGAAAATCCCAATTTTACAATTCTGGCAATCAGAGGCATAATGTTGGGACAATGTGTAACCATCTTGGTGGACAATGGGGCAAAAAAAATTTTTATTTATGCCCAGTTGGTGGAGTGTAGAGGCATTCATAGATTGATATATATATCCTAAACAACATGGGCGAGAGAGGATTCCCATGCTTCACCTCAGTTTTCTTCTTGATTGTTGGTTCGATATGTTGAGGATATGGTTGATGGTTTGATATTGAAGTCCAAATCCTTCCTTGACCCTTTGGCCAAAGAGGTGTCTCCTAAAGTATCTCCAATAATATCCTATGAAGAGTCATAACATTTAACCTAGAATTATGGCCCACCATGATCATCTAATAATTAATTGAAATAGCACTAAACCCCAATTTAGGGATTGGGTGAATCATATGGTGGGACTATGCTAGTGGGAACCCTAAATAAATGACTTTAAAACCCCTTGATTTTCTACCTTCATGTCATTCATCTTCCAAATTTCTTGTTGGATACACAAGTCCTAGAAAACATGACAAGGAAGATGAGAGGGAGTTGACAAGGACATTACGTTGTCCTAGAACATCATAAAGTGCATCCACATGGATGAACATGGAATGGGAATTAAGGCCATAAAGTACAGTAGAGTGTTATACAAATAGGGTGCATCAAAATATTTTTGGAGTGTCCCAAAGGGCAATATACAATACTTATCTCCTCTAAAATACAATATACATTTATTGTGGTAATAGTAACCACAAGATTCTTAGAACTAGTGGTATAGTGTTTGGTCATGAATGAATATGTGCAAAATAAATCTAAAGCTTTCAACTCACTGGCATAAAATAGTTCATGGGGCGGAATCAAAATTTCAAGGGACATGTCAAGGATCTCTGGTAAAATGGGGTTAGTAGCCAAAGGATACCTTTCAAATAATTTAAGGAGGGTAGTGAATCTTTAGAGGAGGCCAACTCAAGAAACCATAAGCAAGAAAAGGGGGAACGTATCTAACAAAAATGGTTAGAGTAGGCATCAAAATCCCCATCCTTGAATCAAATGGTGGTTTACACAGGGCTCATGAGAGAATATGGGATGGGGGGTAGATTGGCATGGTCAGAAAATGAGAGAAGGGTTTTATCTACTAAAGGAATATGGGATGGAGGTTATGTCTAAGTTTAGGGAGGCCTTTAGATTTTTTGACAAGGATGGAGGTGGATGTATCAAAACAAAGGAGCTTGGGACAGTAATGCATTCTTTGGGTCGAACCCCCAATATATATTAGAAGTGGTCCAAATGTTTTATATTCAATAATCTAGTGCCAAATGCAATAAACCGCAAAAGAGTAGTTCTAATCTACCTGTAAATGGAACATATTAAATACACCATTCCAAATTGATTTTAATAAGGAGAATCAAAAAAAGAGATGATTTTGGTCATCCATCACCTCCATACAGAGTAAACAACAACCAAGCCCATTCTATCCTTTACGACACAAATTGTCCCATGCCAAGATGAAGCCGAAAAGATACATTTACTGATATTCTTAGGTAGAGCGAAAATATGAAGCCAATATATAGAGATGCTCTGAAGGACTACTCGAAATAGAGTCAACTTGCCTCCTAGGGAGAGCCTCTTGTGTGCCCGTGATAAAAGTATACAGTGGATTTTCTCTATATTTCATCTCCAATCCTTAATTCCATAACAATTAGGTTGGAGCATAAATCTAAGATATTTAAAATCTGCATCCAATGTAGAGGATATAACACCAAAAATATGATAAATCTCCAACACCAATGCATCATCTAGGTAAGAATAAATCATATGAGATTTAATAGTATTCATAAGGAATCCAAAGATCGATCAAAAGAGATCACTCTACCAAATAGCAACACATCATCGACAAAAATCAGAGTAACAATGACTTGTCTACCTACATACATGCAGCCAAAATTACATTTAATCCATCTACCTCCACACCCGCAACCAAAATTACCGCCCTTGTGAATTTTGTGACTAATTCTTCAAAAATCCAATCTTTTATCGTCAATGGCTTCTTCTCACAAAATTTGTCATAGATATTTTGAAGTAGGCATATTGTCTACTAACGAATATTCTGTAATTTGCCTCCACCATCCTTGTATAAATTATGGTGTAGAGTTGCAACTACTTATGAAGTTTTAATCAAAATCATAAGACACAAGCCTACTCTACTACTCTCCGGAAGTTAATTCACAATTTAGAACCAAACTTTCATACATGCAATAAGAAATAACACACATGCACACAAAATTTTTCCTAAGGAAAACAATATGCTAAAAACCCCAATGTCTGTTTGCATTAATATAATCAATAGAAATGTATTGCAATTTATTTTCTCAACTGAGCACAACCTACAAATGAATAACCTGTCTCTCTACTCACTGAGAAGCTCTAAGCCAGACTTAGTGAATTTCTACCTATGCTTGAGCCCAGATTTCCTTGCATAATTCCTTGAGAAATTAGGCCCCTATTATTTAGGAATTTTCACAAAATGGATTGCGAAAATCCCAAGGTTGATCATCTGACTGTATGCAACACCTGTATGCTCAAGGCTAGTCTACAGTTGATGTTACACTGCCTTGGAATATCCACCACAGCTGGGGAACTCGAATTCTCCACGCATTAGCTATTTTGTGTTGATATATCAGTTATTCGGATGATCACTAAGTTTGACTGAAGTCCCACTGCACAATTGGCCTTCCACTAGTTCCTGAAGTAGTTGGAACTAGTTTAACTAAAAATAACTTGAGATAACTAACTTTGATTGCTACAAATTCACAGTCATACATGCTTAACTGAACTATAACTCCTCCAACTTGAATTTACTGTGTAAACTAGGTGACACAAGCCATGTCACACAAGTTAACTGCATCCAAGCTGGCTGTTGATGTGGAAATTCAATTTTCTTAGTTTAATCAAGGAAAAATCAAATTGAGAATTTCTTGCTATATTTTTTAAGACTCCCTCTCTGCAAGAAAGGGATTATCAACCACCCCTATCCTACACCTAAGGAATTCAAACTTCCCTCTTGACAAAGATTTTGTCAAAATGTCAACATCTTACTCCTCTATTAGAATGGAGTGTAGCAACATCATCTGCCTCTACACACAGTCTCGTAAATGGTGATATTGGATATCTATATGCTTGGATTGATCATGAAATATAAGATTCTCAGAGAGATTGATGCAACTCTAATTATCACAATTGGATCCATCATCTAACCAAATAGTCTAATAATTATCTTTCTCATCCATATCACCTCACATGTTTCTTGACTTACAGCCATGTATTATGCTTCTGTCTAGCTGAGCACCACAGATCTTTGCTTCCTGTTGTACCAAGAAACAACTACAAACCCAACACTAAAAATTACACTTGATGTACTCTTTCATTCTTATGGACTTCGTGCCCAACCTGTATCTGTGAAGCCACACAACTTCACTCCCTCTGCTTGTCTATACCATAGCCCAAACCGGGTATCGCCTGTGAGGTACCGTAAAACATGCTCAGTTACCTTCCAAAATAGTTTGGCTGACCTAACCATAACGTGTCTTAGCTCGTTGACTGCACATCACATATCTGATCATGTGTTCACAAGATACATGAGTGGACCCGCTAGTTATCGATAAATGGTAGCATACACTTCACCTGAAGTGGCATCCTCCTTCCTCTAGTTGTTCGTTAGAGGTGTTTCCATGGGTTTACAACTCTCCATGAAGAATCTCTGCACTATCTCATTCTCATACTTGCCTTGAGAGACAAATAATTACCCATCACCTTGTCATACTTCCAACCTGAGAAAGTAGTGCATGAGACCCATGTCCTTCATTTAAAATTACCTTGCAATGTCCTCATTGCAAGATATGATCAACGTCTCATCACTAGTTAAAATAAAATTATCAACATATAAGACAATAATAAGAACTTTACCTTCTATCCATACGTGATGAGGTTTACATCTGGTTCACTTATGGTGAGGCCCAAACCGGTGAGATAACTATTGATCTTGGTGTAACAAGCACGAGGTGCTTGCTTGAGATCATACAGTGCTCACTTGAGTTTGCACACATGAGACTCTTGATCAAATGTCTCAAAACCTTTTTGTTATTCTATGTACACCTCCTCCTTAATAACCCCATTCAGAAACGTTGTTTTTACACCCATCTGGTGGATATTCCACCCCATCTGTGTAGCAAGACGAAGAGTTGATCTAATGGATGAGTACCTTACTACAAGAGAAAATTTCTCCTCATAGTCAATTCCCTCAACTTGAGAGTACCCCTTGGCCACAAATCTGGCCTTATACTTCCCTATTCTTCTGTTTATTGTCGGCTTCACCTTGAAGATCCATCTCAAATCCACTATTGATTTATATGTTGTTCTTGGGATCTTTTCGTAAACACGGTTCTTTGCAATGGATCCATATTCCTCCACCATTGCATCAACCCATACAAGTTTCTCTATTTCTTCCTCAAAATAGGATGGCTCAATCTCTATAAGCTTAGTCATAAGAGCCAGATCGCCAATGTACCTCTCAGGTGACCTCCTTTGCTTACGCAAATTTGAAGGATATCCCACATTCTCCCTCGCATCCTGAACAAGTCTATCAACTTCCTTAGTTCTTTTTCTGCCTTCTCTGGAGGTTTTTCTTTAATGAATGTCTCCACTCTCTACTCCACAATTTGTGGTTGCTCTACAACTTCTTGAGGTTCCTCTTTTTGAGCTAAAATCTCATCTTTTGGTGGCATCTAAAGCTCCCTCTCAAGAGAGCACCACATAGATTTCTCCTCATAAAAATTTACATCCCTTCACATAACTATCATTATGAGTGATGGCAAGTACACATGTTAGTTGTGGAGAGTTTTTGTGTAACCCGCAAATACAACAAATTTTGTTGTTGACTAAAGCTTCTTCCTTGATTCTTTGGAGACATGGCAGTAAACAGAGGCTCCAAAAATCTTGAAGTGTGACACATCCGGCTTTCTTACCAAGAAAGCCTCCTCCGGTGCAATATCATGCTAAGAATCCGATGAGAACTTCAGTTCTGCAAACAAATTTTTGTATTGCATGCCTCAACCCACAAATACAGAGGTAGGCCTTGGTCATGCAACATCAACCTTGTTGCTCCCAAAATGCTATGGATATTTCTCTCAACCACCCGAGTTTGATGTGGATTGTGGGGTCTTATCAACTCTCATCAAATGCCTTCTTTCACACATAAATTTTTAAATTCATTCAACACATACTCACTTCCATTATTGCTCCAGAGAGCCTTCACCTTCTTGTTGGTTTCTTTCTCAAACAGTGCCTTGAATTCTATGAACTTGGAGAATGTCCCATCTTTCTTCCGCATGAAGAGATCCAACACTTATGTGAGAAGTCATCAATAAAAAGGAGAAATTATTTGTGTCAAGTAGTAGAGGCTATAAAGAAAGGTCCATAGACATCAAAGTGGATCCTTTCTTGGACTGCATGCGCTTTATTGTCTTGATCATGAAATTTAGATTTTATGTACTTCCCCATGGTACATCCTTTGCATAGATCGTGCTGCTCAAGTGCTCCTTTAGGGAGGCTAGTGGATATTTGTTGTATACTATTCAAGGTGCCATGATGCAAATGGCCAACGCTTATGTGCTAAAGTTCACCTACATCATGGCCCTACACTTTCTCTTCCTTAGTTTTTAAAGCAACATAATCTTCCACATCTAACTTATATAGATTCTTCACACAAACCTCGATCTTCTTCACCTATCTCGTGGCTATGTGTCTTAGGAATTTTTTTCCTTTGTTGAAGATCACGTCATAACCATGGTCTTCCGAAACTACAACAGCGATGAGATTTTTCTTTAGACCTACAACAAACATGACATCCTTGAGCCTGAGAGGGGAGCCTGACACCCTCTAAAAGTTGACTATACCAATACTGGTCATGTTGTACCTTCTGTCGTCCCATAGCTTGATGTACATATGGAGATCTTTCTCCTCCAAGTCACTGAAAAGTCTCTACACCTTGTCATGTGGAGCAATGTACCTGAGTCCTAGTACCACACACTCCCCATCACTATGTTGGACATGCATGCAATAAGGGTAAAGTCAAGGTCGAACAATGAATCCAAGGCTTCACCCACTACTCCTCCTAAGGTCTTCTCACTTGCCTCTTTCTGTGGGCACTTCGTGGGATAATGCTCGTATTCGTGACAATAGAAGGATTTAATTTTTGACAAATATTTATTCTTTCTCCCTTGGTTGGATTCTGGTTTGGTTTGAGATTTCTTCCCATTTTCCCTTCTTTCCCTTTCTGACCAATGAAAATTTTTCTTCATCATTGCCCTTGGATGAGGTCCCATCTCTACTATTCTGCCTTATTTCCTCTTGTACCAAATCATACCATAAGTGTTCCCAATTCGATAGTTTCTCCCTCCCATTCACTTAATCTTGATAGGTACACCAACTCTTGGGAAGGCCCAAAAGGTATATTCTTACCAAGTCATCTTTCGAAAAAGTAAGACCAACTCCTGCAAGCTCATCATGAACTTGTGTGAACCTCCTCAAATATTGCAGGGTAAAGTCATTCTTCTACATCTTGATATTTCAAAGTTTATCCTTGAGCACCAACTTTTTTGGTCACTTACTATTCTAGAACAGATTTGTGAGTGCCTACCACATTCCATAAGGATTTTCTTTCCCATGGAGATTGTTGACAATGTGGTCTCGTACTCCCTCAAATATTATTATACACACCTTGGCTACAACTCTCTTCCACTGAGCAAGGTTTTGGGCATCAGATTCTCCTGGTTTTGTAACATCTCTCTTGATGTATTCTTGCAATCCATTGTCATTGAATACCTCCTCCATGCAATCGTTGCAGTCAATGAAATTAGAGTTTCCTTCCAATGAATACTCTAGCCTCAACCCGTTGGAGGTCATATTTTCAGTTTTTAAGAGATCTTGCTACATTGAACTGCAAATTCGAACCTCCTGAGAAACAAATTCAAAATTCCTGCTCTAATGTGAATCCTACTATGATACGATGTAGAAATTATGGTGTATATTTGCAACTCATCATGAAGTCTTTTCAAAATCATAAGACACGGACCTACTCTACTACTCTATGAAAGTTAATTCACAATTTAGAACAAAAATTTCAGACATGCAATAAGAAATAAAACACATGCACACAATATTTTTCATGGGGAAAGCAATCTTCTAATAACTCCAATGCCTTCTTGCATCAATCTTATGAATATAGATGTATTACAATTGATTTACTCAACTGTGCACAACCCGTAAATGAATAACCTATCCCTCTGCTCCATAAGAAGCTCAAACCCAAACTTTGTCAATTTCTACCTCTGCTTGAGCCCCTATATCCTTGTGTAATTCCTTGAGAAATTAGGATACTATTATTTAGGTTTTTCCCAAAATGGATTGCACAATTCCTAAGGTTGATCATGTGACTACATGCAAAAACTGTACGCTCAAGACTAATCTACAACTAATATTACACTGCCTTGGAATATCCACCATAGCTGGGGAACTTGAATTGTTTGCATGCACTAGCAATTTTGGGATGATTGATCACTTAACTAGATGATCACCACATTTGACTGAAGTCTTACTGCACAACTAGCCTTCCACTAGTTCCTCCAACAGTTAGACCTAGTTTAATTGAAAACAACTTGAGATAACTGACTTTGACTGGTACAAATTAGAAATCACACATGCTTAACTAAACTCTAACTCCTCCAACTTGAATTGATTGAGTAAAATGGGTGACACAAACCATGTCATACAAGCTAATTGCATCCAAGTTGTCTGTTGATGTGGAAATTTAAATTTTCTCAATTTAATCAAGGAAAAAAGAAATTGAGAATTTCTTGCCACATTTTTCAACAATACTTCACGTGAATCTAATCCATGTTGCCAATCTAGCACACCAATTTGCTAATAAAAACAACCAATGTATACAAGTAGAATTCAAAATAAATAAAACAATAAAAAAACACATATTAAAACACAATCGATGGAGACCCTGAAAAGTACTCCAACTATGTTACCACCCATTAACGTTCTTCGAAAGTTCCTCCATCGCTCCTCTCACGACGCACACCTCTGTTTTCAGTATCCATCACTCTAAATCCCATTAGTTTTTGTCAACATCCATCACTCTATTTCCCGAAGAAACCATCAATACCATAAAGACGAACCCCTAATCCTTTACCCTTTTTACTAGCGCATCATGTTGAAAATTTTAAGACAAAAGATTTATTTTGTTATAAAATTGTCTTAAAATTCCACTCCATGTAGTAGTCTAGAATGCAATGACATAATTTAGGAAATTGGTTCACTAAATTATTTCCTAAGGTAAAAGAAGGTTTTAATATGTAAAAACCTATCCTACATGGTGCATTTTGATCAACCTAGTAATACATGACTAGGTGACCATTTTTTGGGTGATAACAGATTGTTGCCCAACATAAGAGTTTGAGGAGAACATCGTATGATGGAAATATGTTGTAGATTCACTTTCACAAAACACCAAAGGGGAATCATAAGGAGAGAGAGAGATCACTCAAGTAATAGGAAGGAGTGAAGTTGGAGGGGGTGAAACCTACCTGTGAGATAAAAGTTTCCTTTATTGATGAGTACAAGATCTCAATTAGGTGGGGGAGATATACCCATACTTATGAGATAAACAAGTACAAATGATAATGGTGTGGCTGATAATATAGGTCTGAGGTACATAGTACATGATACATGATATGCTGGCATCAATGGGGGAAAAAATGATACAATGAGATAATGATCCCTATATACATAATTTCCTCGAATATAGTGGCCAAGATTGATACAATTAAGTATGTTGATTTGAGGACATGAGACATAATTCCCCCACATTGGTGTGGTGAAGGGGGGGGGGATCACAACCAAAGAAGCCCTGATGAATAGGAAAGTTATTTAAATATCTCAATGGACCATTTTAAATATAGGTTCATGTTGTGAGTTATGCAATCAGCAGAAACAAAGCCATTCAAATAAAAATAACTTCTTTTGAAGCTAGATCATAATTTTTTGACATCTAGGTATGTGAGGGGCTACCTGAAGGGACATCCCCTCATGAGGTCTAGAACATCTCACACACACCTCAAAATATCTAGGAAAATCTGCTAGATCACTAAACCACCACGTGTATGTTTCTTGATCATGTGATAATGAGTTGAATTTGAGCATGCGAGAAAAAACGAAGTAAAAGGGAAATAATGATTCACTTTGCTTGATTAGAGGCACCAAGAAAGGATGAAAGATGAAACCAAGGTACACCATCCTCTACACTACTCTCCTGGAATAAATGTGTTGATGTTAACAAAAGCAGGCCCACTAGAGTTTAGGCAATTATGAATCCTCAACAAAGGCACAAGGATCATAGTATTATGGCTAATAATGACTAACACTGGGGATGATAATTGTAAGATATGGGGACTCATGGAGTTATGATTTACCTTGTCAAAGCATAACATGCAAGGTTGCCCTCGTAGCGACTGACAAAATTCCATAAGGGATGGTCAATTACTCAGACATAGGATTTTCAAAGGAACATGAGGATAGATGGAGGTCAAATATAAGAAAAATGGGATGAATGCGACACATATATGGATAATATATTCTAACAGGACTCAATGGGACTTTGAACAGACTCCACAGATGTAGGAGTGACTCATCTCTAATGCTTTGAATAAAGGTGACTATATGATGCTTCCACATGGGAAAGGCCCACATCGCGCCATAATAGAATGAGTAAATAGTGATTACTCGTGACAAAACTCGACTCATAATTCTAAAAGTTCAAAGGAAAAGTGGTACGAAAGTACATGTGACTCATATTAAGAGATTTGATTTAGTGCGCCAAAGTGAGACCTCATGGAAAAAATGGCTTTGTGGTGAAGCTTCAAATTAGGAGAAACATGGAGCAACTTTGTAGAGATCAGTGAGAGAATTCCAACAGTGCTGATGGTTTTTCAAACCGAGCTACCATTTACTCCTAATGGCCAAAAAAAACTAGAGCTTTTCCTATAAAAGGGCTTCTTGCCCCCAATTCCAATTCATTTGTACATTGATTTGTTGGAGAATTTAGAGAAGAGTAAGAGGTACTAAATCTTGGTGAGCTTGTAGCAAAGTCGTTGGATTTCGAATCTATGACTTACTAGGTGGCCTTACTTGTCTAGAAATGGCCTTAATACCTCTTGGAAGGATGGTTTCTCATGAAGAATTAAGGAAAGAAGGTTGTCCATTTAATTTATGAAAACTAGACATTATGTATGGAAAAGATACAAGTAAAAAGTTGTTTATTTTTAGAATAGAAAATATCTCCTATCTCTCTCTCATCCCAATCCCAAAATCAATAAGGACTATCGTTTAAATTTAATGCCCCGAGCTACATTTTTAAGACATAGTTAGGATTCTTAAGAAAATTACCCAAAAGGTAACACAATTCTTGTTATTGTTAGACCTATGCATTAGGAATTTCTCTAACACCCACTTTAACAAACATCTTTCCATGTGCTCAATGTTCTCAATAAAAATAACATACTTTGTAGTGTTGACGAGTAATTTCTATTAAGGTTATGCTTTTATGGATCTTGGGGAATTCCTAAACATAAACTTCTTAGACTAAATAAGAAGCGATCGATTTGTAATATTCTTTTTTTGTGGACATGGTTAAAGTGGACAGAATCTGCCCATGGTATTTACCATGGTAGTTGCCCATAGGATTGACCCATAGTATTTGCCTTCATTTTTCGAGTGAAAACAATAAAATAAAGTCTCTAGAGATTCAATGAAGCATATAAAAGCAGATAGGAGCCTCACAATGTAATCATTGAGAGTTATTTATCTATTTTTCTTTTGTTGAGAGCTTGTCAAGGCAATTTCTATTTGATCCCAAGGACGAAAACCCCATGGGAGTAATTTCTCTAGTGGATCCATCGAGGATCTAAGATTGTGCTTTAGCATCTTTAATTTCTCTATTGATGGGAAGCCATACATGCCAAGGCACGAGCTTTAGTATTGCTTCTGTGGGAATGTAATTTTGTTTATATTTATTCACATAAATCAGAGGTTGTATTCTCAGATCTTTATTGTGTTCAGTGTTTTTACTGCAAGAATTTTAGTAGAACACCTACAATGTACCAGAACTTATTAAAATTTTGACGATTGGGAAATTACAGTGGTATCAAAGTTGTGCATCCCGAGAGTTATTACTTTATTGCAAACAAAAGATAAAGCATTACTTTGCCAGATTTTTAGATTGGACCTGGGTCTACCTTACCATATTTATCCATTCAAGTTTACGGGGTCGTGATCGAACCCCTCTCAGATTTTAGGGTCTCTTTTCAATTGTATTGCAAGGTTGTGAGATTTGTTGTAGGAAGTACTGCCATCTTGACTATAATTTGAGTACAGGTCTATAGAAATCCAATGAAAGAGTTCATCTCCTTCATGCGGGTCAAACACCAAGGGTTCAAAGGCTAAATTCTAAGCACAAGTATCATATTGGATTATATCTGTTTCATTTCAAGATCAATGGTATGAATATATTTTTGTAATCTATATTGGAAAGGGGCTGGATCATTTAAATATAAGGAGGAGACCCTGCCTTTCGATGCCATTTTTAACTTGCTCATAGATCTAAAGTGTCTCCTTGAAATAATTGTGGATTGATTTCATTGGAGGTAAAAGAGGTAAAATTGCAAAGGTTGGAAGGCAGAGTTTCTAAACTTGATCCCAAGGAAGAATATAAATTGTTTAATCAAGCTCATCCTAGGATTGAGGTTGAACCCATAGCCAAATTTGGAGATTGATCACTTGGAGGCCACATTTCTCTGCCAAAGACTGAGGGTTTCAAGGGTCCTTGTTCCACGCATTTTCCAGAATTCTTTCTCTTGTAGTATTTTCTTCTCAAAGATGTATGAAAAGAACCCACTTAAGATTGTGGATGATAAACAATATCAATAATATAAATGGTTGCAAAAAAATGTAGATCTGCAACAAATGATAGAAACAAAACCTGCGAAAGTCCTAATCTATCCCACAATCATAGTTAAACAACAAAAAGAAACAGTAATAAATCAAATAATCCAATGGAAACTATATATACAAAGAATAGATTCTATTATAGCACCTGTGAAGGGAACAAATAAATGCTACATGTTCCCCTCTATGGGATGGGTTCTTGGCTATCCTCAAACATCTTCATCTTCTTTAGAGTCTCTCTCCTCTATAATGTGAAAACCCAACAAATAGAATGTTTGACCTTAATGGGAACTCAAATGGTAGAGAAATGGAGTACATCAATGAAAATAGTAAAAGTTACAGTAGTGAATGCAACAACGAAAATAGTCAAAATGAATAATGAATGGAAAGCCCTTCTATTTATAGCAAAATATTGAGTTATCCTCGAATAATGAGCAATAATAAAATATTTTTAACCCCATTCTTGGAATAATGATTTGGAATATTTTATTGTATTTGGTTAGGAGGGAAAAAATATTTAAACTTTATTTAGAAATAATAAATAAATAAATGATTTATTTATCATCTCAACAAATTGGTTAAGGAATAATAAAGAAATAATGATTGATTTAATTATTCCCAAGGGATTTTTCAAATTTGACAACGAATAATACTTAATTATTCCTAGAGAAAAATAAGATAATTAATAATTTATTTGTTGAATTTTCATAATTGGGTCAAATATGACAAAGAATAATAATTGAACAATGGGTTTAATTAATTATTCCTAGAGGAAATTCAAATAAATATTGATTTATTTAATTATTCTGAATGAGCTTAATTATAAATGACTTAACAAAGGTGGTTTATTAAGTAATTTTTCATAGTGAAAGAAATTTTACTATTGTAAAATTCGCTTTACACGGTGTAGTTCAATCCATCTAGTAAATTAGGCTAGATGATCAATATTTTGGTGATAGCAGATTTCCCCCCCAACATACAAGTGTTAGGAGGAAAACATATGACCAAACTGTGTTGTAAAGACACAATCACTACACAACAAATTGGAGAGAGAGAGAGAGAGAGAGAGAGAGAGAGAGACCAATACAACTGAAGCAGGAGGATACGGACAGAGGGGTAAGACCAATGCAAGTAATCTTTTATGTTGTGGTATCGGACCTCAATGAGGTGGGGGAGGCATACATATACCCGCCGAAATAACTTGGTACAAAAATAATGGTGTGCTGAGAAACATCAAACTGAGAAATGAAGTACATGCTGAATGGTACATGACATGGTGGCATAACTGAGTCAAAAAATAATACAAAATGTCCCATATATATAATTCACCTAAAAAAATATGAGCTAGGATTGAATATAATATGAACTGATTACATGAGATATAATGGCCCTTCCCTCAAAAAATTGGTTGTAAGGAGGGTAGAACAACCGAAGAAGCGCTCTTGAACAAGGAAGGGATCTACAAAACTAAATGGATCATCTGAAGGAGATGTGCATGCTATGAACACTGTGATTGGTAGGAACCGAACCCATTATATTTGTGGAACTACATCAAAGGTTGTAGCATAATAGGAATGCATTCGAGCATGTGGGGTCTACCTAAAGGGCCACCCCCTCATGAGGTCTCAAACATCTCACGCACACCTAGGAACCACGGGTACAATCTGCTGCATCACCGAACCATCGAGTGTATGGATCACGAACATGAAACAACCAAGCCAAAGGGCAATAATGTGTCCCTCTACTCGATCCAAAGTACCAAACAGGAATGGAAGTTAGAACCAAGATACACCGCCTTTTGGGTCGTTCTTATCAAATAAATGATTTGATGTCAACAGAATAGGGCCCGCGATAGGTGAGGCAATGAGGATCCTCAACTAAGGTATGAGGGAAAATAGTAATGTGACTGATGGACTGACACCAGGTATAATGGAAAATGAGGGATTGAGGGACAAATAGATGACTTCCCTTGTCAGAGCATAAAGTGCATGGTTGACCTGGCAGCGACTGACTCAACTCCAGATGGGATGCGAACAGTATGAATGGAGGCCAAAATGGCAAGACGGGATAAATGGTATCAAAATATGGATGGAATACTATGAGATGATATAATGGAATATGAAACAGACTGCATGGATGTAAGGGTGACTCATCACGGATGCTCTGAACAAGGGTGACTCGATGACGCTGCCACACAGAATAGGCCCAGTGGGGACCATGAAAAAATGAGTAAATGATGGTTACACATGATGAAAATTGACACGTGAGATGACAAGTTCCAAGGGAAGGTGGTCCCCAAATTACAAGCGTCGCTTATGAAGAAATCCAATTTTGAGAGGCGACGAAGTGACCCTTCTTGGAAAAATGGCTTCCTAGTGAAGTTTCAAATCATCCAAAACTAAGAAAGACTCATTACACTACTCGATGAGAGATTTCCAATGATGTTTATGGTTCGTCAAGCTGAGCTACCGTTTGGTAAAAGTGGGTGACGAAAAAATTGTGGATTTTTCTATGAAAGGACATTCTCCCTCCAATTGGAATTCATTTTTTAAGTGAGTTGTGGTAAATTTGGAGAGGAGGGAAAGGCCCTAAATCTTGTGGAGATCATAGCGGATAAACCGGCCATCAGAATTAGGATCTGTGACTTTCAGGTAGGTGGCCTTACTCATCTCTTCAATTTCAGTTATTTATTTCCTGATTTTTGGCTACTGGAAACTCCCTAGGATACCCTTCCTCCTCTTCACAGTCTAATCACACTTTTTGTGCATAGAAGTGCGATTTGGATTACAGGAAACAAGTGAAAAATTGTGAGCTCACACTTTCTGGGCATAAAACTGTGATTTGGGGCTGAAGAGAGGGGTGGTTTTCTCACTTAGTGGGGGTTGTAGGTTGATTAGTGTAGACCAGTGTTTTCTCCTCTCAACTAACAAGAAATGTGGTGTTTTTCAGGCATGGAAGAGCAAAAAATCAACTGGTGTGAGTGAGACTTGGATACCCTCTGATCCAAGATTCATATGGATCAGGGGGTTCGAGGGGTGTTGGCTCGCTATGGGGTTCTCAAGTTGGTAGAGAACCCATTGATGAGGGTAGGTGAGCCCTTGCTATTGAGAATTGTGAGCTATTGGGATCTAGACCATGAGGTATTTGTCATGAAGGGGCACAATATTGAGCTCACATTACAGGATATTTATTTCTTCACCGGACTCCCTCCCCTTAGAGTGGGGGGGATATCCATCTGGTGTTTCCTTGTGGGAGGAACATTACAAATTTTGTGGAGTTCCATTGTCCACAGGATGTGCATGTGAAGGGCATGACTATCTCGATTGGTGATTTAGATCGGCTAGAGACACATGTTGTTTCCGCAGCTGTGCTACGGGTCTTGGGCAGCCATGCATTCCACAACATCGCTAGTGGGTAGATGATGCTGGTTGAGAGTGTTTTGGCTAGGACCTACTGTGGGTGGGCCAAGATGATGCTGTCGTTGGTGAAACGATAGTTAAGTCTATGCAGGTGAGCCATGACTATGCTTTTGGTATAGTGTTATGCACATCCATATTTGAGAAGATACCCACCATCCTTCCTCATGTATAGATCCAATATGGGGGCCCACAGGAGCCCAAGATCTGCCACTAGGGGTGGCTACTGCGGAGAGGAGGATAGGGAGTCAGGCAGGTGTTCCAACCCGCATTTTTTGCACATTGGGATTAGATGCCCCTCTAGATTGACGATTATCCTTATAGCTGGATGAACTATCAGGGAGATCCTGACTTGCCACTTTCGCTAAGGCAAGCATGGGGACCAAATGGTAATTTTTAAGTTTCTATTTTTATGGCGCATTTCATATTTTTATCACATGTATATGGTACTAAGTGTAAAATATGTGGTATGCAGACATAGCACCGGTAAAACCGGCAAGATGCGGGGTACTCTTGACCAGAGTTTCTGAGCGCAAATGGCATTAGCTAGACAATCGATACATATATGAGTGTAACAGCCTTCCCTTAGAGTGGCGAGGTATGATGATGTGCATGGTGATGGCTGCTCATGCAGTACGTGATCTATATGCAGGTGGGGCAAAGCCTTTGGTGCATGATCCTTCAGATAGTGACTAGATATGGGGGCATGTGGGTCCCTTTGATTTTGTTTTTTGTAACATGTTATGGGCATGTCGGATGTATTTAGAGCTATGGGCTTCGAGCACTTATATGATACATAATATGATTATGAATTTTTATATGATGATGATGGTTTGCCATGTGTTTTGTTTATGGTTGTCTTTTGTGGTATACATGTGATAAATGCCAATCTAGAATGTTATTTGCAATGGTATCCACATAGTTATTTTGAGCTCTAAGAACTTGACTAAAAGTAATGGTTTCAAATTCATGTACCAACAACTTAACACACAAATATTTTCTAAATATGACTTGGTTATGCACATGATACACACCATTAAATTGCATGACAAGTAGCAAGGAATATAAACGAACATGAAGATGAAGGATGTGATGAGAAAGGAAATCGACTAACAAACATATCACTGCATCATATTCGGCCTGGATATTGGTGGTAGATCCAATGCACACATCGTTCGAAAGTACTAATGTATGCAAGGGGGTAAAATGGCCCAGGCTGTCGAGACTATATTCCTGGAGAAGCGACTTGCACCATCAACATGACCAATATATGGTGTGGATGATGGATCCATCTGAAAGGTGCAAAAGGCGACAGATGAGATGATGCATCCTACGTAACTTCATGACAAAAATAAAGACATGCAAATCAAAGAGATAAGCTATGAGAAAAATTTCTTTAGGTAGATTGCATTGGGATTATTAGGAAGGAAATGGCCTTTAGAATCCTCCAAAAAATATTCACCCTTGCCTAAGTGCAAGGGTAATTAGGGGTATACATAGCTTCCATGATGTCCTCATCAAAATGGAAGATGAGCGGATGAGAGGAATATTGACTACATCATGTGGCAAAGTACCTAGTGCATCAACCTGAGAAAGAAGGTTCACATAGGCATCATATTGGAATGGTAGATGACGAGATAGTAGATGAAGGACCTATGTATGTTGAGACCTGGGATTCTATTGAAAGAGGTTGAATAGAAGCGCAATCAGAAACCTTAGAAAGGATTGCCTACGAGGAACTCAAGGATGATGACAGGTAAAGGATATGGCCCATGGTGTCCATCATCTCGACATCTGGGGAAGGGATCACGATGGTGGGACCAGATTCCCCCTATTCTGGTTTACTGTTGGTACAAAAATCCACAGGAAGAGGAGAAGGTGATCCATTATGAGTGGTCTCATATTCGCGATGTGCCTTAAGGAAATCACAAAATTCGTTGAGATGAGGACAACAATGGGAGTAGTCACCATGATGATCACACAGGGTTCAAGGGTGATTTTTGCGTAACGTTCTGAGTTTCTTGGGTGGAACCGATAAGTTAACATGGACTTTAGGGATATTTGACTCAGGGAACATTTCATGAACCAAAGGTTTGAGATGAGGAAGCTCATGACAATTATTGGCCATGTGCCCCACAACTTTACACAAAGCGCACGGAGGTGACAACTTTTGGGCCTTAGGGATTGGAGGAGGTTAGGGAGCCTTGTCCTTAGGTTCTTTCCTCTTAGCTTTTCCCTCCTTTCCAGATGCTTTCACAACAAGAGTGGGTTTCTTTTGAGGTTTTGATGGAACTAAAGTAGTGGTAGGGGCTGTAGGGACTAGTTGAACCATGGTCAGAGCATGTTAAGGTCTTAGCTGACCAGGAAGAATGCTTGCAGGGGGATCAATGTACCATACGGGGATCCCTAAAGTTGTGTTATAAAGGACCAACGAAGCCATGACAGGGACATAAAATATTGCTGGAAGGGGAAATAAGAAAGGTATCTAGCCTACAAGGTAATGTCCTAGTGGAACAACAATTGCATGGTTGAGACCTGGAGGAACAGTTCCTATGGGAAGATAGGAGAGGCACCAACAAATGGACGAGGTCCTGGGGGGTGGATCTGGCTAGCTCAACTGGGATGGTAACCGCATGGTGCAAAGGAGCTCATTGTGGATTGAATGTACTAGACTGCTTGAGGACAACCCGTGACGCTGAAAGGTTTAGGCTCTAAGGTGAGAGGGGGAGGACCAAGGAAAGAACACAACAATGGGGAATCTTTATAGTCTCTCGGTGAAACACGAGTGAGAGGAGCTGAAGACTTCTTATCTAACACTGATGAGATAATGGACTTGGGGGATGTCACGGATGCCGGTTCGTAGTAAGTCAACTGATCTATGGTAACGATATTCCCTTCATGGGGGAAGCACATCTTGTAGAAAACCGTAGATGCGACAGTTGACATGGCATATGTGTAACTACGACCCAAGAGAATTTTGTAATCTAAAGGGGCATCAATAACCTCAATATCTACATGGACAATCTTGCTCGCAAGGGTCACTGGATAGTTGCGGTACATGCTAAGAGGCTAGGAGGAGTGTCTGTCCCAAGCATGCAAAGTGATGGTGGAGGGGGACAACTCAGGTGACTAAATTTTTTTCCAAATGGTAGCGGACATCACACAGGTGGATGCACCATCGTTAGTAATGCATCGGGAGATGATGACATTACAGACTCGGACTAGTACCTAGAAAGCAACAGAGCAAGGCAATGGGGGATGTTTGGATGTATCAACTGGGAAGACAATCAAATGATCATCAAAAGGATCTACTACACCCAAAGAAGCTATTAGAGCTTTCTTTTGAGATGGGCATGACTGGAGTACATCTAGCATCGACATGGCGGCAAGTGATTGCGCCATGTCATCTACTATATTGTATGTATGGGCAACTCAGTTGGAAGCTATGTTATGGCATAATGGTCCCTTTGGGATCTTAGGAATTGCCTCAGCTTTAGGTTGAGGGATCTGTAATGGAACATTTGATGTTGTAAGAGGCGCAGTATAAGCTTTGGCTTTGGACTTAGTGTCAGCTGAAGTTGATGGCTTATCGTATTGACACGATCGAGTTTGCAAGTTGATATCGGAGGGATTAACCTCATCAGAGCTCATCATGAAGATCTGGTAGTCACCAGGACCAGAAGGTTGGGGAGGGTGGGCTGCTTGACCTGGGTGAGGTTGAGAAGAAACAAATCCTTGTTGAGGGAAAGGATTTGTAAGCACTATCGGTTGAGATGGTACAGGATCATGAGGCAATTGTTGGCCTCCAGAAGATGCTTGTGCTTCCCACATTTGGCACATCAGGGGTAAGATAGGACACTCATGTGTATAATGGCCATGTACACCACAACATGCATAAGGCTTGTTCGTAATAATAGCCTTCATTTTCTTGGGCTGGATTCCCTGTTGCTGGTTGTTGGTGTTAGGTTGGTTCCTCTAGGGTTCACTAGGTTGATTACCTTGATTACCTTAGTTACCCTTGTTATGGTTTTTACCCTTCCCCTTATTATTTTTTTTCAAATTTTGGGGATTGGTTGCACTTTATTGTGCAAACACTTGACCCTAAGGGGGCAGTAGCTGCAGGGGTTGAGGATGCATGGAAGGCTGCGGTGTTAATGCTTGAGGCACTAGAGTGCTCGACTATTCATAAGGAGGAGCAATGGTTTGGTAGATAGTTTGGGGCCCTAAAAACATGTTGCTAGCAGAAGGGGCATAAGTATTGGAGGAACTGGTGCCCCCCTGTGGATGGCCATAACTTTGCTGAGTATATGCGGAAGGACATGAAAGGGTTCCAACGATACCGTGGGCAACGTGAGATTCCCCTGGTGCATTGGAATCTCTAGGATGGGGAAGGTTTGGAATGATGGTATAGACAGAATTGGATTGCACATAAATCAGGTCATAACTTAGAGCTATTTGGAGAGCTTCTTCCCTAGTCTGAGGAAAATGGGATGTGACATCTTTTCCAATGGGTGCTAAAAGGCTCCTGAGAAACCAACCTAGATAGACATGGTATTCGAACTGTAGGGCATGACATGTGCTCCTCCTTCTATACCACTCTTGAACATGGTCAGAAAGGTGAGTGGCAGAGGATTGACGAAATGAGGTCAATATCTTTTTACCATGTCGTATCAAAGAGGTAGCTAGAAATATGAGAGGAACAATTTGGCAAGCGTCACGAAAATGGAATGAAATGTGGCAGGCTAGTCTACATACCATTTTGTAGCATCTCTAGTGAGCGTGTGTTGCAATAGCCGAAAACGAATGAAGTCATCAGTAATCGAGTTGGATGAAAACCACATGTGGAAGGAGCGAACATGATCGGTAGGATCCTCTCTAGAATTACCCTCAAAATTTGGGATATATGAGGGAAGCTTAGTCAGCATAGCATGCCAACCAGCATCATGGTGTATTGGGTCATTTATCAACTAGCTAAAATCCAGGAGACTTAATCCAGCCATAAAACGGAGTAAGGGAGTTTCTTGAACGGTTCATGAGATTGCTCCTCTAGATGTGATCACTAGGGTAGAACTGGAGCCAACACTAGGTTGGGTTCCTACACCAGTTGTGGGTCCAAACATGGTGACAATATGTGGTGAAGGAGGCTTAGAATCATATTAACCAAGAGAAGAGTCGGTATGGGGACTCAGAGGGCTATGAACTCGAACCCAGTGGGAAGGAGTAATATGCCTGTGGAAAATGGGGATGAAGCTATAAGAGTCTTTGTGACAAATGCCTTGGCGGAACAATGGTGGTAAGACACATGTGACATGAAAATGGTGAAGGGAGATCAACAATATGACTTTGTCTCGATGAGGGGAGATAAATTTATTATGTTCATTCTTGGCTTGGGGGTGTAAACAAACTGCCCTTTACTTAAGGTGTACCTGTGTGTGCAACTGTATTTATTGATTAAGCCTAGATCAAGTTTGTAAAAAAGAAAAAAGATTGTTGAAAATAAACTAAAATTAACAACAGTAAATGAACAGCAAAATCATTAACTATACCCCACCCAAACTGAATTTGCAAACACTGTGCTAGTTGGTGGTGAAATCAACTGAAAACACACTAAAAGGTTCAAGGGATCTAAGTGTTGGTGTGACTGGGATGAAATGACATTACGCTAATGGAAAGTAGTGCAGCAACAACAAAAAACCAGAGATTAAGATCGCTACAAAAAGATAGGGAGATGGGTGTAAATCCTAGGGAAACTGATGGGACCCTAAGGCCAATGACCAAACAAGGTTTAATATGAAACCATGGATGGAAACAACCTATCTTTGGAGATCTGCAAGAAAAGGGTACAAATCTGGAAAATATGGCTGAAAGTGCAGGAGAAACTCAGACATCTTACTCAGCTAAACTCCTCCTATAAAGGTGGAAGCGTACTAGAAGCCCTAAGGGGATAAATTCCAATTTCACAAGTGAGTTAGATTAGATCAAGGCCTAATCAGGATGAGAGAGAGGTTAATCTACCCAACACACAGCTCTCGACAAAACCCAAAAACATATCTGATTAAAACTCGGAAACCCTGAAATCGTAGGTACTAACCTATTTTTAAGGGGGATCGCAGTTTTTGGGGTGAAATATGCACTCTAGACTCGAGATCACACTTTTTGGACTAAAAAGTGTGATTTTTGATCCTTAATTCCTGGTCAGAAAATCTCAGAAAAAAACTACCGTCTTTGTCGCAACTTGTTCCTGTGACCTGCGAAAAAGACCAAAAAACTTGCAGAAGTTAGAAATTTGACATATCTATGGTTAGAAAGCTAGTAAATAACATTAAGATTCTCAACAAATAAGAAACCCTAACCTAAAAACTGAAGGCCACCCAAGTTTTTGGATCTGAAGTAAAAAACTAATGGAGTTGCCAATTTTGTTGTAGTGTTTTCGTCTTAAAGATGTACGAAAATAACCCACTTAAGACTGCGGATGACAAACTGTCTGAACAATATAAATGGCTACTAAACATTGTAGATTTGCAGCAAATGATAGAAACAAAACCTAGCAAAGTCCTGACCTATGACACAATCATAGTTAAACAACAAAAAGAAATAGTAATAACTCTAGTCATCCAATGGAAACCATATATACAAAGAATATATTTTATTATAACATCTGTGAAGGGAACAAATAAATTTTACCAGTCCCCCTCTATGGGATGGGTTCTCGTCTATCCTAAAACATCTTTAGCTTATGTAGAGTCTCTCTCCTCTATAATGTGAAAACCCAACAAATAAAATGTTTGAGCTTAATGGGAACTCAAATGGCAGAAAAATGGTGTGCGGCAATGAAAATAATAAGAGTTACAACAATGAGTGCAACAACGAAAATAATCGAAAGTGAATAATGAATGGAAAACCCCTCTATTTATAACAAAATATTGAGTTATCCTCGAATAATGAGCAATAATAAAATATTATTAACCCCATCCTTGGAATAACGACTTGGAATATTTTATTATATTTGGTTAGGAGGGAAAACGTATTTAAACTTTTATTTAGAAATAATAAATAAATAAATGATTTATTTATTTATCATCTCAAGAAATTGGTTAAGGAATAATAAATAAATAATGATTTATTTAATTATTCCTAAGGGATTTAGTCAAATTTGACAAGGAATGATAATTAATTAGTGATTAATTAATTATTCCTAGAGAAAAATAAGATAACTAACAATCTGTCTTTTGATTTTTCATAATTGGGTCAAATATGACAAGGAATAATAATTGAACAATGGTTTAATTAATTATTCCCAAAAGAAAATAAAATAAATAGTGATTTATTTATTTGTTCTTCATGGGTTTAATTATAAATTACTTAACAAAGGTGGTTTATTAAGTAATTTCTCACAATGAAAGCAATTTTACTATGGTAAAATTGACTTTACATGGTGTACTTTGATCCATCTATTAAATTAGGCTAGATGATCAATTTTTTCTGATAATACTTTCATCAAAGGGGACCGAGTTAAATAGGGAGAGAGGGCGGAATATTTTTTCTTTAGCAAGTGAATCTGAGGGCCATTGAGGATAGAACCAATAGCCATAGGCATAGATTGCATCAAAACACTCTACTGACATTGTTGAGCCGTGGATCAGGTCAACAATGGTCTAATCCACCATTTCACCTTCCGAGAGGTACCTCACCACAAAAGGGAGTATTCAAATCACTAGAGCAAGGACGTCGGCTGAAGATTGCACAGACCCATCGAATCAATCACATGGGACTATACCACTGGCAGAAGGGAATTCGAGGCACTCATAACCAAACAGTTGCATTGCTAATCTAAAGGGTGATGTTTCTCAGTAGCAGTCAAGGTCGCGAGGAGGGTAATTTTGTGTGTTAAAATGAACATCGAGCCATCTAATGAGTAGAGGTGTTGGATTGGTTTAAGCCTCTGATTCATTTGAATGGAAAGAAAAAGGGAGTATGACTGTTACATGCTGATCAGTTGATATAGCCTGAGCATTGGTCGCATTGCCAAAACACTATCACAACAACTGTATGAGCAGAGAAAGGAGTTGAGCATCCCCATATCTGTTCCAGGCAAAAGGAAGTGGACATAGCTTGGGCATTACACTATCACCACAACCCTCTAAGCACAGGAAGGAGCCGAGCAAGCTTCATAGGCTTCGGTTCTGGCATTGACCATCGATTCATTATGGGAGCCAAAGTTTTCATCACTCTTAATAGCAGAGACAAGATTATTTTTACCATAGCGTCAGTCAAGGAGCCAACCATGGTCCTCTTCAGGTGCACACCAAAGTATTTGTTATATTACATTAGATAAATTGATCTCGCTACATCAAGATCACTCACATATTAGTCATAGAGGCAAAGACACCATCTTTTTGCGGAATCGAGTAAATTATATTTCATCAAAAAAATTTGTGGTGGGTCACCATAATCAAATAAAGTAATGCTATGTCTTTTTTCATTATATAGTATTTTTTATTATGTGGTTGGACTAGTGTAGAGGTTTATCATTGTTGAATATAGTCTTATACCTATACATTTGAAACCTCTAGCATCAAATTCAATGTCGCACATGATCCATTGATCACTCGCAAGGGCATAATTATTGGGTCCACAAACTCTTGATTAGCGTATGAAGATCTAAGTCTTTACCTGAAAATTGATTCCCTTTCCATCTAGACAGATTTTCCACTCAAAATCCTCAATGTGGAAGCATGAAAGATGGCAGGTTATGGGCTAAACCATGTTTCTAGTTTTGAAAATTTTGATTGGTTTTAGAATTTGACAGGGGGTTTGTCAAATTTTGGAGTTTGACGATAGAAAGGAGATTTTGTGTTTAAAAAAAAAGGAATAGGAAAGGAAGGAGGTGGTACAATCATCTTACTATTACCAATCAAGTTTTTATTTACCTTATCTTGGGGTGAAATCCATTGCAGAATTAGTGTATTCATGCTTTCGTATGAGGGGAGATGGGACTTTCCCAAAAAAACACTCATAAAATTTTGGACAAAATTCTAGATAAAATAAAAGAAGCATGGGGCCTTTTCTTAGCAATACCACTTTCTAATAGAATAGCAAGTCTTTCTCAAAAATTGTCTATGCCATTATGCAACAAAAATGCCCATGGGAAGTGAAGGAAGGACAATGAAGAGGAGCTAAGTTCTTCGCACTTGGATCTTAATTGCAATGAACAAAGTCAACCATAGACCTTTAGAAATTGGAGGAATTGGACACATGACTCTTAAAGGTGGGGCAACCAGAATGGAGGAAACTTAGTTGGAATCTCAAGCCATCTATGCTTGCATTAATACAACCCAAACTCTCGGAGCATCCCTGTGAAGAGGTCAAGCTCACAATTTCTTCTTGTCTCAGCAAGATCATAACTTTAACGTCCCGAGTATTGTCTTACAATAATGATCTTATGAGGGAGATATTGTAGTTGATAGTGGAAGGCCTTGAAGGGTTGAATAACATCATGCTTCCTACCTTTTAGAACCGATGTAGAAATTTTAATAGTCATGGCAGAATTCAACTTTGGCACATTCATACTGAATTTGGAATGTGACGAGTTGATCTTTTAGTTGCTCCATAACTTTTACACCAGTATTACATCAGCTCATTCAGACCATGTCAAAACAAGCATGCAAAAGATTGTGTCTCTATTATTAGAAGGCCATGCTCACATATGCAAGATATTAAGATGTAAATTGTTGACCATTTGGAGGAAGGACCACAGGGATCCTATGATCTAGTCGAGAATTTTGTCAGGATGTAGTTTTTAACCCTGTACAGAAATTAGTTGCATACGAATTGTAAAACACATAAAATAAACAATAGCGAGAGTATAAGAGATAAAACACATATACATAGAGATTTTCCCCTGGATCCCAAAACCGAGACTACCAACTTCATTTCTCATTATGTTCCTTTCAATGTTATAATACATATTTATACATGCTGAAGCATCCAATACCATGGACCGAAAAACCATCGCGTTCAATACCATGGACCGAAAACCATCGCGTCCAAAAAAACATGTGTGGAAATCATGCACAAAACCATAGGTGGGTCCGCCCAACCTAACATAGGGTCCAAAATCAAATTTTCCAAAGTGCTGCCTTGGACCCCATAAAGTGGGGTTACGGGTGCCCCTCAAACTGCCTGTTAACTATGTCAAAAGAATATAACACAACCCAACATTCTCCCACTTGTTTTCTTTCCACAAGGGGGGCATAAGAGAGCTTAGTCCTTTATCTAGCCCTGCAACACCCATTGTTTCTCTACAACAAGAGAGCTCACAAATTTTGTCAATGCATCTGTAGTATTCTTCAAAGTGTCCACCTTTATCAGCAACACCTTTTTGTCTTCTATCATATCCCTCACAAAGTGATACTGAATATCAATGTGCTTTATCTTTGAATGATATGCGGGGTTCTTTGCCAAGAAAATTGCACTTTGGCTATCACAGTCTATCCTTATAGCTCCCTATACTAACCCCATACTTGAACACAATCTCTTCAACCAAACTTCTTCCTTGCTTGCATGAGTGGCTTCCATGTATTCTACCTCTGTAGTTGATAGTGCCACTACATATTGTTTCTTACTCATCCAACTGACTGCACCTCCAAATAAGTTAAACACATACCAACTTGTAGATCTTCTCTTATCCAGATCTCCAGCCCAATCTGCATCAACAAAGCCATGAATATCCAACATTCTGTCCAATCCTGGTCTTCCTTGGTAACACAAACCATAGTCACTAGTGCCACACAAATACCTGAAAATCCGCTTCACTGTTGTCCAGTTCTCCTTCCCTGGTTTTGACATAAACCTGGTCAATACTCATAGTGCATGTGCAATGTCTAGTCTAGTACAGATGATTGCATACATCAGGCTATCGACTGCACTTGCATATGGAACACGGGACATGTCCTCTTCCTCTTCTCGTGTCTTGGGACACTGTTCAGCAGATAACCTCACACCTACAGGAATAGGAACCTTCACCGGTTTACTATTCTGGATATTAAACCTCTACAGGATTGTCTCGACATACTTCCTCTGGTTTAACCAGAGCTTCTGCTTTGCCTGATCTCTTTCAACTTCCATGCCCAAAATATAGTTTGCAGCACCAAGATCTTTCATGTCGAATTTGGAGGACAATTGGGTCTTCAAATCCTGGATAATTTCTTTGTCATTTCCAACCAACAACATATCATCCGCATACAAGACCAAATAAATAACATGGTCAGCAATTAATTTAAAATACACATAATGATCTGCTTTGCTTCTGCTGAAGCCAAGTCCCCACATAAATGTATCAAATTTCTGATACCACATCCTTGGTGACTGTTTTAACCCATACAAACACTTCTTTAACTTGCATACCAGTTCTTTCTTACCCTTCACCGCAAAGCCTTCAGGTTGCTTCATGTAGATTTCCTCTTCTAGATCCCCATGAAGAAATGTTGTCTTCACATCCATCTGTTCTACCTCAAAATCAAAAGCAGCTACAACAAACAAAAAAAATCTAATAGAAGTCACCTTGGCAATAGGAGAAAAAATATCACCAAAATCAATTCTCGGCACCTAGGAATAACCTTTTTCTACCAACCGAGCTTTGTATTTCTCCACCTTTCCTTCTGCATTTGTCTTCTTCTTGAACACCCATTTGCTGCCAATGGGTTTCCTTCTGGCTGGCAACTCCACCAGATCCCAAGCCTCATTTTTGTGCAAAGATGCCATTTCATCAACCATGGCCTCTCTCTAGAGTTTACCATCCTCTGAATCTACTACTTCATTCACAATTCTGAGATCATTGTCAATAATAGATAAAGAAAAATTTGAACAGAAAGCAGATGGAGTATACCTTTCTAGCTCCCATCTTTCTCAAACTGATCTTCTTAGACCCAGAGTTTGTGGCTCTTCATCTTCTGATTCCTCCTCTGATGTAGAGTCTGATTCTTCCTCCTTTAGCTCAAACTCTATCTTCTCAGGTTCCCTTGGTTGGACTTCATGTTTAATAACATCTTTCACCTCTCTGAACATCACATCTCGGCTATAAACAACCTTCCTTGTTACTAGGTTCCAAAGCTTATAACCCTTTAAACCATCCTTATACCTAATAAAGATGCACTTTTCAGATTTACTCTCCAACTTGGTTCCTTTCTCCTTTGGAACATGTACATATGCATCACATCCAAATACCCTCAAATGTGAAAGAGAAGGTTTCTTACCAGTCCATACCTCTTGTGGAGTCTTATCCTCCAACACCGATGAATGTGAACTGTTGACCAGGTAACATGCTATATCCACCGCCTCTGCCCAAAATTCATGTCCTAACCCAGCACCACTAAGCATGCTTCTTGCCCTTTCCATCAACATCTTGTTCATTCTTTCTGAAACTCCATTTTGTTGAGGTGTATATGGAGTAGTCTTCTATTGTGCTATATCATACTTCTGACATAATTCTTCAAATTCCTTACTGCAAAACTCTCCACCATTATCTTTTCTCAACACCTTTATTTTCTTCTCTGTCTAATTTTCCACGAGAGCCTTAAATTCTTTAAACCTGTCAAAGACTTTAGATTTCTTCTTAAGGAAATATATCCATGTATTCCTTGAGAAGTCATATATAACTGATACATAGTACATAGACTTACCTAGTGATGGAACCTTCACAGGTCCAAACACATCACTGTGTGCAAGCTCTAATATCTGTTTCACCCTCTTACCACCAGAGGGGAAACTCACCCGATTCTACTTCCCATATGCACAATTTTTACAGAAATCAAAATCCAGAGAGCTATTACTCATACCTTCTACCATACCTTTACCATGAAGTATTTGAAGGCCTTTCTCTCCTATATGTCCAAACCTTTGATGCCACAACATGGTCTTCTCTCCACAGACCACTAGATTTTCTGCTCCACTTTCAGGAACCATAGAACTATTGCACCCATCAACAACCATGCTACCTTGTAGCTTGTACATAGTTCCAATACAAACTCCCTACATCAATACCAGTGCTCCCCAAACCATCTTGTACGTATCTTTCTCGAACACTGTCTTTACACCTGCATCATCCAGCTTGCTTACAAAAATCAGATTTCTGGCCAATGTAGGAATATGCAAAACACCCGGAAGTGTTTTAACCCTTCCACCTTGCAACTTCAACTTTACTTTTCTGCGACAAACGATTCCAGCCTTCCTATCATCCCCTAAGAAGACATCACCACCATTGTATTTCTTATACTCGCTGAACCACTCTCTATGGGGAGTGAAGTGAAAGGATGCACCTGAGTCAATCAACCATGCCTCATGATCTACATGTGTACTTGAAGAAGCCAAGTACACATCCCCACCTTCAACTGAGGTATTTTTCGCCTCTGCAGAAGGAGCATCATCAGATCCCTTTCCTTTATCAAGAGCTTTAGATTTATAGTCCCTTTTGTAGTGCCCTTCCTTTCCACATTTCGAGCTCACCACCTTTACAGGTTTTCCTGGAGACTTGGATCTCCCTCTAGATTTAGATCTCCCACTCGATGACTTATTTTTATTTCTGTTCTGGGACCGTACTCGTACAGAAAAGGCATCACCATTCTGTCTCTCCATATTCTTTCATCTCATCTCCTCCGTCAGCAAGTGTTATGAAACCAGCTCATAAAAAGATAGAAAAGATAGATAAACGCCTTAGAATTCAACCTCTTCGAGGGGGTAACCTCCTTTACATTACACAAATGAACAATTCTTGGATGATAAAAATGGCAAGACCTCCTTTCTATATATAGGAGTCTAAGGGGTCATAATATAATCAGAGCCGACATAACAATAATAATGTAAGGGCACAATAATAACAATGGTGGGCTTCTATGGGGCACAATAGTAACAATATGGGGACCACATGGGTACAACAATATAATAAGGGGGTTGTACTAATAACAATAAGGGGTTACACTAGTAGTATAGGGGCCTAACATGCCGCTCTCCTTCAAAAAGTGTTGTCCTCAACGCTTGAGTAGTTCTTGATGCTTTTGTATAAAATTCTTGTCCTCCCATGTCGAATCTTCAGCAGGTAAGTTCTTCCACTTGATGAGATACTCTGAAATTGATCAATTTTGTAGCTATTGGGTTCTTGTTTCTGTGGCTACTCCTTGTTACAATATGATTTTTCCTTCCTTTTCAAGTTCTGAAAATATTATTTGAATTGGGATCTTCTGCAACTTTTGAATTAGTGGCCACACTTCTTCGTCCTTCTTCCATTCATCCCTTACCTCATTTATCCAATCTGGTTGGATAATAGAAATAGCACAAAACAATGCTTCCACATCCTCATCCTTTCTTGAGAGTGCATATGCAACAAAATTTTTCTTCCCTTTTCTATAGATGAGGTCAAAGTCATAACCCAACATATTTGTGACCAATTTTTTCTGTTCTTCTAAAGATAATATTTGTTCTAAAAAGTATTTAAGACTATCATGATCCATTTTTACCTTGAAGTGTCTTCCCATTGGATAAGGTTGCCATTTCTTCATTGCATGTAGTATTTCCAACATTTCCTTCTCATAAATAGCTTGCTTGAGATGTAACCGTAAAAATACCCAATCACCTACATCAAATGTTTTTTCACTGCGATGTTGATCTACTTGTTGTTTCATTTGATTCTGCACCAAACTGGTGTCATCCTTTAAAAGTTGGAGAACTTGTTGTTAATTCTCGATGTGATCTTTCACTGCTTTAACCTTTTTCTTCTTGATATGTCCTTCTATCTTGAGAGTTTGAGGAGTGGTAATTTCTTCCAATGCTTTACAAGATATGGTTGGATTCATTTCTTGATTCTCGATGTGATCTTTCACTTCTTGAACAATTTTCTTCTTGATATGTCCTTCTATCTTGATTGTTTGAGGAGTGGTAATTCCGGCCAATGCATTACAAGATATGGTTGGATTCATTTCTTCTTTCTCAATGTGATATTTCACTTCTTGAACCTTTTCCTTCTTGATATGTCCTTCTATCTTGACAATTTGAGGAGTGGTAATTCTTGCCAATGCTTTACAAGATATGGTCGGGTTCATTTCTTCTTTCTCTGGGGTTGTATCCTGGCATATATCCTCTTCTTTTGATGTTTCTTAATCATTTTCTTCATCCTCTTCATACTCTATGTAAAATAATTTCTTCTCAGCACACTTATGACCTTTAGTGCATTTGCTATCACAATTGTAACAAAGCCCTTTTTCTCTTTTTTCTTCCAGTTGTTGTGGTGTAACCCTTGTAGGTTGTGGAAGGCTAGGAGAAACAACACTTCCATCTTTATAGTTGTGAGGGGTAGAATTCCTTGTTGCCATAATTTTTCTTTCCACTTTGTAACAAAGCCCTTTTTCTCTTTTTTCTTCCAATTGTTATGGTGTTGCTCTAAAGAAGGTGTTGTTCTTTGTATTCTCATAATATGCTATAATTTCCTCCGTGAAAATTGACCACGTAACAAGTTGTTTATGAGGACGAAGCCCTTTATACCATAAAAATTGATCTTGTTCTAAATATGAAGATGCAATACATACCTTTTGTAATAGTGATGCACCATGTAGATCAAAATATTTCTCCATCTGTAGTATCCAATTTACCAGATCCTTGCCATCAAACTTCCTCATCTCGCTTTTTCTAGATTTTAGGAGCTCGATCTTGAAACGACTGTAACTTTATACTTTCAGATCTATATGGTTTGCAATTGCGACCTACAGTATCCCTCTGCATCCTCTTTCCAATGCCACCAGTTTGATTGAATTTATATTCTCCAAGAAAGAGTTATGCACAATCTCCCAAGATGACCTGATTATATACCTTTTCAGAAGAGAAAAATTGTATCAAGTGCAATGTGTCATTGTTTTGACCTTAGGATCTCAAACACATTCACAGGAAACTACAGTCTGTCCTCTTTCTGTAAGTTCTTACGAAATTTCAATTTGATGCTCAAAACAAAAGTTATGACTATTTTCCCCAGGTCACCTGTTTGGAATGAAATTCGGGAGTCTGCAAAAAGGCCAACTTCTTCAGATCCTATCTCCACAAATGTAGTGCAAAAAGCTCTGAAATTCAGACCCAAGGTTCATAACGATTTCGGTCCAAATGGATTTTTGTTTTAGCATTTGAAACGTTGCAGAAAAAAAAGTTATAGTGAAAATGCCATGATGACCTGATTGGAGTAGTGAAACCCTAGAATCCAAAGATCTGATACCAAATGTTATGGAACCAGCTCACAAAAATATAGAAAAGATAGATAAGCGCCTTAGAATTCAGCCTCTTCAAGGGGGCAACCTCCTTTACATTACACAAATGAACAATTCTTAGATGATACAAATGACAAGACCTCCTTTCTATATATAGGAGTCTAAGGGGTCATAATATAATCAGAGCCAACATAACAATAATAATGTAAGGGCACAATAATAACAATGGTGGGCTTCTATGGGGCACAACATTAGAAATATGGGGACTACATGAGTACAACAATATAATAAGGGGTTTGTACTAATAAGAATAAGGGGTTACACTAGTATTATAAGGGCTTAACAACAAGGATGAGACTATTTCAACAAACTACAAGGCAGTTACATTGCTACCTATTGCAATAACTAGACTATCCCAAGAATCTGGTAGAGAACACAACAAACTGTTGCACTTATCTTCATCTGAAATTTTAATATCAACAGATGCTAACTGACTTACCACAGTATTAAATGGATTCAGATACTCTATCACTGAGTCTCCATCTTTCATCCTCAGGTTATATAGCTTTTTCCGCAGGAACAGTTTATTCACCAGAGACTTAGATTGGTACAAAGTCCCTAACTTGTCCCACAGAACCTTCATTGTAGCTTCCCCTGATACATTCAACAATACTGAATCTGAGACATATAATCGTATTGTGCTCTTTGCCTTTCGATCCAACTTCTTCCATTCTTCATCATACACTCCCATTGGTTTAGTACCCAGATCTACCGCGATCCACTTATCTTTATCCACCAACAGATCCTCCATCTTGAGTTTACACAACTCGAAACTCTGACCATTAAATTTCTCGATCTCTATCTTTCCATTGCTCACCATCTTCTTTCACCACCAGAATTGATCTCGTAGATCTCCCACTAAATAGGGTCTACCACAAGCCCGAGCAAAACCCCTTAGCAACAAAGGCGTCCCCTAGAAACCAAAATTGCTCCGATACCAAATGTAGGTTTTAACCCTGTACAAAAATTAGATGCATTCGAATTCTAAAACAAATAAAATAAACAATAGCGAGAGCATAACACATAAAACACATATACACAAAGATTTCCCCTGGATCCCAAAACTAGGACTACCAGCTTGATTTTTCATTATGTTCCTTTCAATGTTATAATACATATTTATACATGCTGAAGCATCGAATACCATGGACTGAAAAAACCATCGCGTTCAATACCATGGACTGAAAACCATTGCATCCAAAAAAACATGTGCGGAAATCATGCACAAAACCATAGGTGGGTCCGCCCAACCTAACATAGGGTCCAAAATCAAAAAAATTTGGGGCGTTGCCCCGGGCCCCATAAAGTGGGGTTACGGGTGCCCCTCAAACCCCTTGTTAACTATGTCGAAAGAATATAACACAACCCAACACAAGAAAAACATAAAATTACTCAAAAGGGTGCTCAGTAAAAAGGAGTTGATAAGGATTGATGGAGGAAGCAAGAACAAAATATACATCAATAATGAACTAAGGATGGGAGGACTATGCCTTATCTGCAAGGGACCTTGGGCCCTTAACCATTCATGTCTAGGTGATAAGAGGAAACAAGGGCAGATCATGAAGATTCATCCATAGTTAGTTTCATGGTTTTTAGAAGAGAACCTAAGAAGGATCCAAGCAGTTAAGTACAAATCGTGAGCAACAACACCATGCTTTTTAGAGAAACTTATAGGACAGGTCGATGATAATCAATCAACTTGACAAATTAAATCAGGAAAGGAAGGAGGGAATTCCTCCTGATGATGAGGTAGTTGAGTCTATAGATATCCAGGAGAACATCCATAAAGAGTATGGACAATCTAGTATAGATAACAGTCCACCAATATATCCATGTTTGACAATCAAAGAGGGTGGACAACTTATCCCCACATGTGAAAAAAGCTAGGAAGAACTGCCTACTGAACCATCCTTCTACTGCTACTTCTCAGAACTACTGCTTCTATCGCTACGGGGAAGAACCTTTTCTCGCGAGCTCACCAATACTTCTCCAAAGCTAACTCACCCAATACTTCACTGATAACCTTAAAGACATTATAGGAGAACCAAATGAGGAGCCAATAATAATAAACCGACATGATGAGCATGATCATGTAGGGTATCATGACAAATATAGTATGTATGATAATCCATTTCTAGAGGGTCAAACAAAGGTTCAAGTTAAAGCTGTGGTCATGGGGCATCCAATGCAGTCAAATATAGAGACATTTTGTAGGGCACACGAATTCTACTAGAGGACTTTTGGGAAAGGATCATGCATTTCAAGACAGATCTTACGATGTTGAAGTAGAGAGTTAGGGCAGCCTGAGACACTGTCTTACAGGAGAATAGAAAATTTGAGGACCTCATAAGGGTATGTGTTGAATTAATGACCCAGTTGTCTAATGTTGAGGAGCGACTCAAGTCCCTCACAAGGCAGGAAGAGGAGTACATTTGGGAGTTGCAAAGAAGCCCTCTACAAGAGTACATAGATAAGGCTTGTAGCTCTACCAACCTGCCATTATACATTGGGGATAGCAAGGAAGAGTTATACAAATGGATCATGATGGGTGATCGGGTGGGGCAACATGAGTTGAGAATTAGGCAACATCAGCATGGTAGATTTATTCCATGTGCATGGATTCATGCATTATATGCTTCCCACGAGATGGATTTACGAGAGATTATGAGTTGGAACTCTATTGACAGGATACTCTTAGCCAAGGGCATATTGCAACTTGGGCCCTCAAGCACAAGCAATGATGGAGGGCTGAGGTGGTGTCATAACCAACATGTCCTAGGACTTAGGTGGCATTGGGATCTAGGGGAATCCATTGTGTGTAGGATCGACCAAAGGATTGTTTTGGATTCAAGTATCGAAGGATCCATTCATGATCATTTAGAATGGAGGCATGGAATAACACATTGGGTTGTATGGTATCTTGGTATCAATATACAAATGCTTCTTTTTTGGATAGAAGTGGATTACCTGAGGGCAAACAATATTTGGGCGGGAGGATTTGTAAGATATATATATATATATATATATATATATATTTGGATATGGTCAAAGTGGATGGAATCTTCCCGAGCAGGAGGATTTGCAATATATATATATGGATATGGTCAAAGTGGATGGAATCTTCCCATGGTATTTAATGTGGCAGTTGCCCATGGCATTGGCCCATGGTATTTGCCTTTGTTTTTCGAGGGAAAACAATAAAATAAAGTCTCTAAAGAGTCAATCAAGCCTATAAAAGGGGATAGGAGAGTTATTTATCTATTTGGCTTTTGTTGTGAACTTGGCAAGGCTAGTTCTAGTTGATCCTAGGTATGAAAACCCATGGGAGTAATTTGTGTAGTGGATCCATCTAGGATCTACGATTGTGCTTCAATATATTTAATTTCTTTGTTGATGGGCAGCCATACATGCCAAGGCACGGGCTTTAGTAGGTCTTGTGTGGGCATGTAATTTTGTTTCTATTTATTTACATAAAGAAGAGGCTGCATTCTTAGATCTTTATTGTGTTAGGTGTTTTTAGTGCAAGAATTTCATTAGAACACCTAGAGTGTACCATATCTCATTAAAATTTTGATGTTGGGATATTACAAGATTCAATCATGCAATATTTGCATGTTAGTGGAGCCCTATAAGCCAAGTAGACTTTCTTCATGGTTTTTCTAATATTTTGACAAAATTATCACCATTCAACAATGGGGTTAAGGTCCATTGCAATTTATTCTTTTTAAATGAAATAGTCAATGAACACTACTTCCATAATTAAGGATAATTTGTATAAGTTCAAAATATAGATCCAAATATGCATATACCAAATAAATGGCTAACATGCAAGCATATAAGCATAGTACTTATATTTCTCATAATGCGTTTTTAATGGGGGATTAGCCAAAAAATATATTCCTTCATTGCGAACATAGCTTCATCTACAATATCCTAGTATCGTACGAAAGAAATAAACAATATCTTAGTTACATCAGTAAATAGGGCAAAAAAAAATATGAGTGGGGGTTGGGTCCGCATTGGGCGGTCCGCCCCTGTAATCCTCGCGCGGTGTACTGACATGCAAGGTTTTGGGTGGTACCATTTATTAATGTATTAACTTGCTTTGGAGCTGCCCGCTCGAGGGTAGGCCACGTGGGCCCCACCGGTCCCGTATCAAATGTAATGGTGCGCAGGCCTAGAATTTGACGTCCCATAAGACGTATTTTCGATTCAAGACGTATTTGACAGTGGTTGAAATTTTTCCACCGTCAAGTTTGACGTGTGTTATAATAGACAAACTGTCAAATTAACTTCCAATTTGAAATGTAAACTGTCAAAATTTATAGTACCTGAAACGCCAACAAATGTAGCTGCAATAGAACATTATGATACTTCATTCATTCATTTACCAATATAACACTGCTACGAATTATGGGACATTACATTAACTTTTTGTCCATAGATGGGTGAGAACACCAAATGCTCTGACATTTTAATATTGTATTTATGCTCCTATTTATTAGCATACCAAACCGAGAAGTGAAGATTGTTGGTAATAAATCTGTAATTAGTATTCTTTTCTCCTTTTTGTTAATTCACATTCTCAACTTTTCGGGTTCAAGAGCTTGTTCTCTTAGCATCTCATCAGTCATTATTTGGTTTCAATTCGATCAGTTTAAATTCGATCTGCAATGTGCAAGTAGTAATGTCACGATCCCATCTTTCTATGCATCCTTTCCTTCTTCTAGGCCAGTGATTCCATCTAGCTAGCTTAGGAAGTGACAAGCAACGAGATTTTAATCTCTTCCCTCTGGTTGGCAATTATATGTAAACCCCAACGAACCATGCATAGCATTGAATACAGAGCCATAAATAAAAAAAAGGAGCTATCTGAAAGGGGCTTCACTAATTCCATCATTCATCGTCATTCATTAAAATCCACCATCCAAATGAGCCCTGCCTTTCTTCCATAGGTATGCATACTTCTATGTCTATGGAGGACCACATAAGTAGTGCCTACCCACTTCGTTTCTCCAGAAAGTGTATTTTTTTTTCTCTGCAAATACTAACTTCTGTTAACTGTAAGGCAAAATATTTTTGCATATAGTCGAGGCCTCAGGAAACATGGTTTGAGGGTGCTCAACAGAACATAACTGCTCCCTTACGAAAAGAAGCTTGGGAGACCAGTTACAAAGAGCAAGAAATCAGATGAAAGACTCAGATATTGACATGTTTAGCTGAGAAATTGAACTGAGCCATAGAAACCCAAAATCAGTACAAACCAACGTAACGAGTATCACTGAATCCCCAGCTGGAAGCCAAAAATTACAGGTCATGCGCGCTAAAGCCTGATGGTGAGCCTGAAAAAGTAGCCGAACAAAAAGAGAGAGAGGCAGTCCCAGGTGGCGTTATCCCGCCTTTGCCTTGCCATAATTCTTCTCCTCTGCCATACCTGCACCACCAGTCCCCAAATTCTCATTGCCGCCCAAGTCGCTTATAGGAATTTCCATGGAATGGCTCACCTCACCCTGAGTCCCTTCGTCAACAGCATGTCCTGTTTCTTCCAGGGGAGGAATAATTTTGAGAAATTCCTCCTGACCAGACTTCTCACTTTTCCAATTCTTCGGGCTATCTTTGTCCATGGAATGTTCACTGCTTTGGGAAGGCTCAGGAGCAATGCAAGCCAGAGGGGAGACCTGATTATCCTCTTCCGAAAGAATAAGGGTGATGTGAGTAGTAATAAGAGGCCTGTTCAAATTACTTTGAAACTTGAAGTGTGTGGTTTGGAAGGCACTGTTCGGGATTGGCCTACGCCCAGAGCTCAGAGGAGGCACAGCCTCGTGGATGGGAGGGGGATTGATGGGCGTCGGTGCTGTTTCCATAGCATGACCGGCCGAGGAAGGCAAACCACTTTTACGACGCCCCCCTGAGCTATGTTTCTTGCCCGAACGAACCATAGTGATAAGCAGGTGGTAGGGCGCCAAGACATTATGGGAAACAGAGGCGACCGAACAGAGACAATTGAGGCGATAAGGATGCCAAACAGAATTCACAGAATACGCCTCAGACAACACCACAATGCACCCAATGCGAAAAACCAGAACAGGAGAGAGCTTACCCTTGGCAATGTTGGCCTGGAGCTTGCGGCGGTGAACCAAAATAGCCCATCACCATCTGCCTCTGCTAACCAAGTTCCGCTGCTGCAGGACTGAGCATAAGGCGTGATGAAAACACTGAAGATCGACATGATTTTAACTGAGAGAATGCTGCGTCGAACAACGCGAGCCATAAATGCATATCTGCGAATCGAGCCAACCTTAATACCTTCCTCCTGCTCGCACAAGGTGGAGTCTCGGGATGCCACGCTGCTCTGCAGCTGGCAGTACCGGACCTTAATTTCCTGCATGAAGTTCATTACGGGAATTAATGCCACCCGCATCCGGGGCTCCAGAAAGTGTATTAAAAAGCACAGGAAGGAGCAATAAAAAGCCTTGAAGGATAACCGGAGTGTAATAAAGTTTCCCGCGCTTATGGTTCTGTTGGCCCCTTTTGTTGCTAGATTTCGAAGAGTAGTCAATAGATAACTGGAAATTGACAACGCTTCTGTTTAACTAAACTAAAGTTATTGGATCTAGACCCAACGAGTTTATTTGAGGGTCCATTGTCAAGGTTTCAAGTAAGTGGGGCGGGTTGGAAGCACACTCAAATGGCCTCTGTAGGATTCTTATTGCGTGAGAGTTAGCGATGACAAAGATAATAAGGGAGAGATATGAGTTCGATAACACTGAGAGAGAGGATGAATCACCCCTTTCTCATTTTAACCCGACACCAAACAAAATCGACTGCTTCTATAGTTTGATTGCGCCATCAAATTTCATTTGATTCGGCGATCAATAAAATTTCGATTTTGCCCAAGAATTTTAGTACTTAAAGGATCACGGGGTGAAAAGTGAAAAACAAATGTGCCATAACGAGTTGAACAACTAGAATAAGGCCCAATTGACAGAGATGATGTGATTGACCATTATGAGGGGAAAAGAGAGAGAGGAGAATGGTGAGGGAAAGGTTACATTTTCTAAGGGCAGGAATAGGTGGTTGAAAAAAGCTTATGAGATCCGGGTGCTCTACGATGCTGAAGTGAGACTTATAATTTTCCCCCCAAAAGGGAGAAAGCTATAAATTCGTCAATTCCAGATGTGCGCTCGATGAGTATTTTCCCTCACTGTTAGATTGCTTCCCTGTATAATGATTTGGAATGTTTTACTTCCCTTTTGGATTTTCCATAAAGGTTAATGTGTATTTTATCTATTTTAGGTTTGATTTCTCTCTTCTTTATTTCTCTAGCCTCTATTTACATAAAGAAATGAAAGCGTTTTGGGGAAAACTAGAAAGGGATATTCTCTTCTAAGGTCTCATAACGTTATTTTGGATTTGTAAGGTTTCAAATTGATTCTTATATAACATAAATAAGTAGTTAGATATATATTTGATTATAGTTTCATAGTTTCCCACAAGTGATTGATTGTTTTTTTAGGGTTCTAGTGGAGAGAAAATTTTGGGCATAATTGTCTAATTGTGCATTGATTGATTAAAGATCAAGGTATTAGCTTTTATTCTGGACTTGGAAATCTTTAGATTAATGATACTTCCCAACTTAAATAAACATTTCCCAATCGATAATTATGTAGTCACTAGGCAAAGTTCTGACAGTTTCCATGTAGAAGGCTTTCCTTTTCCTAAAAGACGAGTACATTTATATTGGGGTTTCAGAGCAATACAAATTGATAACTCTTTTGTATTCATTTCCTTTTCCAATTAGCCATCTGAGTATCTTAAAATTTATTCAATACACTCAACATTTGTGAAAATAAGGGATTTTTCTTAAGTGAGCAAAGGTTGCAAATTTTAGTTCGTATTTTGCTTTCTACGAAATAGTTTGGTAAGTGGTTGTCTAATAAAGAGATATTGTCATTTACAAATTTACTTAAAACGTAAAATGAAGGATATGAAAAATACAAAAACTTTGGTAAAATGAAGGATATGAAAAATACAAAAACCGAGGATTTGAAATTCCAAGCGTGACTGCGCGTAATATGACATGGTGGAAGACGTTGAGGCGTGGGCCTGCCCACCCCATATGCGCGCAGGGAGAACTGAAAATGGCATACCGCTTTCGTCAAATATTTTCCCTGGAGTTGTGGAAAAACTAATTGCCCTAATTATGAATGTCTTTGTCTGTGTACCGCGGAGCTGAAGATTTGGCGGTCAAAGATTATGACCTTTATTGTGGAAAAACAACTTAGTCTTAATTATTGAAGTCTGTGTGTGTGGGGAAACCGAAGGTAGCGTGGCAATTCTGGGATGAAAGTGCGTATGTGTTGGGTAACAGAAGATAGTGTGGTACCGTAATCCCCGCGCGGTGTACTGACATGGAAGGTTTTGGGTGGTACCGTTTATTAATGCACAAAAGTATAGTCGACGGTAAAGCGATGGATTATTTTCCCGCGACAAGACTCATTAATGGAATCTTGTACACATTAAAGTTTAGGGGTGGTAACCATGATATGATTTGATTTGATTAAAGTGTAAACACGATGAAAGTATACAGATGTTGATACTGGTCAAGTCATTCCATATTTTAGTGAATAATTTAATAACCACTTTTACTTTCTTCCCTATGAAGTTATCGGCGAAACTAATTTAATAACCACTTTTACTTTCTTCCCTGTCAAGTTATCGGCGAAACTAATGGGAAATGATAATTCCTCGAAGTAACTGGCTTTATATAGAATGATAATTCTAAGAAGAAGAACTCCTCTGTCACATTGCGCGTGCAGAAATCCCGGCAGAGTGTTTTTTCTTTTTTCTCTCTTTGTTAGGATAAGAAAGAATAACTCGTCTGCCCAGCTGTGCGGATAAATCTGAGTAGTTACATCAGTAAACAGGGAAAAAAATATATGAGTGGGGTCAGGTCCGCATTGGGCGGCCGGCCGCCCTAATCCCCACTCGGTGTACTGACAAACAAGGTCTTGTTTTGGGGCGGCCCGCTTGGGGGCCAGCCACTTGGGCCGCCGGTCCCGTACGCGTAATATGACATGGTGGTGGATGTTGGAGCGTGGGCCGGGTCCACCGCCGATGGCCCGCCCATCCCATTAATACATGGGTTCAATATAGTACGTGAAAACATGAAAGTCATGATAGTACGTGACCCCAAAATAACTCTGCCCCTTTGCGCGTGAAGAAATCCAAGAAGAAGAATAACTTGTCTGCCCAGCTGTGCGAATAAATCTGAGTAGTTACATCAGTAAGCAGGGCAAAAAAATATATGAGTGGGGGGCGGGTCCTCATTGGGCGGCGCCCACCATCCCCACGCGGTGTACTGACATACAAGGTCTTGTTTTGGGGCGGTCCGCTTGGGGCCGGCCACGTGGACTGCCGGAAGTACTGACATACAAGGTCTTGTTTTGGGGCGGCCCGCTTGGGGCCGACCACGTGGGCTGCCGGAACCGTATCAAATGTAACAGCGCGCAATATGACATGGTGGAGGACGTTGGGGCCCGCCCACCCCATTAATACATGGGTTCAATATAGTAAGCGAAAACGTGAAAGTCAAGGTTCAACAAATTTTTATAGTACGTGACCCCAAAATGTTATTTTATTAAATTCTATTTTTTTTATTAATAATTATGATAGTGACGGACGAATATTATTCGTGGAATGCACACTATGGTTAAATGAATGGATGTGATCTTTTGATCATCCTATTACATTTGTCTTTGTATAATTCTTGGATTTACTTTCAACATGTAAATAGATTTTATTGAGACTTGTATATTGAAGATGCCAATTATTGACATGATTTTAATGGTGTCTTGTGTTAATAATTATAAATCATAAATAAGTTTACATAGCACAATGTTTTAATTTGTGAATAAGATCATGTATTCATGAAAGGAATATATAATTCTGGATAATCAGAGTAATCATTTTCTAAACAATAATCACAAAAAATTAAAAATGTACCTTATTTTTAAAAACTAAAAATATTTACATTTTTCACTTTAATCCAAACAAAAATTATTTTTAAAAATATTTACATTTTTCACTCTAATAATAACAAAGATTTTTTTTATTTCTTTTTCTGCCCAAACAAAATAACTCTGCCCCTTTGCGCGTGAAGAAATAACTCGTCTACCCAGCTGTGCGAAACAAAATAACTCTGCCCCTTTGCGCGTGAAGAAATAACTCGTCTACCCAGCTGTGCGAATAAATCTGAGTAATTACATCAGTAAAGAGGGCAAAAAAATATATGAGTGGGGCTCGGGTCCGCATTGAGCGGCCCTCTTGGGGCCGGCCACGTGGGCCGCCGGTCCCGTATCAAATGTAAAGGCGCATAATATGACATGGTGGAGGACGTTGGAGCGTGGGCCTTTGTGTTCGTCTCTGAAATTTATGCTTCGCTTTTGCTACAGGGGTTAAATTTGACGGGTAACCCTATCTATCAGGGTTTTATTTTTAAATAGCCCTTCACATGATTCTTAATATTTATTTTTACCCTGCATAATATTTTTCCTATATTTTCACTCAATTGTTTCCCACGGAAAATGTGGATGACGGCAGATTGCTAATATTTATTTTTACCCTGCATAATATTTTTCCTATATTTTTACTTAGTTGTTTCCCACGGAAAATGTGGATGACGGCAGATTGCTCGAGGGGCTGAAACCAAATCGCTTCTGATTATTCAAGAGACGGTGCTGCCTTTTCATCTTCAGTGTTTGGTAGTCATTACTTTAACAATAAGGTATTCCTAGAAGAAGGTATTTAATGTGTGGCAATTTTGGATTAAGTTATTATGGGATTTTCATAAAAAATTTGTCACATTAATGTACAGGATAACAAAAAAAATTTGAACCATTAAAGTACTATGCAACTTTACATTAGCTATGTACAGGATAACAAAAAAAATTGAACCATTAAAGTACTATGCAACTTTACATTAGCTAAATTTCCATATTTTTATTAACGTTGTTTAGAGCTTCATTTTAAGAATGCTAACACTTTTCGATTATCTTGGCCCGTTTTGAAGAATGGTTATTGACCATGGTTTCTTTTTCTTAAAACTTAATTTTCGGGTTTTCTTGGGAATAATCAAGCTTAATATAATTCTTGGGAATAATCAGCCTTAATAGTTCGTTGTATAGGTTGAATATAACTATTTTATATTTCAAGCTTTTGCATCTGGTGATATAATTTTTGCTTAAATTATAACTTAATAATTTTTAATTATTTAAATTACGCTTTTAATATAAAATATATTCAATACTCACATATATAAATTTTGTTGCTAAACTGATCAAAATAGAAATCAAGAAAAAACATGTGTTTGTGGTAGTTGCGGGTCATGCGGAGCATGGGGTTAAGTGCATGGGAGTGAGGAAATAACTACAAATCGATGGACAAGAAATGATGAAAACTGTAATCGTGGCGGGACTAGAGCAATCAATGCACCAACGTCGGTCAACTACCCTCCCATAACATGTGTTATCCTGGAGTATATATATATAAATTGAAACTTTTAAATTTTTTATATGCTCCTCAAAATGAGGCAAGGGCTAACCAGCCTGTCATAGGGCATTAAATGTCTAGGTATATACATGTTTTTATAACAAAATAACACAGCCCTTACTTTTAATTTATGTAGCCACCAAAGACTGTGTGTTATTTTGTTATAGAGCATGCATATACCTGGGCATTTAATGCTCTATCGCAGGCTGGTTAACCCTTGCCGTGAAAATAACGATTTTATAAAAAATCAACAAGTTAAGAATTACGTGTTTATTTTGCAATAAACCATATTTTACGAGTAAAAAACAAAAAACGAGTAAACAAGGGTCAATTTTAAAGCCTCACATGCACAAATATGTCCGCCCACCCCATTAATACATGGGTTCAATATAGTACGTGAAAACATGAAAGTCATGATAGTACGTGACCCCAAAATAATTCGGCGATTCCTATTTCCGCCACAATTCTTTAATTAATGCCCCCTGACATGTGGGGCCATTAAGGAAATATAACGCGAGCTGTTTTTTTTTCACCTCCAGTTTTTTCAGCTCGCGTTATATTTCCCTAATGCCCTCGCATGTCAGGGGGCATTAATTAAAGAATTGTGGCGGAAATAGAAATCGCCAAATAACTCTGTCCCTTTGCGCGTGAAGAAATAACTCGTCTGCCCAGCTGTGTGAATAAATCTGTCCCTTTGCGCGTGAAGAAATAACTCGTCTGCCCAGCTGTGTGAATAAATCTGAGTACTCACATCAGTAAACAGGGCAAAAAAATATAAGAGTGGCGGTCGGGTCCGCTTTGGGCGGCCCGCTCCCATAATCCCCACGTGGTGTACTGACATACAAGGTCTTGTTTTGGGGCGGCCCGCTTGGGGCCGCCGGTCCCGTATCAAATTTAACGGCGCGTAATATGACATGGTGGAGGACGTTGGGGCGTGCGCCGAATCAAGCTTCAACAAATTTTTATAGTACGTGACCCCAAAATGTTATTTTATTAAATTCTATTTTTTATTTATTTGTTATTATTTTTTATGATAATGATGGACTAATATTATGTGTGTGGAATGCACATTATGGTTAAATGAATGGATGTGATCCTTTCCCTTAACAGAATGAATGTGATTTTTTTTCTTAACAGTTACTGCAGCGGTGAGAACTCACACTATAAGTTTAAATTTGTACTTCCGAAGTTTTATTATTTTATTTTTTATTTTTAATTTCATAAATTTAATTAATTAATTTTATCTTTTCAAATTTTAGATTTCATGTACTATATAATTGTTGTTGTGCATTACTTAAACATATTATTTATATAGTTTATATATATATATATATATATATTTAAATTGTATATTAAAAGAAAATAATTATTTATTAAATGATTAATAAATTTTAAGATTGTGTTTTATGTATGACAATAATAACTTGGAGGAAGTGTATTCTTACAAGTACTTAGGAATTGATATTCATCACAAGCTCAATTGGAACCATAACATTGAGAAAAGGATTAATGGGGGGTGGAAAGCTTATTTTGGTCTTGAATATAATTGTAAAATAGCAAATCTCGTAATGTGGGATAAAAAGAAGTTCTTCTTTGAAACTTTAGTCACTCCTATTATCTTATATGGCTATGAGGTTTGGGGTTGGAGAAAGATTGAGCAAATCCAGAAGCGTTTTATAACTTATAACCTGAAAATTAAAAGTAATACAACCTATCATATTCTTCTTATAGAACCAGGTATTTCCCCTATTGAGAGCCTAACTATGATTAGGTTTCTGCTGTACAAGCACAAACTCAATAACATAGACGATCATAGACTTCCTAAGCTAGCTTTAAATTTAAGCCAAAACCACTTAAGGCTCAATCGAGGGTGGCATAAAGACACATGGGCCTGGTTAAACTATTGGGAGATCAACAAGAATGATGCATTGCAAAACATAAATAACATTAAAGATATTGTTACTTCTAAGTTCAAAGAAAAAATGTGGTGTGAGAAAGATTTAGCGGCTAAAAGAAAATTAAGTTATTATAAGAAGGTCATCAACCCCACCCTAGAAGATCAAAAGTATCTCTCTATTTTAACTAGCTCAAAGAAAAAAATATCGTAAAGATCAGAACAAATTCTCATTAGCTCCATAGTGAAACAGGTCGTTGGGCAGTTCCTTAAATTCCATGGATGGAAAGGATCTGCTATATATGTGAGAATAGGAACATCGAGGTTGAAAACCACTTCCTCTTAGAGTGCCCCGCGTACAACCACATTAGATCTCAGTTTCACATTCTTTGTTACAATACTGACTTCCTGGCATTTTACAATGTCAAAATTATAGTGAGCTCGGGAGGCTTCTCTTCAAGCTTTTTGAGCATAGGAATAAAATCTTAAATCAAAATAAATAATTTGTTTCTTTAGGTCCGATAGACCAATGTTTGGTCTCAACGGACGCTAACCATCATCATTTTATTTAAATTATTTTAAGAATTTAATCGAGTAAAATACAATTTCATATTTTAAATTAATTAATATTAATATTAAGATAATATAATTTAAGTTTTTAAAGTAATTTTCATAAAATTATTTATTAATATAATATTATATATATATTTTTTTTAGTTTGGAAATGGTGAGGCTATATTATTGTCATATACATCCATCACTATTTATCTAAAATCCCATAAAATATTAATAGATATTTTAAAAAATACAAGTTAGTAGTTTTAATTTATCAACATATTTTAGAATTTTTAATGGAGTCATCTAATGAGGCAGAGGAATTGCCCGAGCGACCAAAAGTGGCCGGAATCCGCCCACTTTGAAAATTTATATACTTCAATTTGAAAATTTATATAGAATGATAATTATTGCACTTTTATCTTTAACATTGATATTAAAATAAATTATTAATATATAAATTTTTATCCTTTTATTTTAGTTTTAGAATATATTTTATAAATATAAACACTAATTCGGTACATAAGATAGTTGAGACTATATTTAAATAATTAATATATAATTTAATGTTATTTTTTAAATTTTTTTGTTATGAAATTTTGAGGTGGCGGGGGTGGTAATGATTTTTTTTTTTGATATTTATAATGAGGAGGTTGTTTTTAAATTTTTAGAAAATAAGAGTCATGGGGAAAATTAACAAGGCCGCAATTTCAACCGATTCTGGGAGCTAGGTTTATGCCTCGCGGTCGGTCAAATTGTAGGACACTTAAACTTGGCCCACACCCTAACTTTGACCAAAACTTTGATTGGCTCATTCTCCCTCATACGAGCTTGGATTGACGAATCATTCACACCCCTGTGATCAGTACAATGAGATCTACGCTCTAGTCCTGGGTCGAATGATTCTGAGCACTTTGATTTTCGAGCATTCATAAGCCCTCATTGTCATGTGTGTCTCTCTGGAGCCACTTGGATCACTCCTTGATGTTGTTGAGGTCATTTTTTTCTATCAACATTTTCCAACATTTTCGAGTTCTTAAGGTGTTGCAAGCCCACATGCAAGTTAGAAAGTTTTTAAAAATTTGGATAATACTGCAATTTAAAAGATAGTCTTAGCAGCTTGGATCAAAATATCCAAGTTACTTATGGCTCCTTTCTTTATCATGGAAGTGGACCACGTTGGATTCTTCATTAACATCTTTGTCTTTAAAACCTTGTTTTTTTGTTCGAGTACTTTATTTGTCTTCTTCAGCCTAGATTTTTTGTGATACCAATAATACATTCACTTTAGTATCTTATGATTGTTTTCTTTGAGATTCTCATTTTCCCCTTTCACATGTTTCTCTAGGATTTGTAATTGAGTTATTTCTTCTTTTAATTTTATAATATTATCTTTATCCCTAGAAAAAGTTAAATCGTTATTGTGTATAGGATTGTGAACAGTAGGTGTTGGAATATCACTATTGAAAGTACACTCAAGAGTAGTAGAGGGATCCTTCACTTTTTAATTTTGTGCTTCTTGATCCAAACAATAAAAAAAAAATAGATATGTTTCTAAATTCCATTGACTGTTAGACTTTAGGAGAGGGATCCTTTACCTCTTCTTTTTGTGCTTCTTGATCCAAACTATCAAAATAATAATAGATATGTTGCTAAGTTTCATAGACCTTTGAACCTTTTCTTTTAGGATTTGTCACTAATATTTTTCATTCTTTTAGCTCTGCAACTTTCAAATTCTCAAATGAAACAACATTGTCTACTTTTTTCATGTTTCATGTGATGCTTCTACGTTTGTTTTGTCTTCTGGTGTCTTCATTCCTTACAGAATCTTCCTTTCAATGCTCTTTCACTTCAGTTCAGATATCACAATGGTTTTTTTTGTAGTTTCCCGTGGATTCTTTGAAATTGCTTTTGTCACCTTTCTTTTTGGTTCTAGCACGATCCTTTTTATTCTTCTTCCTTTCATATCTTATTTTCAACAATTATCCTTTTTGAAGTAGCATTGATTTTATGGTATCTTCTATTTCAGTAGCATCTTCGTCTTCCAATATCATCATAGACTCTACTCTCTATGATTTTAGTGTCCTCTCTCTACTAGCGTTTCTTTGACTTCTTTATTTTCTTCTTGGGGGTAAGGGTTTGAAAAAACCCTACCTCTTCTTCCTTTTCTCTTTGGACAAATATTTTTTTCTTCTAATGCCTCAATAAAATAATTTATTACTAAACAAGGTTCCCAATTGTCACTTCTTAATTTTATTTTTTTCCTAAACAAGAATTTTGATTAACCCAAACTAACATAAGGCTTTGTCAAGATTCCTAAAATTCTTCTAGATATTAAATGCCATTATTCTAGGGCTACTGATCAACTAGTAGGCTAAAATTATCTCCTTCCCCTTTAGAAAATGCATCAAAATCCTAACATGGTAGAAAAAAATAGTTTCATACCTACCTTCATAACTAATAAATTTGTAGAGAACAAACAATCGCTCCATTGACATTGTTACACTATATAGAAAGTATCCTCTAATTCTATCTTGGAATTTGTGAACACCATTAAATGAATTAGAGCTTACAAAGGAGAAAACTATGCAACACAAAATCAATGAACTTTTTTACATATTGTGATTCATTTGACGATATCAGTAGCCTTAAATCTCTTAGTATGGCTCCCATTGCTTATGAGTTAATCCTCTAGGTAATCATAAATTGGAATAAGCCTATATGAACTATTTGGAATATTTGGTTTATTTAATTCTCTATGTAAATGGATTTACTTCGAGTTTGTGCACATTAAATAGGACTTATATCCATTATCAATTTTACAGGCATATTAGGGAGCCCTTTAGAGGAGTAATATAGTCTACCTACTCCATTAATGATGATATATGCATCAATAAAACATTGAGCCATCATCCTTAACTCCATTGCATGAGAGATATAATACTATGACCTTATTATCGCTCTGAAATCATTTCGTGACATAAATATGGCATTCATAGGTTTTAGTTGAGGTTCTAGTTTTAGTTGGGTGACCAATTTCATGAAATTCACTTATTATGGCTTCAATGCTAGAAACGATTACTAAGACATTCAAGCACCATTTTTAATAGTTCTGATAGTTATTTTGTTAATTCCCAAAGGCTTGAGGACAAGGCATAAGGCCTAAATCACAAACTCAATGTTAAGCACTTGTAATACTTTATTAGGCCCAAAGGCCCCAATGTCGTTCACCTTAGAAGCCTTCACAAAACCAGGCCCTTGGTGCACTTGTTGTAAATCGACAAAAGGAGTTAATCTACAGGAATGTTTGTTTCGCATGGTCCATTTATTAGCCATACCTATCATAGAACATTGCATACTTATCTATAGTTTTACAATAGGCTCAACTCAAACAAACAACCTGCTTTTACCATGGGTAATTCCTAATGTAATTCCCAAAAAAACTATCCTAAAGTATTTCATGTTTAGGGGTTGCTCTTTAGTTGAGATTAATGTGCTCGATATCCATTTAAGCCCAGTCCTCAAGATAGAATTTGTGAAAATCGTGGGTTCATGTCATTTCTCCAACAGAGATTGTTGGAAATATTATTTTAATTAATGTGATTGATATGGGAAGACTATAGATGTTGAGGATAAAGATTGTAAGATGAAGATTGTTGGAAATATTGTTGTTGGACTTTTGATGCCTAGATTGGATATCTTATCTTTGAATTCATTTTTACTCTAAATACCTAGTTTAAATGGGAGCATAGGATATATGGTTCAAATGATTATTCTTGGACATTTCCAATGGTATATGTTGATATATGTTGCTCATGCTAACTCCAACACAATGAGGACATATGAAATAAGATTATGTCAAGTTGACTAAGCCATGTAGTATGAGTTAGCTCACCCAATTTTACAAGTAGGGGTGACTTGAGTATAACTGAAAAACATCTAAGTTCAAATAGATTCAAAGTGTGCAAAAGAACCTAGGGAATATTATTGAAATTTTAAAAGTGGAGCAAAAATTTGGTTTAGGAAGTGAATGAGTCATTTTTCCATTTTTTGATGTTTTAGACAGTGAAAATTTATGGAGATAAAAGTAAGATATTCATGTTACATGAGGTAAAACTTTTATCCATTGATTTTCTATACTTTCCAAGATATGCCCTATGGAAGCTTTCCTAACTCATTGGTCCATTATAATTTTTGATATATGCCTTATTTATGCACATGACAAGCTTTATAATATTATTAGAAAAAATTGGTACATGGTGCGAGGTAAAAAAGGGACATTATGTACGGAAAAGTGAGTGTTTACTTTGAGAATGGTCAATCTCTCTTTTATCTCTCTCATCCCAAGCCCAAAATCAATAAGTAATATCTTGTACAACATTAATGCTTGGAGATACATTTCTAAGGCATACTTAAGATTCCTTAGAAATTTATGGAGAAGGTATCACAATTCTAGTTATAATTAGATCTATGAATTAGGGATTTGTCTCTAGCAACCAGATTAACATACATCTTTGCATTTGCTAAGAGATAAACTAAATAATCTATATTCTCAATTAGGGTAGCATACTTTGTGATCTTAATGAGTAATTTATTTTAACTTTGTGGTTTTATAGATCTTGGAAAGCTCTTAATCATAAACTTCTTAGACTAAATAGAATGCAATGATCCAATCATAAAATATTTGCATGTTAGTAAAGCCCTATAAGCCAAGTATGATTTCTTAAGATACTCTAATTTTTTGATAGAATTATCTCCATTAGTGTCCACTGCAATTTCATTTTTTAAGTAAAATATTCAAGAAACATTACTTCCACTATTAAGGATAATATGATACGCTCAAGATATAAATCCTAGAGGTAGTATTTATGCACTATATTTATCTACTAAATAAATCCCTAACATGTATATAAGCATGGTATTTATGTTTCTCATAGTGTGTTTTTAATTGGGGAGTTAGCAATATACTTTCCATCATTCCAAAGGTAGCTTCATCTACAGTATCATCATCATCATATTATAGTATGAGAGAAATTTCCAAAATTGCTTCTCTAGAAGGATTTGGAAAGGAAAGATAATTTCAAGAAGAGTGACTCTTTTTCGGAGGCAATGAGGTCATGGGTGTTTTACTTGATTTTTTTTTTTATTTTTTTTTTCTATGGTTTTAAATATTGTGATAAAGGATTTTCATTGTCCAAGTGTGCAACATTCTTATATAGTATTGACATCTGATAAATAAATGTAGTAGTTATAGGAAAAGTAATTCAAGAATAATCAATGGACATCATGGCTTGCTGAGAAGGATTATCAATTTTGGCACATAGAGAGACACAATCCTAGGTGGGAATTCAATCACAAGCCTCCTATTATTTTCCAAACGTTACATGGAAAATCTTGTATGGTGTTTCCCTAGTAATGTAGGTTGTGAAAATATATAGTTCATGGTGCATTAGGCTCTCATCTTTAGGGTTGTGAGAAATGGTTTTTAGAAGGAACAACATATTTCTTTGGAAGCCATAGGGAATGCTATTAATCCTACAACTAATTCAAAATGTAAAATGAAAGTATAAAAACAACATATGTGAATATTTTACAACTTTGGGGTAGTGGATAATGCTTGCTATTTGAAATGGCGCTCCAAATTGTGGCAGGTTCTATGCTTGTAAATTTTAATGGAATTCCATGAATAATAACTTTCTAAATTATATTTTCAAACCATGAACTTGAACTTCCATTGGACATAATTAGTTGGGATTAATACTCCCTTGTCATTTAGATAAATTCCCCTTATTTATTTATTTTGGTTGACAATCAAGTCATCACTAATTGCTTTTGATCTAAAAATCACTCATGAGTGATCTCAGTTAATTAATGTAGGTATTACAGACTCATTTTCTAGTGATATGGATATGTTATTTTAAGCAACGGATCGATAATATTGCGAAATACACAGGCAATGGAAAACAATATGAGATCATAGTCAGCAAAACAAAAACACAACAATTTATTAAGGAGTTCACCCAATCCTCTTGGGCTACATCTCCAGTCCAGCTTTCAGTGGTGGCCTTAGTTTTTATTGTGTCTTTAAGAAGAGTTTTACAATGAGGAGCTCAATTTGAGTCTCCTGTAACAAAGGATGCTTAATAGGGTGGTACTTGGATTCCCCAAGCCACTAGAGTACACAGACTCCCCCTTACCTCTCGACCTCAATTGGTCTTAATGGGATGAGTCCAATTTGGTACTTAGTTCCCGATAGATATCCTGATAGGGATTGCCTGAACCTCTCAAGCCTATTTTATTTGCTTGATACTACCTTAGCTCTGCAGGTCAGGTCAAATTCTCTGTTCTCTACTTCTTGCTTCACTCTCTGTTCTGTCTCCTCTGTCTCCTCTGCTCTTTTCGTGGCTTAAAGCCAATCTGTCCCTTGACTATTCGCTTCCCCTTCCGTCTCTTTGGATCACCTACCATTGTCCGCTTGGAATTCCCTGCTTCTGCATCATTGCCACTGTGCAATGTTTCACAGGGAGGTGGCCACTTGTCCCCTCACGAACTGAGCACCAGCTCTTCCTTGAACAGTCATTATTTCGGTTACTTTGTGAAATGATTCATTTGCCAGCTCAGTGGTCAAATCAGACTTCAGGCCTTTATGCGTCATAGCTTGTTTCTCCCTCCAAATCCGGTCTCCCATCGAGTGCAATCTCTGCTGTTAGATCTGGAGCCCCCAGATCCTACAGTTTTCACTTTTATCACGTGATTGACTTGCTTGACCGTTAGCCCGTGACGAGAGTGGTTTTTCTCTCTCATCTGCTATACATGCATTGTTCAATGTATGGCATCACTTGGTCCTCTGCCAAACCCACTTACCGCCTGAAATGCCTTCGATATTCCGCTGGTTTTGGAGTGCGAGACCCACCTGTTAGTTTTAGCACTTTTCCTATGGTTTCCTAGTTTCCCTTGTGACAACCTCCATTTATGGGTTTGAGCTTCCCAACTGCCCTTTTTGTGCCATGCATAGTCCCCATGGGCCAACGGTCAGCGCGCTTTGACCAAAGGTCCTCGTTGCTCTGTGCTGGCTGCAAATTACCATTATGCAGAGGTTATTTCTAATAGCTGTACAATTTCTTGAAGTTTTTCATGAGTTAAAATAGTCATAGAACTCTGATAATTTTCATGGATCCAATTCGGATCACAGCCTTCCCATTGAAAAATATTTTGGACCACCAAAAGTTGGTTTTCAAGCATCGACTAAGTGAGGGTACAATTGTCTCACTCATCCAATCTCTATCCATTTTTCACTGGTTGGCTTTGAACCCGTGAACCCAATTCTGAGGTACTTAACATCTCCCCTGTGCATCGTTCTCACTTTCCTATCGAGAACTGTGTCTTCCTGCAATTCATTAAGATATTCAAGTAGCAGGTCATCAATAGAAGGCAATTGACTCTCATCTTCAGGATCTTCAATTAACAAAGGTTCAAATAGTCTCAAGCTGTCTACATTGACCACTGAGTAGATGTGCATGTAAGCTAGTAGATCAAGGCAAAAAGCATTCTCACCAATTTTCTCAAGTATCTTGAAAGGTCCATACTTGATAGGCTTTAGCTTTTTACCTTCACCTTGCATTCTGTACTTGCTGATATATAGCCAAACTTGATCACCAACGTGGAAACTATGCTCCATCTGATGCTTGTCATGCCTTGCCTTGTATTTGACCTGGCTCTTTTCTAGTTGTTCCTATACTACCTGGTGAATCTCTTAGATTTGTTCAATGAACCTAGTCATCCTGTCCACATCGCTATGTCCCTAAACTATTGTGTCCCTTCCAAAGACAAAATCCAAAGGAGACCCTGGTGTGAAACCAAAGCAAGTCTCAAAAGGAGATCTTTGTGTAGAAGAATGTTTGGCTTGATTGTAAGCATGTTGCACATAACACAAATGTTCATCCCAAAGCTTAGGATGCTTGCTGCAATATCCCCTGAGAAACTGGATCACTGTCCTATTGACTACTTCTGTCTGGCCATCGGTTTGTGGATGAAAAGCTGTGCTTTTCTTCAGTTTGGTGTCCATCAGTTCCCACAGACTTGACCAAAACTTTCCCACAAATTCGGTGTCTCGATCAGATATAATGGAAGTGGGTAATCCAAAATGAACCCTTACATGTTGAAAGAATAGTTTTGTTGTTTGTTCAGCTATAATTTGTTTAGTACAAGGTATCAAAATACACATTTTGTTGAACCTATCCACAACAACATACATAAAATCATGACCTTTCCTAGATTTAAGCAGTCCTCCAACAAAGTCCATAGAAACACTTTCCCAAGGATGAGAAGGAACTGGTAATGGAGTGTACAAGCCTAGTTTTCTACTGCTAGGCTTTCTTTTAGCACACATAGTACACCCTCTTACATATCTAGAAACTGTCTCATTCATTTTTGGCCAATAAAAAAATCTTTGCAGCTGTGCAACTGTTTTACTTACCCCAAAGTGACCTGATATCAGAGAAGTGTGTTCTTGAATTATCTTTACTCTTTCAGTTTGTGGAATGCATAACTTCCCACAATGATATAAGAGTCGGTCCTTTACATGATAATCCAATTCTTCTACTCGTTTGCCTTGACTTAAAGTTGCATATACATATTTAAGTCTATATCTTGAGCATATTGTTCAATGTAGCTCTCATGTAACACAAAATTATGTTTAAGTATAGTAGATGCATTTATAATAGGTCTAGATAACATATCTCCAACTTTATTGTGTATGCCCTTTTTATATCTGATGACTAAATGAAACTGTTGTAGAAAACCCATCCATCTATAGTATCTTGATTGCTGCAACTTAGTTTGGGAGTGTAGATATTGAAGTGGTTGATGATCAGTATGTACAACTGTTTCTTTACCCATTAAGTAATGTTTCCACTTTTTCACACTCCGTACTAATGCATACAATTCTTTATCATATGTGGGATAGTTAATTACTGCAGAATTAAATGTCTCAGAATGATAACATATGGGTTTACCTTGCTGTATCAACACTGCTCCCATGGCATAGTCACTGGCATTGTTTTGGATCTCAAATGGTGTTTGAAGATCAGGAAATGCTAGTACTGGTGTTGTACTAATCTTTTCTTTCAGGGTGTCGAAGGCTTTCTGCTGTTTGTCTCCCCACTGAAATACTTTGTTCAATCCTATTAAAGCATGTAAGGGAGCTGTAATTAAGGAAAAGTTAGAAATGAACTTTCTCCAATATTGTGCTACTCCAAAGAAGCTCCTAACTTCTTTAGCATATTTTGGTTTAAGCCAGTTTACAATGACTGCCACCTTAGAAGGATCTATCTTCATTTCACCACCCCCTACTATATGTCCCAAATAATTCAAAGATGTTTTTCCAAAATCACATTTTTAGAGTTTAACATAAATTTTTTCTCTTTTCAAAACATCTAGTGTCTGCTTAACATGCTTTAAATGTTCTTCCCATGTTTTGTTAAATATCAAAATGTCATCTAGATACACAATAACAAAATCATCAAGAAAAGGTTTGAGTACATCATTCATTATTCTCATGAAAGTAGCAGGAGCATTAGTTAAGCCAAAAGGCATAACCAACCATTCACACAATCCCTGCTTTATCTTGAAAGTAGTCTTCCATGCATCTTGTTCTGCAACTCTGACCTGATGGTATCTACTATGCAAGTCTAACTTGGAAAACTAAACAACTTCTTTCAATTGATCTAATAGATCATCTATGCGAGGAAGGCGATAACAAATTTTGATTGTTATCTTATTCAATGCTCGGTAATCAATGCACATTCTCCACGAGCCATCTTTCTCTCTCACCAAAATGATTGGAGATCCACATGGTGATGTGCTAGGTCTGATGAACCCCTTCTCGAGCAACTCCTACACCTGCTTCTTGATTTCTACGTTCTCTAGAGCAGAGAATCTATACATTCCAATGTTAAGCAATGGAGCATCTTACTACAAATCAATTTCATCTACCCTAAGTTTATGACAGTGTAATTATTCTTGAGTTTATGAGCTCTTACAAAATATTGGATTCCATCTTTAACAAGTAGATACTTGTTCTCAGCTCTATGAAAATAGCTTTTCTATCATACAAGTAAGGAATTCCTAAAACAATTCCACATGTATCCAGAGGAATTATGTCTAACTCAACCTCATCTACAAATGCTGACCCAAAAGAAAACTTGAGTTTGCATTGTCTAGTCACTTGTAGTTGTGCTTTATCATTTAACCATCCTAATGGGTATGGTTTCTAGTGAGGTGTAGTCAGTAATCCCAACTTCTTTACAATTGCTTCAGAAATTAAATTTACTTGTGAGCCACTATCAAACAAAGTATCAATCTTTTGATGTTTGGAAATAACTCAAATATGGAAAAGCTCATGTCTTTTTCTCTCATTTTATTCATCAATAGTAGATTGTGCAGAATTACTAGTAGATGCTTCAGAATTCTTACCTTTTATACCTGTGGCTGCAATGATTGTTTCATCTCCTGAGTTCGACCCTAAATCCTTCTAAATAGCTGCAACAGTCTTCTTCTTCTTGCCCTCAAACTTCTTAGGTCTCAGCCTCGGATGCAGAATCTAACAATGCTCATCATCATGCCCATCCTTCTTACAGTGAGTGCATCAAGCCTTGCTTCTCTGTGCAGTGTTGGCCTTCCTTACTTTCCATTTCTATTTTCTTTTCTCCTTATGCTTGCTTGCAGTGGGTTGGGATGATCCCCCAACTTCTAGGTTTCCATTCTTTCCTCTAGCTTCCAGATGCGTAGCTTGAACATATACCTCATCTATACTAGTGGGATTAAACATGAGGATAGTGTGCCTCATGTAGCTGTGTAGACCACCAATGTACTTCAACAGAGTCTTAGGTGAGTCTAATGTGATTCCTAGAATCAATGCTCTCTTGCTAAATTCTTGGGTGTAACCTTGTACACTTTTCCCTTTCAACTGTCGAATAGTTTTCCAGCTCATCATGGCTTGCTGCATGTAGGCCAGTGGATAGAACTACTTTTTGATTGCAGAAACAAATTCACTCCAGACAGAAATAGTCTTACCATGTCTCTTCATGTCAGCTTGGGTCCTGCCTTCCCTCCAAACCAAAGCAGTGCCTCCAAGGCATAGGTTGGCCAGCTAAATCTTACTCTTGTCTGAATCAATACTTTGCACTCTGCAATAAACATCAATTTGTCTAAACCAATTGTTCAGCTTCTCTGCATTCAAATCTCCATCATATATTGGTAAATCAAATTTAACATCTAGTTTAATCAAAGATGTCTTCTTTTTATGTTCAGCGCTATTAGGAGGTGTGAGAAAGCTTTCTTCTTTCCCTTTGCTTTCTGAGTGGTCATGGAGGAGAGACTCTTCTTCTCCTTTATCTTATTTGGAGCCTAATGAATCTTCATCTTTATGTTTTCTAAACCCCTTATACATTTCCTCTACCATGGACCTTATGGCTAGGAAACGATCTATAGATTGAGGGTTTGGCCCCACAGAACCTTCCTCTGACATTGTCTTCTAAGGATAGACTCTTCCAATTTTAGGATTAGTTTCGACCAACTCACCTTCTCCTAATTTGAGCTTTGATCTAGTTAGCATTCAACAGCTAAATCCAACACAAGCTTGTCTAACCTAACAGCCTAAAGATTTGATACCACTTGATTTGAAAATCACTCATAGTGATCTCAATTAATTAATGTAGGTATTACAAACTCATGTTCTGGTGATATGCCTATGTTATTTTAAGCAATGTATCTATAAGATTACGAAATACATAGGCAATGGAAAAAAGTATGAAATCACAGTAAGCAAAACAAAAACACAACAATTTAATAAGGAGTTCACCCAATCCTCTGGGGCTATGTTAGCCTCCTATACCAATAGGTTTCGTATTTCATGATTGACTGTGTAAATGCCAAATATGTCATCTTTTTCATGCTGCAAAGGTTCCATATTTCCAAGAAATTCTGAAAATTTAAAAAATGTAAAGAGGGTATGCCCGAAAAGAATAATCAAAGGGCAAAAAGAACAATGAATGGGCAAGAGAAAAATAAAAGAAATGAACCCCAAACAAAAGGACAGGAAAGTGTGCTAGTTCAAATGCCACTACTATATTCCATTTTTGAAGAATTTCACAGTTAAGGGAAGGCCAAACAGCTTAATCTTGGCCTCCCTAGGTTTAAATTGCTTGTTTTAGAGATAAAGAATGAAAATCTGTCCAAACTGTTTAATCTTGGCAGATCATTAGATAGGTAGAGAAACAAGGGTGCTCAATAGCTTAATCTAAGCCCCTGGTAGAAATAAGGATAGATTTAGATAGGAGGACAAACTAAAAGAAAAGAAGAGATCAGGGTTTGCTAGTTCAAGTGCACCCAAACAAAGAGAAGAGAAAATGCTAGGCAAAGTAGGCTGGGTAGGCAGTTTTGAGGTTGCAGAATGAAGAATTGTGATAAATTTTGTGTTTCAAAGTGTTAAATCTACTTATATCACAAATATAAAGCAGTTATCCCTTGGAGAAGCTCAAGCAAGGCATGACTAACTTCCCCTTCATCCTTTTCCCCAAGTCATTTACTAATTTCCCCAAGGATATTGAGATCTGCTCAATACTCCTAGTTTATTCCATTAAACTCCTTTTTCCCCTTTGCCTATGTTATAAAACCTTATACTTACCGCTTTCTTCTCAAATTCATATTAATTTCTAACCTTATTATATAAATCCCTCCTTATTTTCCCTCCCCATATTAAAAATATGATAAAAAGCCCCATTATTTACATATCCCCGCCTTTGGTTGAAACATGACCATAAGTACTGCTTAGGGAACTACTAAGTTTACTTGAAACTTAGTAAGAACCCTCCCCAGGTCCTTTTTCACTTCCTCCGATGTAATTGACCCCTTCCAATGCATTAAGACCCCTTCCAATGCAAAAAACCCTTCTCCGATGGATTTTCCTCCCCCTCCGACGTGATATCACAATCGAAAGTCACAAAGTGTTTTCCCCCTTTGTTTGTTTCCCCGACTGGACCCCCTCTGATGCGATTTCGCAATCGAAATCACAAGTCACAATGTTTATATGCCCATATTTCATGTCTCCGATCCATTTCCCCGATGCGATATCGCTATCACATCCGATGCGATATTGCTATCATAAATCCTTGCAATATCCCTTTTTACTGCATATCTCTGTTTTTTCATAAATCTTCGTTTTATCGCAAAACCCTGTGTTAACACAAAATCCTTAGTTTACCGTTAATCTTTGTTTTACTGCAAATCGCCCCTTTGCCGCTTTATCGCTATATTGCATATCGCATGTATAAAGGCCCATGCCCCTTTGCCTTCCGCTGATACGATATAGCGATCGCCCCATCCGCCGTCCGATTAACCTCGCATCCAATGGTTCATATTATATCGCATCACTCCATATCGCAAGCCCATTTCACTATCTCCCATCACTATATCTCCCCCGATGCGATATCGCAGGGTCTCCCCTGACGCGATATCGCTATCGCTCATCGCAAATAACACATTTCCCATATATTCATGACCCCCTGCCCATTGCCGATGCGATATTGTGACTTAATCTCCGCTGTTGGATATGCCCTCGCTAGATCCAACGGCCTGGATTTATTCTTCGCTACAGTAATCACTCCCGCCCGCTAATTCATCAAATCTCCCGCTTATAGTGTTTTTTGCCTTATAAAGGGTAAAAAGGCTATTTCTTCATATTCTTCATTCGGCGCCCACGCGCGCTCCAAAAGCAAAGGAAGCCTGGTCATTCTTCATCTATTTTCACCTCCTCCATCCAGAAAAGCTCCGGACAGCGAGCTTACGGCCTCAACATAAGTTATCATTATGCAATCCTCTGCCATTATGGAGTCCTCCTCCTTTTTTGATAATGTTTTGATCGGCCAGCACCAAAACACTTCTAAAGCATGCAGAAAGCAACAAAAAGCACAGTAAGCAGTTCTTTTTTGCCAAAAAGTGGTAGGCAAGGGCGATTTAGCAGAATTAAAGTGTATCAGTGGAGAAAAAGAGTATCGATTCAGCGAAAAGTGTATCAGTTCAGCAAAGCGTTAAAGAGTATCAGTACAGAGTTAAAGCCACTAAAATCCAAATCAAATCAGAATTAATGAGAATCAGAGCCACCTAAAGAGCAGCGCTTCAGAAATCAAGAAGCAGTTATTGTAGATGGACAGCGCACAGCTACCAAGGATGCCTTTAAGCCAAGTTTTGATGGAGCTACCTCCAGCGCACCATATAGTAGATATTTTACTTTACTTGCAGTAGAAGTTAGGTCAATCAAAGATATTTTCTCAGATCTGTTATCAGATCTTGTTTGTAGATATTTTGCTTATAAATACCTCCCCAAACAATGTTTTAAGGGTTGGTTGGTTGATAAAGTCATTATGGACTTGCGCTGTAAGCTTGAGAACTTTTATGAACAAATATTGCTGGAATGCATTGCTTGTGAACTGGCTGGTTGTGGATTTGATGTCTGAAGAGTAAATTACAGAATTCTCGTGCTACTTCATGGATCAATAAGTCTTTCTTACCTGTTTACAGTTTCTATGTTTACTATATCATCTGTGTTTCACGATCTAAATAACAGAAAAGAAGAATATCTCAGAATCTACTTTGCTGTACTCTGTGCTCAATTTCTGCGATTTTTCTATGTTTTCTTCAGAATTAGGCATGAATGTGAATTCTTCATTGCTCATATTTACACTAATTCTTTCATATATGAATGCTGTTTAGGAATCCTTAATTGCTCCTAGATAATATTCTCTCATGTTCCCTCTGTTAGCATAATCAAAGCTACTTAGTTGCCTTTCATTCCCTGACCTCCATTTCACCCTTATTCCAGCTTGAAATTGTTCCTTGTTTAGCTATCTTGCTCTGTAATCCCTTCTTTACCAAAGAAAACACATCCAGTAGCCCATGATCCTTGACTCCATGCCCAATGGTCTGAACTTCTCACACTCTGCATGCCAACTCTGTCTGAAAGCATCATCCATCCCACCAAACTTAAAACAAAACATGTACATCATAACTAGCCTAAAATCACACTAAAACAAAGCTAAATCATAAAGAGAGAGCCCTCTCTGATTGTAGGTAGGCTAGGACCTGCAATCCAAAGATTGGTTTGTGGTTACCTCAGCCATATCCCTTAGGAGCCAAGGGACAACCTGAGTGATAACATCATTGGTTAATCCGCTGGGGAAAATCCTTAGAAAATTCCAAAAAATAAGTTAGAAGCTGGCTTCGAATAAGAAAACTCGTTATACCAAATCTAATCCAGACCCAAATCCCCCGGCTGTTTTTGAAAATCCTAATTTAATCCCAAGAACTCTCAAGAAGCAAGAGGGAAAAGAAGATATTGCTGACTCAAGCCGTTAAATAGTTCAACAAAGCTGTTTTCCAACCCCTGCTAAAGTTTCATTCCATCCTCACGCTGTTCCAACTTCTCCTAGTTCTTCATCCACTTCTCAAAGCACCTTTTTCACTCCTCCATTCATTACACATACTCCTATTATTATATCCAGTGTTCCAGTCATTCCATTTCTTCATGTTGTTCCATTTATCCCTGTAAATATGGCTAACAAATATGCCCCTTTACAGCTACCTACAAATCCAGGGGCTATGCCTCAGGATTATCAAACCAAAATCACATATTTTGATGGTACTAGCACCTATACAGCCTTGCAACACACCAAGAAAATGCAGGACTATTTTGAGAACTATGAGATAGATGATGATGGTGTAAGAATGAAGATTTTTGTCCAAAGTTTGACAGCTGATGTCAGACCTTGGTTTAGAGCGCTCCCTGCAAATTCCATAGCTGATCCAGATGCCCTTTACCAAACATTTCTTAATAGATGGGAGAAAAAGAAAGATCCACTGCACATTCTATCTAAATATGACACCATCAAAAGAGGCCCACCAGAAGCTGTCTTAGACTATTGTGCTAGATTTAATAATGTTTACAATGCCATTCCTCAGAACTTTAGACCTCCACCTGATCTAGCTTTATACAAATTCCCTAATGGATTTGATTCCGACATGGCATATCAATTGAGGGAAAGAGCCCCTCAAACCTTAGGAGACATGCAGAACATAGCTGTTAGTGTAGAGGCAAATCTCATTGCTAAACGAAATAGAGCAAGAGCTGAGAGAAGAACAAATTTTAAAGAAGAGCCTTCAGCATTTGAACAAAAACTAGATGCAATCATCAATACCATGCACACACTTGGAGATAGAGTAGAAACTGTTAAAAGAAAATCATCATGGGAAGTACAACAAAGTAATACTATCAGAAACCAAAACTTTAGAAAAAACCAAAACCCAAATGTTGGAAGGGCTAGCCCCGACCATGATATAAGATCTCCTTTCCAAGAAAACTATGCTAAAACATCAACATCTAGTGAACCAATAGAGGACCCTCACATCAACTTAATGGGTTTAAACAGTGAGCAACAAGTTTTTCTAACCCAAGAAGACCAAGATGATCGTGATATCAATCAATTTCAAACCAAGTCCGAAGAGTCATTTGACTTTAAAGAAGGCTATGATGCAGCAGTATATGAGGTTCACAAGCAATACAAATTGAGAACTAGAACCATAGATGTGCCTGAACCTATTAAGTCAAAGGATACCAAACAACCAATGAAGATAAAAGACAAGGAAATCCTCACAGGACCCTTTGATAAAACAGATCCAAACCCAAAAGAAGTGACTGTAGAAGATATAACAGATGTACAGGCCTTTAAGAACTAGCCATTTGTGTCCTCTTCCTCAAAAGAAAATTCACACAGCACTCCTGAAAACACTTCCGAAACGAAAATACTTCAAGATAACAACATTGAAGATCAACAGAAAATCACTGAAAGTGCAATTGAAAAAGGAAAATCTACTGCTCATAATGTAAAGACTCCATTGGAGAAACCCTTCGATTTAGAAGCAGAAATTGGTAAATTGAAAATATCTATGTCTCTCTCTGAGCTTGCTAAACATGATGTATATAGACAACAAATCAATAGGTCGCTGCAAATGCCAGAGAATAGGGATGATGTTAATGTCTTAGATGATCAACCTGAGTTACTTTTCGGTCCTGAAGTCGATGGTAAAACAGTAAATGGAGGTGTTCTACCCTTTTATGTCAGTTTACACATCCATGACAAAGTGTTACACAATGCAATGTTTGATTCAGGAGCTTCACACAACCTAATGCCCAAAGCTGTAATGGAGAAACTAAACCTAGATATCACTAGACCATACAAAGACTTGTTCTCATTTGATTCCAGTCAAGTCAAGTGTTTAGGCCTAATCAAAGATTTATGTGTATCTTTAGTCCAATACCCAACTAAAACAATCCTAATGGACGTGGTGGTAGCTGATATTCCACCCAAATATGGTATGCTGTTATCAAGATCTTGGGGAGCCAAAATCCAAGGATCTTTGCAATTAGACCTCTCCTATGCCACTATTTCAGTCTTTGGACAACCAAAGAGACTGTACCAAGAAACACTAATGAAATGTGTGGTAAGCAGTGAAGAAAATCCCCAAAACTTTCCTATCTGTTCTATCCATTCTGATATGGATTCTTTCATCTTGTTTAATGCTGATATGTCTTCTCCGACTGATGGTAAGCCTTTGGCTTTAGAGCAAGAGATCTGCATAAATGAAGAATCAGTTGCCCAAAACTTAGGAACTGCTGAAATAACTGATATAACTGGCATACAAGGCAAACTACATGAAACAAAAAACTTAAATATGCCCACTAAGAAAATAACTAAAACTCTCAATACTAGTCATGAGCCTGAAATCCTTTGGTATTTAGAGTTTGATGGCTCTATAAACAAACTAGGAGCAGGGGCAGGGGTATGGATACACAACACACAGACTGACCATGCTGAAGGTCATGCCTATAGATTAAATTTCAGATGTACAAACAATATGGCAGAGTATGAAGCCCTCCTCTTAGGTCTCAAACTGATCAAAACTCTAGGGGCAACAAAAGTCTCAATTCTAGGAGACTCAGATTTGATTATACAACAAATGAAGGGAAACTTTGTCACAAATGATAATAGGTTGAGAGCTTATAGAGGGGCAGCCGTGAAAATACTCAATACCTTTTCAGAATCCCAACTTACCAAAATCTCAAGAAGCCATAACTTACATGCACATATCTTGGTAACTTTTGCCAGCACTTGCAAGCTACCATTTGAGCCCAATCACCATTTCACAGCCGAAATTAAGCACAGGCCTGCAGTCCCAGACAACATCAAGAATTGGCAAGTCTTTGAAAATAATGCACAAATAAACAATTTCCTCACTTTACAGCAAGAATTTTCAAGTTTAAAGATTGATGCCGATACCATGGATGATCCACAACAAGTGATAAACGAAAGTCAGCAGACCATATCAGCTGAGATAGCAAATATGATTTTGCACCCAACCACTTTTGATAACAATAATATACAAGAGCTCAAACAACTGAATTTTGATGAAATAACTGAGGTAGAGGCCGAGGTAATTGAACTAAAAGAAAACTTTCTGCCCACAGGCTTGAATCCCTTAGAAGACATATTCGATTCAAATGATATCCCTAGAAAGCCAAAGATGCAACCCTTAAATGCTGCGATTGAAGACTGTAACATTGGAACCATAGAAAGCCCCAAAATGATAAAACTGTCCAAATCTTTGCCTGCTGATCAAAAGCCAAAATACATAGACTTTTTTAAAGAGTTCCAAGATGTTTTTTCATGGGGTTATGAGGACCTCAAGTCCTATGATACTTCATTCATCCAACATACTATACCTTTGAAACCAAATCAAAAGCCTTTCAAACAGAAGCTAAGAAGAATCAATCATGTGCTTCTCCCCTTGATTGAGAAAGAAGTGAAGAGAATGTTTGAGGCTGGAATCATAGCACCCATTAGATTTTCAGAATGGGTATCGAACTTAGTGCCCACAAGGAAGAATACAGGTGAGATTAGGTTGTGTGTTGACTTAAGAAATTTGAACCAAGTCTCCCTAAAAGACCATTACCCTTTACCCAAGATGGACCATATTTTACAAAGGGTAGTGGGGTCTTCCCGAATTTCATTGCTAGATGGATTTTCAGGTTTCAATCAGTTCTTAGTTCATCCGAATGATCAAGACAAAACAGCTTCCAAAACACCGTGGGGAACCTTTAAATATGTAAAAATGCCTTTTGGACTCAAAAATGCAGGGGCCACTTTTCAAAGAGCAATGGACATAGCCTTTGCCAAAGAAATCCATGAAATCTTAGTAGTCTACCTTGATGACCTTACTCCATTTTCAAAATTAGACCAAGAGCATTTAAAACATCTAAGGCAAGTGTTCCTAACTTGTAGGAAATATGGCATATCTTTAAACCCCAAGAAACCCTTGTTTGGTCTAGAAGAAGGCAAACTTCTAGGTCATATTATCTCAAAAGATGGTATTAGAATTGACCCGGATAGAATTCAAGCCATCCTTCAAATCCCGCATCCAAGAAACATCAAAGAATTGCAAGCTTTTTTAGGAAAGATCAATTTCCTAAGAAGATTCATTCCCAATTTGGCCGAGCTAATAAGACTATTAAACAACATGCTAAAGAAAGATTCTAAAGTCAAATGGACATTAGAAGCCAAACAAGCCTTTGAGAGCATCAAAATAGCCTTAACAAAGACGCCAACCCTCACCAGCCCCAAATTTGATAAAGATTTCATCATTTTTTCCTTTGCTTCTGAACATACCATTGCTGCTGTCCTATTGCAAAAAGATGACCCAGGATGTGAAAAGCCCATTTCTTTCTTCAGTAGAGCCCTTAGATATGCCCCCTTAAAGTATCAAATCATGGAAAAGCAAGCATATGCCCTTGTAAAAGCCATCAAAGATTTCAGAGTTTACATCCTATACTCCTATGTCATAGCTTATGTTCCAAATGCAGTGGTTAAAGATATTTTAACTCAGGAAGGAATTGAAGGCAAAAGGGGCAAATGGATTGTCAATATCCTAGAATATGACATTGAAATCAAACCCACTAAACTGATAAAAGGACAAGGATTAGCCAAACTGATGACCGAAACCAATTTTCAAGCCCTTGACATTAATGAATTGGACAACGAACAGGAGTTGGCAACTCCACAAATCAATCAAGCCTTTTTACAATCATCTTGGTATGCTGATATTTGTTTTATATTGTTAAACTTGCATGCTCCTCCAGGGTTGTCCAGAACTAAAAAGAGATTCTTAAAAATGAAAGCTTCAAAGTTTTGTATTTTAGACAGTGCCCTGTTTTGGAAAAATCATGAAGGAATTTTGCTTAATTGTCTAACTTTGAATGAAACTGATAATGTTATGAAGGAGTTTCATGCAGAGGACTGCGGAGGAAATTTGTATTGGAAATCTACTGCTGATAAGATACTAAGGGCTGGTTTCTATTGGCCCTCCCTGTTTGCTGATGTGAAAAAATTTGTTGTTTCATGCCACAAGTGCCAGATCTTTGAAGGCAAAAGAAAGCTACTGCCCTTACCCCTTAAACCCATTTCTACCGAGAAACCATTCTAGCAATGGGGTTTAGACTTCATTGGGGAAATCCACCCATCATCCTCTGGCCAGCACAAGTGGATTTTGACTGCTACAGATTACTTTACCAAGTGGATAGAGGCCATCCCTTGTAGGCAAGCCAGTGACTCAACCATCATGCAATTCCTAGAAACCAATATCTTGTCCAGATTTGGCTGTCCCGAAAAAATTATCACAGACAACGCTGCTGCCTTTAAATCCAAGAGAATGATCAGTTTTTGTCACAAATACCACATTACCTTAGATCACTCCATAGCCCATTACCCTCAAGGTAATGTCTTAGCTGAGTCATCCAAAAAAAGCCTCATCAATATCATCAAGAAAGTCTTGGAGGAGAATAAAAATAATTGGCATAAGAAGCTTGTGAATGCCCTATGGGCAGATAGATTGACAACCAAGAGATCCATTGGAATAAGCCCATATGAGTTAGTTTATGGCATGGAGGCAAGATTCCCTTCATCTTTGGGAATCCCAGTGATCAAGCTACTACAAGAGATACAAGTTGAGCCTAATGATATCCAGAGAAGGATCAATCAAACCATTCACTTGCAGCAGACAAGAGAGGAAGTGTATCAGAGAACTCAGATTTTACAAGAAAAATTGAAAAGGATGTTTGATAAAAGAACCAAGGCTGAAGACTTCTTCATAGGAAATAAAGTTCTTAGATGGGATTCAAGGAGGGAAGATAAAGGAAAACATGGCAAGTTTGATTTCCTATGGAAAGGACCTTTCATCATTCAAGTTGTGCAAGCCAATAACACATATTTTCTGAAGAGTTTGGATGGCACAGAAGCTAAAGATGGCCCTGTTAATGGGCGAATGCTCAAGCATTACTTTGATCCCTTTTGATGAATGTAACATAGCTATTTATTGTATTGTACATTAATATTTCTATTTTTAGCATTTTTATTTTACAGCAGTCCGATAAAGAACCAGCGTAGCAAATTTTGAAGGAAGAACCGAAGGAATGCACCACTCTGATCTCTGTTTTGAATTCATCTCAAAGAGAGTGCTCGGGCAAAGATAAATATGATGGTAGACACTCAGAACAATCCAGCAAGAGGCAGAGCTGTAATATCACATCAATTCAGTTAAAAAGGTGTTGCATATAGGTTACAAAGATTCAGTCAATAGCATCCAAGAGAAGGAAGTTTTTCAGTTAACAACACCTGTTGAAAAATAAGGCAGTCTGACCTGCTGTTCTTGGCTTTTCATCTGGAAAAGCCATCCCCATGTGGAGCCACTGTTAGCGTCCTATACCAATAGGTTTCATATTTCATGATTGACTGTGTAAATGCTAAATATGTCATCTTTTTCATGCTGCAAAGGTTCCATATTTCCAAGAAATTCAGAAAATATAAAAAATGTAAAGAGGGTATGCCCTAAAAGAATAATCAAAGGTCAAAAAGAACAATGAATGGACAAGAGAAAAATGAAAGAAATGAACCCTAAACAGAAGGCCAGGAAAGTGTGCTAGTTCAAATTCCACTACTATATTCCATTTTTGAAGAATTTCACAGTTATGGGAAGGCCAAACAGCCTAATCTTGGCCTCCCTAGGTTTAAATTGCTTGTTTTAAAGATAGAGAATGAAAATCTGTCCAAACTGTTTAATCTTGGCAGATCATTAGATAGGTAGAGAAACAAGGGTGCTCAACAGCTTAATTTGAGCCCCTGGTAGAAATAAGGATATATTTAGATAGGAGGACAGCCTAAATGAAAAGAAGAGATCAGGGTTTGCTAGTTCAAGTGCACCCAAACAAAGAGAAGAGAAAATGATAGGCAAAGTAGGCTGGGTAGGTAGTTTTGAGGTTGCAGAATGAAGAATTGTGATAAATTTTGTGTTTCAAAGTGTTAAATCTACTTATATCACAAATGCAAAGCAGTTTTCCCTTGGAGTAGCTCAAGCAAGGCATGACTAACTTCCCCTTCATCCTTTTCCCCAAGTAATTTACTAATTTCCCCAAGGATATTGAGATCTGCTCAATACTCCTAGTTTACTCCATTAAACTCATTTTTCCCCTTTGCCTAAGTTATAAAACCTTATACATAGTGCTTTCTTCTCAAATGCATATTAATTTCTAACCTTATTATATAAATCCCTCCTTATTTTCCCTCCCCATATTAAAAATATGATAAAAAGCCCCATTTTTTACATATCCCCGCCTTTGGTTGAAACGTAACCATAAGCATTGCTTAGGGAATTACTAAGTTTACTTGAAACTTAGTAAGAACCCTCCCCAGGTCCTTTTTCACTTCCTCTGATGCAATTGACCCCTTCCAATGCAAAAAACCATTCTCCGATGCATTTTCCTCCCCCTCCGACGCGATATCGCAATCGGAAGTCACAAAGTGTTTGCCCCCTTTGTTTGTTTCCCCGACTGGAGCCCCTCCGATGCGATTTCGCAATCGAAATCACAAGTTGCAATGTTTATATGCCCATATTTCATGTCTCCGATCCATTCCCCCAATGCGATATCGCTATCGCATCTGATGCGATATCGTTATCGCAAGTCATCGCTATCACAAATCCCCGCAATATCCCTTTTTACCGCATATCTCCATTTTTTCATAAATCTTCGTTTTACCGCAAAACCTCGTGTTAACGCAAAATCCTCAGTTTACTCTTAATCTTCGTTTTACCACAAATCGCCCCTTTGCCGCTTTATCGCTATATTGCATATCGCATGTATAAAGGTCCATGCCCCTTTTCCTTTCGCCGATGCGATATAGCGATCGCCCCATTCATCGTCCGATTAACCCCGCATCCAATGGTTCATATTATATTGCATCGCTCAATATCGCAAGCCCATTTCACTATCGCCCATCGCTATATCTCCCCCGATGCGATATCGTAGGGTCTCCCCCGACGCGATATCGCTATCGCTCATCGCAAATAACACATTTCCCATATATTCATGACCCCCTGCCCATTGCCGATGTGATATTGCAACTTAACCTCCGCCGTTGGATCTGCCCTCGCTAGATCCAACGACCCGGATTTATTCTTCACTACAGTAATCGCTCCCACCCGCTAATTCATCAAAACTCCCGCTAATGGTGTTTTTTGCCTTATAAAGGATAAAAAGGCTATTCCTTCATATTCTTCATTCGGCGCCCGTGCACGCTCCAAAAGCAAAGGGAGCCTGGTCATTCTTCATCTATTTTCACCTCCTCCATCCAAAAAAGCTCTGGATAGCGAGCTTGCGGCCTCAGCACAAGTTATCATTATGAAATCCTCCGCCATTATGGAGTCCTCCTCCTTTTTTGATAATGTTTTGATCGGCCAGTGCCGAAACACTTCTAAAGCACGCAGAAAGCAACAAAAAGCACAGTAAGCAATTCTTTTTTGCCCAAAAGTGGTAGGCAAGGGCGATTTAGCAGAATTAAAGTGTATCAGTGGAGGAAAAGAGTATCGATTCAGCGAAAAGTGTATTAGTTCAGAAGAGCATTAAAGAGTATTAGTTCAGAGTTAAAGCCATTAAAAGCCAAATCAGATCAGAATTAATGAGAATCAGAGCCACCTATAGAGCAGCAATTTAGAAATCAAGAAGCAGTTATTGCAGATGGACAACATACAGCTACCAAGGACGCCTTTAAGCCAAGTTCTGATGGAGCTGCCTCCAGCGCACCATATAGTAGATATTTTACTTTACTTGCAGTAGAAGTTAGGTTAATCAAAGATATTTTCTCAGATCTGTTATCAGATCTTGTTTGTAGATATTTTGCTTATAAATACCTCCCCAAACAATGTTTTAAGGGTTGGTTGGTTGATAAAGTCATTTTGGACTTGTGCTGTAAGCTTGAGAAGTTTTATGAACAAATATTGCTAGAATGCATTGCTTGTGAACTGGTTGGTTGTGGATTTGATGTCTGAAGAGTAAATTATAGAATTCTCGTGCTACTTCATGGATCAATAAGTCTTTCTTACCTGTTTACAGTTTCTATGTTTACTATATCATCTGTGTTTCATGATCTAAATAAAAGAAAAGAAGAATAGCTCTGAATCTACTTTGCTGTACTCTGTGCTCAATTTCTGTGATTTTTCTATGTTTTCTTCATAATCAGGCATGAATGTGAATCCTTCATTGCTCATATTTACACTAATTCTTTCATATATGAATGCTATTTAGGAATCCTTAATTGCTCCTAGATAATATTCTCTCATTTTCCCTCTGTTAGCATAATGAAATCTACTTAGTTGCCTTTCATTCCCTAACCTCCATTTCACCCTTATTCCAACTTGAAATTGTTCCTTGTTTAGCTATCTTGCTCTGTAATCCCTTCTTTACCAAAGAAAACACATCCAGCAACCCATAATCCTTGACTCCATGCCCAATGGTCTGAACTTCTCACACTCTACATGCCAACTCTGTCTGAAAGCATCATCCATCCCACCAAACTTAAAACAAAACATGTACATCATAACTAGCCTAAAATCACACCAAAACAAAGCTAAATCATAAAGAGAGAGCCCTCTCTGATTGCAGGTAGGCTAGGACCTGCAATCCAAAGATTGGTTTGTGGTTACCTCGGCTGTATCCCTTAGGAGCCAAGGGACAACCTGAGTGATAACAGGCTACATGTCCAGTCCATCTTTCAATGGTGGCCTTTGTTTTTATTGTGTCTTTAAGCAGATTTTTACAATGAGGAGCTCAATTTGAGTCTCTTGTAACAGAGGATGCTTAGTAGGGTGGTATTTGGATTCCCCAAGCCACTAGAGTACACAGAATCCCCCTTACCAAGTCTCGACCTCAACTGGTCTTAATGGGATGAGTCCAATTTGGTACTCAGTTCTCGATAGATATCCTCACAGGGATTGCCTAAACCTCTCAAGCCTGGTTCTGTCTTCTCGATGCTACCTTAGCTCTGCAAGTCAGCTCGACTTCTCTATTCTCTTCTTCTTGCTTCACTCTCTATTCTGTCTCCTCTATCTCCTCTATCTCCTATGCTCTTTTCGTGGCTTAAAGCCAATCTATCCCTTGACTGTTCACTTCCTCTTCCGTCTCTTTAGATCACCTACTGCTGTCTGCTTGGAATTCCCTGCTTCTGTGTCATCGCCACTGTGTAACGTTTCACAGGGAGGTGGCCACTTGTCCCCTCACGAACTGAGTGCCAGCTCTTCCTCGAACAATCATTATTTCAGTTACTTTGTGAAATGATTCATCTGCCAGCTCAACAGTCAAATCAGACTTCAAACCTTTATGTGCTGTAGCTTATTTCTCCCTACAAATTTGGTCTCCCATCGGGTGCGATCTCTGCTGTTAGATCTGGAGCCCCCAGATCCTATAGTTTTTGCTTTTATCACGCGGTTGACTTGCTCGACTATTAGCCCACGATGAGAGAGGTTTCTCTCTCTCATCCACCGGACATGCGTCGTTCAATGTGTGGCATCACTTGGTCCTCTGCCAAACCCGCTTACTGCCTAAAATGCCTCCAATATTCCACCGGTTTTGGAGTGCGTGACTTGCTTGTCGGTTTTAGCACTTTCCCTGCAGTTTCCTGGTTTCCCTTGTGACCGAGTGCTCAGGGATTTTCCTTCTCGAGGGGTTTTTCCCTACGATGCGTGATTAGTGCTAATTGCACATCGAAAACAAACTCTGTTTTTGGGTTTGAGCTTCCCAACTGCCATTTTTTCACTATGCATAGTCCCCATGGGCCAATGGTCAGCCCATTTCGACCGAAGGTCCTCATTGCTCTGTGCTGGCTGCAAATTACCATTATGCAAAGGTTATTTCTGAGAGCTGCATGATTTCTTGAAGTCTGTCATGATTTGAAATAGTCATAGAACTCTAATAATTTTTATGGATCCAATTCAGATCAACTTTTCTAACCATTATATAAGGATAGTAAGAAAACTCATTGTGATTTATGTTAGGGTCCAACCCTACCCCGTTTATTTATGTCATAGGGTCGAGTCATAGTTATAGTTAGTCAAAGAGTCAATAAAGCTCGCACTAACAATTGTAAGTGGTTGACCTGCATTTAAGAAAGGGACCACAGTTAGTTGCAAACGGGCCATGGTATTAGATAGATGGTATTGAGAGAACCATGGTAATGACCCATGGTATTGTATTTATGAATCCTAAATAAAGGATAGGGACTCGCCATTGAGATACATCGAGTCTTATTTTGTAATTGAGCTTTGCTATGTTGGAGGTTGCCCCCTCAAAGAGGCAAGTGAACACTGCTTTCATCTCTTAATAATAAAATACTTGTTGTTTTTCTCATTTTGTTCTATGTTCTAGGTTGTATTTCTTTGCATATTTGGTATTCTGGAATTTCTCGCAAGTCAATACCATAACAATATATGAGTGGTACCTGGAGGCTTTTCCAATGGTTTTTAAAACTACCATTCTCCTTCAACATACCATGTGTGGTTCAATAAGTGCAAGGTTATCTTATGATTGTGACACCTTGTTAATATTTGAAATATCTTGCAACCTTTTCTTTGCAAAGTATACATGAATTTGATCATCCCATCACATTTGTCTTTCTATAATTCTTGGATTTACTTCCAACATGTGAATAGATTTTATTGAGACTTGTATATTGAAGATGCCAACTATTGACATGATTTTAATGGTGTCTTGTGCTAATAATTACAAATCATAGATAAGCTTACATAACACAATGCCTTAATTTGTGGATGAGATCATCAAGGCTAGCTTTATTCATGAAATTTTAAAAATGACTACAACACTTACAATCTCAAACTCCTTCCTAAAAAACAAAATCGTAGGGGTCAAAGGAAAGGCTTTATGAAACCTCTTTTCAACTTGAAACAAAATATAAGGAGGCAGGCCATAGGTTCTCCACCACCCCAACTTAAGTTCAAATGAATGGTTTATAAAGTAGTATGAGAGATTCATCACAACTAATTTGAGAGGTAAATCCTCCAATTTTGAACTCAATTATTTTTCCTTAAAGATATCTTCAATAACCACCAAATATCTATAATAGTAATCTTATTATGAATCCAACTAATATTATTACATGAAAGCACTTGATACTAGATAAAACTATATACATTTTTAATAATATTAACCACAAAAATACATTTCTAGGAAAATAATGAATCGAGTGATTCTATTGAAATAAATTCTCAAAAATAAAAAAAAAAAGAAAAGAAAAAAAGAAAAAAGAAAAAATAAACATTTATTAACACGACTACCAAAACCTATCTTACATAAACAAACTTATTATTATCTTACATTAAGAAACTTCATTATTAATAATAACTAAGAAATATACCACACATATATTTCCTTCGGAGTATAGAGCTACATGTGATACCTAAATTCAACGCAAGATTACCTTATTATTAATAATAATTGAAACATATACCACATAGACTAGATTTTCATATAACCACACTAGATTTTCCTTCCGAAGTATAAAGTGACATGTGATACCTAAATTCACATGGTAAAAGTCCACCCAAAAAGAAGGTTTCTTGCAAGATTATACTAAAAGGTCAGTGGGTCCCATGATAAAAGTAAAAGTTTTTGAATAGTCACAAATACTAAAGAAATCACATTTATGATTAAGCACTTCAATCTCAAAAAGAATAACTTGTCTACCCAACAGGGCGTCCAAAATATGTCATCCTCGTGACACTGGTCTTTGCTTGATTGATGATGTCATTCATGTAAATTTAATACATGAAATCTTCAAAACTTGACCCTGGTTGGGAGTGTAGATGGTTTTCAAATCCGAGTTTGGAGTTCACCTACTTCTATAAAGGCAAGCTATGCAATTGTATTTCTCACCTATTGCTTATGGAATTTTCCCTACTCCAATTCTAGGTATGGTTGTATATTTCTAATCTGTGAGACATCATTGATTTGCTCATATTCTATGTCCACGTTATGTATTGTTGAACTGAAGCCATCTTTATTGCAGAAGTGGGAATCTTGTTGCCTTCGAGGCGTTCCAGTTTCAATATCCGTAAACCAACAACATGAACAATTTGTTACAAGCAGGGCATAACATCAGCAACCATAACAAAAAGGTCGACCACAGTTTCAACAGTGGCGACAAGAACGTCATTGGCCCCAACACCCAGATTCATGGGAATCCCATCCTCAGTGACAACAATGGCAACAGCAGTAAGATTGATGACAATCCCGTTATCGGCAACAATAAAAAAACCATGAACAATCCCATCGTCGGCAACAATAACAACACCAAGAGCGACAACACCATGAATAGCAACAACAAAGGTGGCTTTTGTGTTCCTCTCCGAAATTTATGCTTCGCTTTTGCTTCACTACTACACTATATGCACAAATATGTCATCGTTAATAATTTTGGCATTAAATATGTCATGAATTTCTTTTCCTTAGGGTTAATTACATTGTCATTGCATGGTAGGTATGGGAAAGAATAAATGCAGTCGAAGATTATCTATTTATGTAAGACTGAATTTCTTTTCCTTAGGGTTAACTAGATTGTCATTGCATGGGAGGTATGGGAAAGAATAAATGCAGTCTAATATTATCTGTTTATGTAAGACTGACTATGTGTTGATATATAGTTAGTTTAGAGCCAAATAGTCTACTTATAAGGCATTGCCATATCAATTCAAGGTTTTGGTTAAGTACATTATTATTGCATGCTAGGTATGGGAAAGAATAAATGCAATCGAAGATTATCTATTTATCTAAGACTGACTATGTGTTGATATATAGTTAGTTTAGAGCCAAATACTCTATTTACTTATAAATTGAAGAAGATGGACGCTGGTATATTGTAATTCTGATTTATGTATGAGCAAAACCTACCTGTGTGGTTACTTTGTTTTAATGATTTTATGGTCGGGTCGTGATATCTCCTAATAAGTAGTTAATCGAATAATTAATTAAATAAACCAATTAAATAAAAAAATATCAATCAAAATTAAATTTAACGTATATATTCATTTAAATGTATCTAATTAAATTTAAGTGTACTTATTGTTACATATTTATAGATATTTATGTGATATCTTGCTTTAGTACACGCAGTTAAATATTTCTTCAGTGTAGTATATATGCAAAAATATGTCAGGTTCATGATTTCACTTTCTTTTTGGTCTACACAAAGGCGTCATCGATTTCTTTTCTTTTGGTTTGTTTAAGTACATTATTTTTGCATGGCAGGTATGGGAAAGAATAAATGCAGTACATGATTATCAGTTTATCTAGGACTGACTATGTGTTGATATACAATTAGTTTACAGTACTACATAAAGGAGTGTTTTTATACAATATTTGAGACAATTTTTGGGTAAATTGTCTTAACTTAAGACCAAAAAAATTGTGTATTGTCTTAAATATTATCTTTAAGTGGGTGTCTCAAAAATTATTGTCTTAAAGATTATTGCCTTAAAAAATATTGTCTTAAAGTATATTGTTTTAAATATTATTATCTTAAAAAATATTGTCTCTATAAAGAGAGTATATAACACAACCATTTTTGTGCCACTGGAGACAATTTCATTTTTGTCTCTCTAAAGACAACACTTGGATTAGAGACAATATGTCTTTAATACTAGCTATTGTCTCTCTAGAGATGATAAAATTTTATTTTAAAGATCACTTTTGTCTCTCTAGAGACAATATAAAACAATGAATCCAAAAATATCTCACCATTGAAATAAATCGATATAAAAAACATTTAATTAAAAATGAACTACAAAATCATTGATTAATTCATGTTACCTCCTAAAGCAGACGCTCTTCCACTGAGCTAGCACACTTTAAAAAATTATGTGAAGAGTTATGTCAATCCTTAAAATTACATTTATAGTCATTGATTTTAAATTAAAGAAAAAAGATAAAAGATAAAAATTAAAAACTACGAACAAACCCAAACACCAAACCAAGTGAAGAGTTCTGGCAATCCTTAAAATTAAATTTATAGTCGTTGATTTTAAATTAAAGAAAAGAGATAAAAATTAAAAACTATGAACAAACCCAAACACCAAACCCAAACAGCTTGTGGAAGCTTTGAAATTTGTGACCAAGGCACTGGAGTCTTTGCACACCCTTTTGTTTATGCATAGGGATCTCAGGTGGGATAATGTGATGAAGAACATTGAATCAAATGAGTGGTTTGTAATAGATTTTGAGGATGCCATTGGTGCACCTCAGATTTACCCTCATAATCTTAGTGGCTTGAACCATGCTCCTGAGATGTCTAGGGGTGTTCATGGGGTTAAAGTTCATGTGTGGAGTACTGGATGCCTTATCAGGACAAGTGGGCTGAATGTGCCTGAGCTGTTGAGGAATTTACAGAATAGATGCTTTGAAGAAGACCCAGATTAGAGGCCTTCTACTGCAGATCGCTATCATCACCTTCTTCAGTTGTAGTCTTCCCTACCTAATTATTGAGATTAGACATTTCCAACCATGGTCAATTCTCAGTCCTATGTATCCCATTATTACTATTCATAGTATCCAGAATCACATGATTATTGAATGTTGTTTTATCTAAAAATTTGATATATCTAACGAAGAACTTGTTTCAGATTGTACATAAGGAAGACACCCCTTCCTAGAATGCCATTAGTTCACAATGGTGATCTCATGTAAACAGGCTGCAATGTTCATAACATTAAGCTGCGTATCATAGCCTTGACACTCAATTTTAATGGCAATAAGCATATTTCCATGTTGTTCCCTGATAGGGGGGTTTTTAAAAATGGGTGTTCTGATTTGTAGCTTTGATATAATTCGATGAACTGCATGCTTATTTTGTTAAAATAGAAATGATGTGTTTCATAGTTTGGTGTATGCCACGCTAGAAAAATTGAAACAACAGCTCTCTCCCTTTTTTCATTCGAATAAATTATATATAAAGAAAGTTTTTTTTTTTTTTTTTTTTTTTTTTTTTTTTTTTTTTTATGGTTTATGGTGAAGGGCAGATGATATTTAATTCTCACGTATCAAATAGTATTGAATGTTAAAGACCGTGTAGTGAAAGGCAAAGCACAAAGAAGGGTAGATGATATTTAATGCTCAACGTATCAAACAGTAATGAATGTTAAAGACCCTGTAGTGAAAGGCAAAGCACAAAAAATAATTGAGGACTCAATTGTCCATAATACCCAAGTGCAATTTACCCATGTAGAAGGCCCCACACAGTTGGACATCATATAATAACTAAAAAAAATAATAAGTTGAATTACTTGAAAACAAACATCCCATGTAAGACTAGTGATAGACCAATCCAGAGAGCACCAGGACATTTTCAATTCATTTGGAGAGTGATTTCTGCAGTCTCATGAAAGTAAAAAAGTTTTGCAATTGGCTCCCATTTCTAACATTCAACATAATTGGAGATGAATAGCCAAAAGAGAGCAGCTTAATGCACCCTTTAAAAATTTCACTTTTTTTTTTTCCATTTTTCTCCATTATATCATATAGACATGTTATTCTTAATTGAAAAAATGATTCATCACCACTGCCACAACAAAATCTCACTGTTTCAATCCACTCCAAACTTATTTCACCAACTACACAGGTTTACACACACATGCATCTTATGATAGAAGAGAAAAAGACTCTGCTAGGTACTGGAAACTTTAGATTCAATCTCAGAGAGAAAAAGTAGAAGGAAAAATAAAATCCAGAGCTGCAACATCGCTATATCAGTGGGGAAAGGGAAAACAAAAGTGATACAATGAATCTGGTTCTTCCTCAATTAAATGAAACTATGAAATTAGAAATATGTAATGTAGGAATACTCTGATTGTCATCCAGAATCCAACCTAAGCTCTATCCACTAATTCCTCCAAGAAAGCTTTCCAGCAACTAATAAAAGGACGAATGTAAGAATAAGCCAACTGTTAACAACCATATAGGTAAGGCAGGTCTACCCTTCCCTAAGGGCGGGTGCTGAATAGAATTGTGAGCTTTTGCCATTAAGTCCAACAACCTTGTTAGATCCTTTGGGAGCAGTGACTAGGTCGAGAGTAACTCAGGTGACCAAGCCACTACGACCTTATCATAAACATGCGGACTGTAATTGAGACCAAAAGGGATTTAGGAGTGTGGCAAACTACATTGAGAGAGCCTCACATCACCAGGTCATTACGAACCTAATCGTAAACAGGAAAAATATAACTGATCAAGAATTGTCGCACAAAATATTACATTTGTTTAACCCTGAGCTTTAACAACTCACGCCCAAACAATAAATGGATATGGAAAAAAAACTAAAATAACTAATTTGAGGATGTTCTAGTTTCAATTTTTCCTTGAAATAATTTGCCCGACACTATAGGGAAAACAATATATGTAAACCAATAAAAAATTTCATATCCAAAAGACTGAAAGAATCTGAAGACAAAATGTGGGTTTATTGAAAAACCACTTGTTTCCTCAAACTTGGTCTTAAGGGCTATAACAAATCATTCTCAAGCAACCCACGGACAAGCAAAAATTCAATCAATCCAAAGATGCACCAATAAATCAAAAAAATAATACATAGAGAAAGGAATGGGCAAAATGTTTTTAAAAAAGATAAGAAAAAAACCAATTTAAAAATAAATAAATAAAATAAAATAACCCCAAAATGCAGTTTGCAGAGTGCATGAGAACTTACCCTCTTAAGCTCATCCTAGATTTCTTGCAGCTTTTGAATGGAGAGAATAATCTCACTGTCTATGTGCTCTTCCTATTCCCCTTTTGATCTCTTGGACTTGTCCATCCTGCTGAGTCCTTCTGACCCAAAATTCCTAAAAATCCAATAGAGTCGAAGGCGCAGGCAGAGTGGCGGAGAGGGAATGGTCCTAGCATTCATTATAACATCTAGAAATGTTGCACGCTCCATCTTACCATCCTCAATTAAGAAAACTTCCAAAGCTTAAAATTTAGATCCTATCATTCATTATTACATCCAGAAATGTTGCATGCTCCATCCTGCCATCGTCACTAAAGAAAATTTCAAACGAAATATTATCATTAAAATACCAAACAAGTTGTTGATTATTTTTTACTTCCACCTACAAACGAGTGTTTTCTAGTCCAGGAGATATGTTTTGAAATAGTACCATTGGTAGTAGTGTGTGTGTTGAGCTACCAGGCTACAATGGTGGCACCTAATTTACCAGGAACGAATCTTAGGAAAAGGACTCAAAATAGATGTGCATCTACATCCTATTAAACTAGCAATATTTATAGTAAATAGAACTAATATCTCAACTATTTTCACATTTTATGAACTGCACCTGTAGAGGTCCAGTAGCTGTAAGACCAAAAGAGTTATTCTAAAGCTTCAAGCTATAAAAAATTTGACCATCGTTCCATCTAAGTTTCCCATTGATATGAAGGCCTTGACATACTGATGATGCAAGTAAAACAGGCAATGGAGGCCTACACAAAGCATTAACTAAATATCACAAGTTGCTTTAATCAAGTTGATGCTTATCATAGTAAATACAATTCACATCTAACAATAATAAAGCCAATTTTCTCCATTTGTTATTTAGGAAATGAAATGGAATTGACTATCTAATACCCTCCTAGAGCATGCTGCTCACTAATCTTTAGGGACAAGTGCATTGCCTAAACCTATCAAATAACCAAGAAGATCTAGGATATAAGGTGGAGTTGCGGCTATGGGCACTGCTTTTGATTGAACATTGGAACCTTTGGCAGGTGAAACATTGATTTTTGTCTCAATGGCTGATAATTCTTCATATGGAAGGTAACAATTTACTTGCAAGTTTTGAGGTAACAAGGTACATTGGGAGGTAACAAGGATAGAAGGTACATATGGAAAGACATATGGGAGGTAACTTGTACAAGCATAAAAAGTTCTTAGAAGAATATATGTGTGCTCTAACTTCTCAGCAACATCAAGGAAATACTTAATTTAAAAAATAAATTCTTTAATGATCTTTGTACCTATTACTTACCACTTCAGATAGAAGTGTTGAGCATGACAATTGCCAAAAAAACATATTATTATTAGACATATTGGAAGAAAACTCGAACTAAGCAAAACATATAATACTTATACTAGAAAAACCTATACAAATGCAAACATCTCAAACAGTGACAGATAAACTTAAGCCTTTTCATTGAAATAACTTACCATTTCTCTGGTATCCATTTTAGAATCCAAACTAAATCGTAAAAGATAGAAGACTGGCCATTCTTGAACTTATTTCCTTCTCATTCTCAAACTCAAATGGTGAGCCCCATGCTTATGATCATAGGGCATAATGGAAATGGCATCCAACAATCCAGATGATGCCATCAACTCCAAATCCTTCTATGCTAAGTATTTATTGTAGCTTTTTTGGAGGATATAGAGCTTGTACCATGCATAAGCATGATACAAATGACTTTCTAATATCTAAAATATCTTTGTTAACTTTGAATAGTAGATTGTCATCATTTGAGGTTTAGGAATATTCTTGACCATACACAAGGCCATGAATATCTTGTATAGAGTGAAAAGATTCCTACATATCACATGCCATCTGTCATAAGAAATAGTATAAGGAAAAAATATATTAAAATTAAAAATAATTTAGCTCACAGATTCTATAGTAGGTTCATGAAATTTCATTCAACTCAAATCTTCCTTTGCAATAGGGTATTCTCCAATAATTAATTCCTACAAGATCAAACTATATCAACCTTCCCATCTAGACAAATATAATCCTATATCTAATTCAATAGATAACGTTTTATATTTCTGCCCCCCATTCGATAGTGATACCTTCTTAAAGGTGTGCCAAAAATCTACTCAACATGACATTATAACTATTTGCATCATGGGCAATATGGGTAAACTCCCAACCAAAGATAAATGGTTTCTAGAATATGATTTTTCTACACATTTCCCTCATCCCATTTCACAATGGCAGCCAACAATCCAAATGATGCCATCAGCTGCAAATCCTTCTATGCTAAGTATTTATTGTAGCTTTTCTAGAGGATATAGAGCTTGTACCATGCATAAGCATGATACAAATGACTTTCTAATATCCAAAATATCTTTGTTAACTTTGAATAGCAAATTGTTGTCATTTGAGGTTTAGGAATCTTCTTGACCATACACAAGGCCATGAATATCTTCTATAGAGCGAAAAGCTTCGTACATATAATATGCCATCTGTCATAAGAAATAGTATAAGGAAAAAATATACTAAAAATAAAAAATTTAGCTCACATATTCTACAGTAGATTCATCAAATTTCATTCAACCCAAAGCTTCCTTTGCAATAGGGTATTCTCCAATAATTAATTCCTACAAGCTCAAACTATATCAACCTTCCCATCTAGACAAATATAATCCTATATCTAATTCAATGGATAACATTTTAGATTTCTAGCCCCCATTTGATAATGATACCTTCCTAAAGGTGTGCCAAAAATCTACTCAACATGACATTATAACTATTTACATCATGGGCAATATGGATAAACTTGCAACCAAAGATAAATGTGTTGTGCCTTTTTCCCAAAAGAATTTATTAGCATACCCTTTTTAGTTGAGAGAAGATCCTTTGGATAGTGGGATCCACCAGTTGAATATGTAGTAAGTGCGAAATCAGACAGCTCAAACTATTCACACTTTGTGTTTTCATCGAAGTTGGCTAATGTTGCATGTTCTTCATCAAAATTTGTCCATATTTGTCCATACTGTTGTATTTTCTTTTTCTACAGTACAACTTTCATCCACACTACCCCTGAATGCGATTTCTCCTCATTCATTTCTTCAACCTTATCCTATTTACACATCATACTAGACAATTATCATTCTAGTATAGAACAACCTTTGGATATTATTGGTGAATAATTATAGTTAATGGGTTCTCATGTAACGATTCCCAATACCAATGGAGAAATATATAATTTGAATCACTCAAGTAATGAATCTGAATTTAACAACATTATAATATAATTACATTCTACCATAAATTACACATCAAGAATGCTTTGCCTTGTAGATTTCAACACCCATGTATTCGATGGATTTATGGGAATGAAGGGAAATTGGAAAGCCAATGATATCCTACATTTATGTATGGCCTTGTCTAGTAACTATGGCCTCTTAGACAACCAATATTGAGCTCCAACTCACCCCAGCAAATGAAAATAATGCTCAGCGGAGAGGGAAATGACCCTAGTAAGTAGAAATCCACCCAAGAACGCTTAAGAATACTCTAGGTAAGGAGAGAGAAATTCTTAACAGTCGTACAAAAACCAAATTAGCAACTCCTTGAGGAAATGCAATAGCTCCAAAAACATGGTAGTTGATCTCTAACTCAACAAGAAAGTGGATTATGAGTAACTCAGAGCTAATTCATTTCATAGAGCATCAATCAATCAAGATTTTTTGAATGATGCTAATAGAAATTCAATGGAGAGTTATTTATTTCAACCATGAGCACAAAGACAAGGAGAACATATAATATAACTAAGGAGTAAGAATGATGATAACTCATACACCATATGCTTATTATATCTTAGAAACATATATTAGATGAGAGCCTAGCACATTGCCTTCATTGTCAAAAGAGAGATGTCCATGTGCAAATTAACCCTCGCTCCATGTGAGACTATTGTAGGATAGCTACTATGGGAAAATGAAGGAATTGGTCATGGCAGTTAAACATTGAATTGAGCTAGTTTCAGTGTTGTCCAATTAGGGCTATTGCATCTTGTCACAAGCAAAGATTGCAAGACATTTCAACATTACAAAGGAAACAATCCAGGCATAGTCACTCTTTGTTTAGTTAAGTCAAAGCTCATGGAGAATGATATCTAAGCATTTTAGCCTATATTAGACCTCTTTTGGGTAGCAACCAAGAAAGTGAAAAAGCTCGAACTCTGTAATCCAACGGGAGAAGAAAAACTGAGGATAAAAGCAAGTCTACAACACTTGAAGAAACTGAAGTTTGTCACTAAGTTGAATCTCAATCTAAAGCTACCTATTTGCAGCAAGATCTGAATATCTGTGGTAAAGAGTCAAGGGTTTTTTGTAGTAGTTGAAGATCAGTAATAGAAGGCAAAGAGTCTGTAATTGGAAGTCAGTGTATTATAATAAGAGACTAAACCTCCAATAAGGACAGAATTTCAGAAGTTGCTTCTGAATTTGACTAGGCAGAGACTCAACTATTGACCTTCACTTAAAGAGGAGGGCTAACTTGGAGGGACTCTTTGGTCTTTTGTTGGATATCTCATTTTGAATAAATTCAATAAGAGGAGGATTGTTGGGTTTTTGCCTATTGAGAGGTTTTGCCCTAGGTTAAAAGCCTAAATCTCTGTGTCTTGTACTTCTTTGTGTCCTTGGAAGAACAATTTGTGTAATTACTTGATGAAAGAGAAATATTAACTAACAAAGAAAATAATAATTATATAGGAGTTTAATTCCAACTATGAAGGAATACAATGAGGACATAAAATTTGTAAATCTTAAACATGGCTAGGCCACTACACCTCCAAAAACCTAACTCATTAAGCCATAAACTAGAAACCTTCTGTGGAACTCCAAAAACAAATGAATTAGAATGAATTATCAACCAAAATCAAGGGCCTTTACACTTTACATTTGATAATCTATTGCAGTATGAATATTGAGGTCACAACTATTCATTTATATTGCATTGTTGTAAGAAAGGATGATCATATTTTATATATTTTGTCTAGTAAGGCCTGCACTTTGTCATTTCCAGCTCTAGCCAAGGTTTCATGTTCCCATTGTAATGAACAACAGCTGCATTGTCAATCTCTAAACACTCCATGCTGGGATTATATCCTAAACCCAACACATGCCAAGACTTGTCCAAAGGATGCGTCAGGCCATAAAACGTTCAATCCATGGGGTAGTGTTCCAAGCTTCCACAAAACTCTATCCTCATTCTGACATACAATAAATGAAAAACTTAGAAATCAAAAAAATAAAAACCCATTAAGTTTTCTAGCTAATTAATTCATATTTAATTCAAATACGTTAAAGTAAGCATCACAGGAATTAACATAAATAAACCACACTACACACTTACAGTGTTCTGCCACTTGTGATATATTCTAATTATATCTTGTTTATGCCATTCTTTGAGATCAAATACATTTATCTCATATGACCAACCACAATCATTAGGATCAAAGTGCTTGGCTATGTGCGGATTGGAAAAATTAAGGTATTTGTCAAAATGGCAAAAGCTTTCTCCACAAATTTCCACTGAACCATTAACCTTTCCATGAAGATCTACTGACCAGAAGGGCGTCAAATCTTTTTGCACCACAATATCATCATCCAAGAATCCATTTTGGGATAAACTTGTGGAAGATAGAAATGAAGATGATTTAGCATGGATAAATATTTTGGATTTATATATTTCAAATTGGAGGAACATGCTGTGACTGTAGTCGAGTGATCTGCCTTGAAATAATACTCTTTCATAGCCACGGATTCAAGATGGTGAAGCATAGGGAAATAGGAGGAATTGATACATTTAAAATCATCAAGATTTTCTACATGTATCACAACTTTCCTTAGGGTATTAAGTAAAAACCACATTTTTATGGCCCCAAAATTTAACTTGTCTGTGATGAGCTGAAATACATGTTTCTCAGATTCCTGCAAACACATGTAAATCACCTACAATGAGATCCAAATATTAAATGTAAAATGCAGCAAAACTGTTGGACTTCCAAAATTTAGAGTAATTTAAATTAATAAAAATTCACCTTAACATTCATGATAGTATAATTCACAACCACAGAAGTAGCCAATACATTGTCAGAAAATAATGCATAGTGATAAAGAGTCAGATCCTCCAACTTGTCCTTTATAGGAAATTATCGCTTTTCAAGAGGAAGAAAGTAATAATCTATGGTCAATCACATGGACAGACAGTGTAGGCCCTTGGGAACAGACTTTGTTGCCACCTAAATTAAAAATTAGCTTTGCTTTTCCAAGGTCCTTACATGCTCATCTGCAGATTGAAGCATGGCTTGCAACTTCTTTGTTAACAACCATAAAATTGTTCTCTAGCCCGTGATAGGACACGAACCATAGCCTTGATCTTCTCAGGTGCACTGTGTTATCACTAAAAAAAATTTCAAAAACAATTTGGACAACTTGTATGGTTTCAAAGTTGGATTTCATAGACATGTCTGAAGAAAGGAAAAGTCACAGATCAGGCCAGTGTCTTAGACCTGAGCCTGAAGGCTTGGATGTTCTCATGAGGAATAGAGAGGTTGAAGAAGCATTCAAACAGTCACAGAAGAAGAAGGTTCAGATCAAGGAAGTGGTACAAGAGCAGTCTATTGATAAAACAGTCAAAAGAAGAGTAACTAGAAGTCAATTAGCCAAGGAAAAGGGGAAGACAATGATTGTTAATGAAAGCCCAGCTTCAAAGGGAAGTTTGAACGATCTCCTCCACACCATCTACATAGAAGAGACTCCTTTGGTCCAAGCAGAGCTACTTGAAGCCAACAAGAACAAAACCAAAGGAGTTAAATCTTCCAAAAAGCTTCAATTTGATGACCAATTCTCAAAGTTTGTTTTCAAAGCCAAGAAGGCCTGTGACTAGGCATTTAAGAAGATTACAAGAGGTAGAGTCAGAGGTAAAAGAGACAGATTGAGGACCTGCAAATTCATTTGAGCAAACTAGGAGGACAATCTCAGCATAAAAGAACCGGGCTGTAAGTGATTGGAGCCTTAACACAATTTTGGTTAGAACATTACCTTTTCGAAGCTGTTTATGGATGAATTATGTCAAAGATATGTGGCCTATTGGCATAAGATGAAGCTGTGAAGAAATCACAAGAAGAATATTTTTTGAAAAAAATGTGTTTTTTTTATTCACACAGCAGTTTCGTAGCGCGCTACGAAACTGCTGTAGCTGCATATTATGACTTGATGGACCAATTTTGAGAGACAAAAAGCAAATATTTGTGAAGAAGGATTTATGAAAGGGAGTATTTACAAGGTTTAAACATCCAGCAAGGGAAAAACAAGTAGCAGAAGGTCGAAGAGAAGAATAAAAAAGAAACTCTAGAAAAGAGGAACTTTCTCTCCTAGTTTCTACCAGTCAACTTCTAGAAGAGTTTCTGAGCAGTGGAAAACTACTCTCTGAAAAGTGAAAGAGGTTTTCATTCCTAAGATACTGAAGTACAAAAACCTCTTCTACTTTCTTCAAATCCATTATGATCTGGGAGAAATGAAGGACCAAAGTTGCGCTACGAAACTGCTGTAGGTGCAAGTTTTTCACAAGCATATTTCTCTGTTTTACACCTATTTTTCAAAGACACATTCTGGGCGGTAGGGAAGGTGTTTCAAAAAACCAAGAGAGGTTTTTGTTCAGCATGGATTGGTTCACAAAATCCTCCTTCAGTTTTTCCAAATACGTGTTTTGTGAGAAGTTATGAGCTCTGTCCCAAGACCTACTTTTCAGCCAGAACAGAAGCTTATATCTCATGTCATCTTCACTTACCGTTATATCGGCAATGCAAGAAAAAGGAGGTGAGATACATCAGAATGGTTAACAGGAAATTGAGAGCTGGGATAAAATTTATGAAAAGGCAAATTGAAGACTTAAAGATACAGTTAAGCCAGCAGAAAGAATTTCCTTAAGGCAGTCACACATCAAGTAAGGTTTTGTTTCAGATTTTGATGGTCTTCCTTGTTATAATTCTACTTGAAGGATCATACCTTTCCATTCAGTTTTGAAAAGCTTTGGAACAATTGAAAAGGATGTTTAAATATCAAGAGGCTTAAAATAGCAAAATTTTGGTTGAAACTGTGTTTTTTGGAATAACACAGCAGTTTCGTAGCGCGCTACGAAACTGTTGAAGCTGCGCAATCTAATCTCAGTCAACCGATTTTGAAATACAAGTGGAAAATTTTGAAAAGGGAATATCTTCAAGGGATCATCTAAAGGTATCAACTTTCAACAAGGTCAAGACAGGTGGAGGAAACATGTATTCGAATCCAGCTCTAAAATTTTTGCCATAAAGTGATCACATTTACTACAGTCCAAGATATGTCAGGCAGCTTGAAGAAGTTTTGGCCTTCACACAGGAAAGAGGTTGACAACACATCAAGGACGTGGCAGTCTGCTCTATTTTGGGTAATTAAAGGATAAAGGACATGCTTCTTTGGATTCGAACATTTTGAGGTAAACCAAAGACCAGTAAAACAGGGATAATTTCCTATGTTTCAGGACAATGGAAAACGTGTGATATTGAAGAGCAACATGAAGCATTAAAGGTCCATCACAGCCACCGCCAAAGGGAACCAGATGTCAGAGAACGAAAATGATTGTAGACCAAGGCTGTTATAGAGTTAGAGTCATAGTTGATTTAGATCTCTAAAAACTCCAGTCAACACTTCGTTGTATTTATTAAGTAGTTAGAGTTTAAGAGTTGTCAGTAATAGAAGTAGTTTTCGAATTCCCCTCATGCTTGAGGAGGAATCTTGATCAGTTAGAATAAGAGCTCTATATATAGCTGAAACAACAATGTAATCGGGGTTGGAAATTTTATGCAAAAGCTTGTATTTGGCCTATGTAAGACTCATTTTCAGTAATACATGCTTGACTTTACTTCTCAGGATTCATGAAGGATTTTTTATGTTCAGAATATGTGATGTTGTCCTTTTCTTAATTCTTACAGTGGTATGGATGTATAATCACTCAGAATTCACTGAATGTGCTCTGACTTCCTGTATACATTTATAAACTTTGTGGTCCCATATGAGTTTATGTTCTGAATGTTTAAATGCTGAATGCCCTGACTTCCATGTAAGGTTGAGTTTATTGTTATATTTAGGTGTTGTTGACTCCATAAGCCCAATGGATAGTTGTTTAATGTGTTTCCACCATTCATATTTTTCACAGTTGTTCTATAAGAGTTAGCCATCTTATCTTTAATCAAAATCATTAATCCATCAAGAGAGAGCCCTCTCAGGTTGAGGAGGCTAAGCCTCAGCCTAAAGTAGGTTTGAAATAGTTACTTAGAGTCAACCTGACCAGCAGCCTATCAGGGCCTGATTTTGAGATAACACACTGAAACATTCATATCAATTATCGGTCATGAAAAAGAATGAAAAGCAGAAAGATTGACACACAGACTGCAACTTTAAAAGAAACAAAGGATATGAACACCAAACGCAAATGGAAGCACTTACTACTCTTGATTTAGAAGCAGCCAATGCGAAAATCCAAGGGGTAGTGTTCCAAGCTTCCACAACACTCTATCCTCATTCTGACATACAATAAAAGAAAAACTTAGAAATCAAACAAAGAAAAATCCATTAAGTTTTCTAGCTAGTTACTTCAGATTTACTTCAAATACTTTAAAGTAAGCATCACAAGAATTAAGATAAATAAACCACACTACACACTTACCATGTTCTGCCACTTGTGATATATTCCAGTTATATCTTGTTTCTTCCATTATTTGAGATCAAATACATTCATCCCATATGCCCAACCACAAGCATTAGGATCAAAGTGCCTGGCTATGTGCAGATTGGAAAAATTAAGGTATTTGTCAAACCGACGAAAGCTTTTTGCACAAGTTTCCATTGAACCATTAACCTTTCTGTGAAGATCTACTGACCATAATGGCATCAAATCTTTCTCCACCACAATATCATCATTCAAGAAAGGGATCTTGTCCAGTTTGGGATAAACTTGTGGAAGATAGAAACGAAGATGATTTAGCATGGATATTTATTTTGGATTTATATATTTCAAATTGGAGGAACATGCTGAGAGTGTAGTCGAGTGATGTTCCTTGAAATAATACTCTTTCATAGCTGTGGATTCAAGTTGGAAAAGCACAAGGAAATAGGAGGAATTGAGCCATTTAAAATCATCAACATTTTCTACATGTATCACAACTTTCCTTGGGGGATTAAGTAAAAACCACATTTTCGTTGCCCAAAAATTTAACTTGTCTATGACGAGATGAAATACATATTTTTGAGATTCCTTCAAACACAAGTAAATCACCTACAATGAGATCCAAATATTAAATGTAAAATGCAACAAAATTGTTGGACTTCCAAACTTTAGAGTATTTTAAATTAATAAAACTTCACCTTAGCATTCATGATAGTTGAATTCACAACCACAGATGCAGCCAATACATTGTCAGAAAATAATGCATAGTGATAAAGAGTTGGATCCTGCAACTTGTTTTTTTAGGAAATTTCACTTTTCAAGGGCAAGCAAGTAATAATCCATGGTCAATCGGATGGACAAACAATGCAGGCCCTTGGGAATAGTCTTTCCTACCAACTGACTTAAAAATATACTTTGCTTTTTCAAGGTCCTTACTTTCTCGTCTGTAGACTGAAGCATGGCTAGCGACTTATTTGTTACTGTCGCACTGTCATAAAATTGTTCTCTAGCCTTGGATAGGACATGACCCATAGCCTTGATCTTCTCAGGTGCACTGAAACATTCATATCAATTATCGGCCATGAAAAAGAAAATGAAAAGCAGAAAGATTGACACACAGACTGCAACTTTAAAAGAAACAAAGGATATGAACACCAAATGCAAATTGAAGCACTTATTACTATTGCTTTATAAGCAGCCAATGTGAAAAATATTACCTTTGAGGTAGATCAGAATCTGCATTTGCCTCACCCAATGTACGCTAACATTCTTTAATATGAAGCATCAATTCATGTTATAAATCAAGATTATTCCTAGCGTGGGAAATGCTTGAATACACCCTAGCCATGATCAGTTGGTCTCACATCAATCTAACAATGGAATCAGAATTCTCGTTCTTATTCTCCCACCTCCAAATGTTGTGTTTTCCCAGGACAGTAGAATCTACCTCCTCGGAATGTTTAATTGCTATGTTTTCAAGCTCAACTCATTTTTCTTCATCCTGTTGAATTAGCTCTGTTGACCTTTTCTCCCTCCTCTTTTGTCTCAATTGCTGTAAGCATTAAACTACTATAAATTAAAGCATACTATGCTAAAATCTAAGAAATATAAAATTTTTCTATTGGAGAAGTAACATTCAAAAAGGATTTTGGAAAATAATATAACAATTCCCTTTTCCATGAGAACAAAAAGTATCGATCTAGTGCAGCAAAGAATTTTAGCCTTCGCAAAACTTTTGTTGGACTTTCTTCAATCTGGAAGTGGTCTGCATTACAACAACCATTGTCCTGAGAGTTTGACTAGACTTTACCTTATAGTAGGCTACCAACATCATAGATCAGTTAACTAGGGAAAATCAAAACTTACCATCAAGATCATTCTCTTTGACGTCTTGATGTTCACTTCCTATGTCATCCTCTTGAAACCTCGCAAGAAGTTCTTTGTCATTGGAAGTTTTTTTTCTGCACCTTGTCATTCATTTTAACCCCCTCAGGATTTTCCTTGCCTTCTTCATTGAAGATCAAACCATCTTGTTGCGAATGTGACTTTTCTAAGCTGTCTCCAGAAGTCGTTTGCCTCTGCTTGATGTACACCATTAGAAATAGAGAAGCACCCCTACCAATGTCAGTTTTCACTTCCTGCTTAATACAACCCTACTCAACTACATAGATCATCATCACACAGGTTTCCTTACATGTTCAATAGAGAAAATAACCAAAATCTTCACCAATCATACTTCAGAGTTAGTAATATCCCTTTGGTTTACTTTGGAGGACTTTTCTAATACCCATGAGGAAGATAAATCATTCTGTCCGACAATATTTAAGTTTAGAGTTCCTAAGTCCTCTGTGTTCGCCGTTATGACATCAATCACATGCCCAATAAATAAAATTTATTTTCAATTCTCTGCTCAATCGGGGAGAAATCAAATTTAAGATATCCAAATGCATCAAGTTTCTTATACTTGCCTCCTTTGGGAAGAGAGAGTCAATGCTCTTTTTTAAACTCTGCTTTCTCCAGTCATCTACCTATTCCTGTGAATCCCATAGATAAATAGATAAGAGTGATTTTAAACATATGACAGAGCTCCAGTATCCTCAATAATTCCTCTATATTTCAATCAACTCAGGTTGATTAAATTTCAATTTAGGGACACTATTTATTTTCTGGGATTAGGTTAACGTAAGTGCAAGTGCATTGCCCAGATTCTGAGAAAGAACAAAATGGCCATAGAAAAATAGAATTGGTTTTCAAGATGTGGAAAGAGAATACCATTCTAACAGATCCATGTCCTGAGAAGTTGAGCCCTGCTGTTTTAAATGACAAAAAATGCATAAAAGGTAAGGTAGAAAGACTTGATGGAGAAGAATATCTATAAAAATACTGAAATGCTAAAAAGGGGGTTGCTTTGCTATCATGCTTATGCTAAGATCGATATTTCATTACACATCAATAATAAAATGGTGTGTATAATATCTATTGCTTGTTTTGGCCAATGTGCTCTAAACACTGTGGGAACAATGTGAAAATGATATGTATAGCAGAAAGTAGCTGGTGAACATGATTATCGTTGTGAATTGGGTCTAGGTTGGGTGGATCAGAACTAGTTTTAGCTTGACTGATGAGAAGAGGATTTAGTTTTATGGATTTAGTTTTAGTTTTGTGGATGGGAAGAATGATTGTTACCCTTCCCACCTAGATTCAATTTCCACAAGATTCAATTCCCATGAGTAAGATCTTGAACTTAGCTCTTAACAAATATATTTTTATAATACCCATCCAGCTTATGCAGAATCCAACGCACACTTAGTACCATCCTCCTCAGAATGAGGAGTGCCCAGGGAATTCACCAAGCAATTGCCCAGCGAATTTACCAGTCATATGCATTTCCCTTTGTTAAAAAATGGAAAGAGCATTGTTATTTCTTGCTATTGGGATGAATGGTTTCATTATCTTTAGCGAGGGAAATTACCCTAAGGGCAGTTGGTAAAACCTTTACTCTTGCATGAGAGAGGTACAAACTTTGAATCTCTCTCCTAGTAGGTATTGTATCGTGTTAATGCAGAGATGGAGTTCACAACTTCACACAGATCAAATGAAAGGAAACCTATAAAGAAAACTCACAGAATGTCTAGAAAAATGCTAGAGGTGCTAAAATTTTGATAATAAGAGAGAAAAGTAAGTTTGATAACATCTGCACCTTCAGATTATGTTAAAAAGCTAAAAGGAAAATCAAATTCCAAAGTAGGTCCATGGGGTTTTGGTTCAATGGTTAACTGGGGGTGGTTAAGACAAATCAAATTTTGAAGCAGGTCCATGGGGTTTTGGTTCAATGGTTAACCGAGGGTGATGATAATTCCCTGCCAAGTCTCAAATCACATAAATACATTATTCATTGGGTTCTCAATGAAAGGGATCTTTCTAAAATAGTATAAGATGACTGCACTTCATTGTAATGGAGATCTTACTTGAATGTTGTAAGAAGTCTACACTTCATTGTAATACTACCAGATTAAGAAAGGGCATGCTTGCTAATAAAGATAAATTAAACGCTGTCCCACCCCCAAAAAAGAGACAGAAGCAACCTGACGAGGGAGGAGGGCAGGAAGAAGCTTACCAGTGAGGGAGGAGGGTAGGGAGAAGCTTACAAGTGAGGGAGGAGGGAAGGAAGAAGCTTTGCAGTTGTATACGTAGATACGGAGTGACGAAACCTAGTTGCCAGAAAAACCAATGGCATGACCACAAAGATAACAAGGAATCCCACCACAACTATTTGATGATGAAAACCCCAACCTCCCCATCCTCCATTTCTACCACGTTGGTAGCCCTGCCACCCTCCATTCCACACACCTCCTCTTTTCACATGCATCTTTAGCAATCAAGCCCTAACACCACTTTTCTCCTTCTCCTCTTCCTAAACAGATATCAGGCAATGCAACCCTTACTCAATCAAAATCCTCTACATCAAACCCATATCATGGTTAGAAGAAATATATGAAGTCAACAACAACCAAAGAAACCCTTAGATCTCATATATACTTCAGAGAATTTGATAGAAAAATTTACCAAAGGCATTACAAAATGGATAGATCAACTAATTTTGTGTAGTTTTGAGAAAGAAAGGGACACTTTCATGGTAAAAACCTAGATGACAATGGGCATAGGGGCCGAAAGTAGATAGATTTGAGGGTCTCTATCTCTGTTAGCCTTTTTTGTTAAAAAATCAAAACATATAATTAAGGGAAACATGTCATTCGAATTCAGATGCCAACAAAGATGTTATTATTAATGGGGATACTCACCAGTCTAGCTGACTGTTCATAGAATACGACATAGGAAGAGGAAGAATAGGCAGGAAACGTTGGGTATATGCGACGCACCTCAACTTACTAATTTAATTGAGTAGGTACCGACTTGGCCTGCCTTGCATTGAGGCATGTAAAGGTAAAGGGAATGCTAGGGGGGTAATTTGATGCAAAGCAAGGGTGAATTATGCCTCCAAGAATGCACATCAAGAGACTGTGTTTAACGTTCGTGATTCTGAAGCTGCGAGAATACTAGAGTGTAAGAACAAGAGAGAAGCTAAACGTATTGTGATCTAACATTTAAAATGGTGACTTGTTGATTGATTTCTCATTCATAATGAAGAGAAAAAAAATTGATGAGTGGGGAAGAGAAATGATGAGTGTTCTATTGAGTAAAGGAAATACATCATTTTGAGGCCATGAATAGATCTTAATGGTCTGGGATGCCAATGTTAGTAAAACCTTACCTAAATTCCTTATGACTGCTACATGGATGAGTGTTACACTTACATTATTGATGGACTAACAATAGGGAGTTGGTATAATATTCATGGTTATGGGTGCTTACAAAACTTGGTTTTCATATACCTATGAAGTGAAAGGGAAGCAAGTACCCTTTCTTCAAGATAGGAGTAAGGTTGTAAGCTTTCAACCAGCTGACAGAGAAAATTTTTGTTAAAGAATATATTTTACACATCCTATGTCCATTACTACGAACCGGTTTATAAACATAGTGTTGGATTCATGTCATAGCACTTCTAGAAGTTGTTTTGATTCTCAGAAAACATGTTGTATGTTGTTGTTTTCTTCAAATTTTTCACAAGAAATAGTTGTTCCTTTAGCAAGACTGGAGTGTAGCAACATGGACTGAAGAAGATGATATTAGCATTGCAAACCCTCTTCTCAGATCAGTATGTCAATTTTAAATTTAGCAGAAATTGGAAATAAAACATATGATGTTCTAGGAGCTAAAAGACAGACAACACAAGAATCTATAACTTCTTACCTCTATTGTTGTCATGTTTAGCTTGCCCTGCCAGAATGGTATCAAAGTTAAGGTGAGGGAAAGGTATCGGATCTAAGGTGAGGGCAAGCCCAAGCAAGGAAGAAAGAAATCACAAGAAGTTTTTTGACAACACTGACCTCCTTCCTCTTCAAAGATCAGTCATCGTGAAGCACTAAAACTCATACTACAAAATTCTAGGTTGCAGATCCTAGAAAGGAAATGAGATCAAGACCTCATCAATTAAGCATCTCTAGGATCGAGCTCTCTGTCAAATTGTTGGTCAAATGATCTATGTCTAAGGCCTTTTGTCATGACTATAGCTGGGAAGCTTTGGTTGCTTTAGGGTAAAATATTCTATTATGAAATCACCCTTGAATTGAATTTGGTTTGGAGATAGTGTCTCGCTCGGAATTCCTTATGTTGCAAGTTTATATAAAATCATATCTAAAGCTATCAAGTTCCTAACATCTAAGCTCATATATATAATATTATTCTTGAGCTCATTGACATGACTTTGGCCTTGTATTAGGGCTTTGTCTGTCTCATAGAGAAGTATAAAAGGCTACAAAAGGTGAAGTATCCTCGGCCCTTGGACATCAATCAAGAGGGTTTGAAAAATAGTGTTCGTGGTTTTCCATTGGTTAGATGCTTGTTAAAGGTAAAGGATCAACCTTTGTGTGTCTTTGAGATTCCGGGATCAAAGGAAAAGGTGTTCATGACAAATAAAGATCATTTCAATGATCTTGAAATCTGAAACACAATGTTCTAAAATCTCATTTAAATAGGTATGACTGTTATTGGTGTCTAAGCCAAATGCATCTCAACATTTCTTCTCATATCAAATCATTGAGGCAATCAGGACACACATGTGGGTTTAGCCTAGAGCCGTCACTTTTTATATGATTTTTACATCCTGGGTTTAAAAAACCTTTATATACTCCAATTAGTAGTTTCCAGCACCCATGCTCGGTGCATGCTGCAAATTATTTTTCATAGCTGCCAAATTTGCATTCCATCAGTTCAAGCTGGGATAGAATTAGTCTTAGTCAAAGAAGTCTATTTTATTTGATGGATTCAAACTGAATTTAATTTACTATGGTTTTTCCTTTCCTGTAATTTACTCTGGTTTCAATAACCATCAAATCTTGCAAAGACAGAAATTCGATAATAGAACTGGAGTCAGATAGAGACTTACCGCTGCGAGAAATGGATACAATCGAAAGTTCTTTCCCAAGGCTTGGCGGGTCAGCAGGCTCCATGAATTTTTTTCCATCTTCCCCAAATTTATTAACGGCCTTTGCTGCAGTAGCCTCAGAGGGGGTTTTGTTGCTTGTGCAATGGAAAATGTATGATTCCGAAGGGGATGTCTAACAACCGAAGATTTTTCATCATTTACTCGAGTCTAGAGTTTCTGGAATAGATCTATCAAGGTCTTTCACTGCCTTGGAGGAGAAGGCAACAACCTATAGAGAGAGCGGGGGATTTTTTGGGTGACAGTGGAAAGGAAAATCCTTGTTTGAACCTTATGTGGGTCTATGGTTCCATAGTGAAATCAAGAGCCACACAAGTTCTAGTTAGGTGTCCCGTTCCCTGCACAAAACCCCAAGAATCCCCTGCCTCTATCAAATTGGAAGGGAAAAATAGGATACTCGTAGCAAAACGTTGGTCTCCATTACTGAAACCTCCTCAATAATTCAAAAATTCATGGTTTGAACAAAATTGTTGAAACCTTCTCCAGAATTCAAAAATCCACGATATGAACAAAATTACATTGCCCATTGTCCTTCTTCCATTCTTGAAAGCTCCTCGAGGGTGCTCCTTGAGGGTTTGAACAAAAATGGCATCGCCCACCTAGAAATTTTATTTGGTGATTGGTACTTGGGAGATAAAATGTCTTAAATAAAGTTATTAAATTGCAATGGTATGTTTTAACAAGCTCTTATGAAAACAAATATATATATCTTCTAATGCCTCTCAATGTCTTTCATGGGGAATTTTGATTATGATAAATTTAATAAATAAAATGAAATTTTAAGATGAATTCATGTAGTAGTGATTCAATGGAATTGAATCATTTTTAAATGATTTGGAAACTTTTTTTCATGATGTTTTCAGATATATATATTTTTCTAGACAGTTTCACCTTTTTCAAAGGGGAAGGAGGCGATAGTCTCTTGAACTAGTGATTCAATAAAATGCAATCATTCTTAAATTTTTGGAAACCTTTTTCCATGATGTTTTTGGAAATTTACCCTTTTTCTAAAAAGTTTCACCACTTTCAAAGGGGCAAGAGGTGACAGTCTCTTGTTGTTCTTTCACAAAAGGTGTCATGTCACTCCTTGTCAAAGGGACTAGAGTGACAAGCTTCAAAATGTCACATTTTGCCATGGTTTGAGTCCAGATTTTAAGCCAGTGAGGTAGAAGGGTCTCTAAGCTTGTTTAGGTGTATAGTTAAAAATGAACATTTCACTGTGATTCTCATCCTCAAATAAAAGCTCATGGAAGAGATCAATCTTCTCTTTTCATCAATATGATAAATAGTTTACATATGGAAGAGGGTATATCTTGGCTACAAACATGGGCTATAAAGTTTGGGGCGGCATGGGAAAACAATAAAAAGGTCTGTTGACAAACGTAGATCCTCCCAATCTCCCCCTAGGAATAGGCCTCGGTGTAAAATGGCTACATGAATCTTTAAAGGAAATTTAGGATGAATATTGTTCTCACACACTGAAGTTTCATGAACAAGAGATGGGAAAGGATATTGTCGGGACGTTTAAGAAGAATCTAAAACAAGATATGTAAGCTCAGGAACCCCAAGGAGAAACCCATGATAAACATATGAGCTCTAACCCTCATCCTGAGTCATCCAATGCTACTTCTTAACAAAAATTCTATTATTGGTGTTGGTGAATAAAGAAGAAAAGGAGAGGGATGCTAATGATAGGGAAGGGAGAGTGAAGATGAGATAGATGAGATCGACGTTTCCCCTAGACAACGCCATTTCCCCTATCCGCCAAAGTCTATTTCCTTTTCTTAATGAAAGGCATATTACATTAAATATATAAATGATTATAAGCCATGCATTTTGACACCCTTGTACATTCTTTTTTATTAATGAAAAATCTTCGACTTACAAAAAAAAAATAACACATTATACTCACACACAATGCAATAAGCAAGCCCCCATCGATGTTATGCACTACTTTAAATGGGTTTAATAGCCTTGGATGGCTCTAACAATCATAGTTCAATATATATAATGTTAACTAATTTAACCAAAAAAACATGCTTTCGACAATGGTAACTAGACTTACACTACATTTACTACATTAAACAATCAAGTGAGGCTTTAAAAATTGTAACCAAACATACAAGTCATTGAACAAGTTAACCAACCTAACACAACTTTAATAGTGATAACCAAAATGTACATGTTACTAATCAATTGACCATTTGTCATGCCTCTAACATGTGTAATTGAACATAAATGTTGTTGGTGGGGTTGACCTATCTAACATATCTCCCACAATTGTAGTCAAACATGCATGTTGATTCGGTTAATCTCCTAGATAATGTTAATAAAAAATAGATATTAATATCCAACCTAACATGTCACTAATAGTGACAATGGAATGTGCATGTAAATGGCTAAGCTAATTGACCTTATATGTTGTTCATTGAGATGACTAACACATAGCTCACTAAGCTGACCAAGTTGACAAACCATTGGTTTTGTCATTGAACGAACATGCCTTTAATAGACACAACTAAATGTACATGATGTTACACCAGTAAACCATCATGACATGCCTTTAACAGTAGTAACAAAGTGTGCAAGTTATAGATTTGGAAAACTAAACTAATATACCTATGATAATCATAATTGACCATACATGTTTTTTGTGATCAACCCTTCAAGTTTTCCCTTGCTTCTATACAAAATTAAGCATTCCATGCAACTCTCAAAATAACTTTGATACATATACAAATTAAGTTTGTATTTACATGTTCGATTTGTGTTAAGGTGTTTCCACTTTAAAGGTCACAGGATTCTATCCAATGGAAATTAAGGTATGTACACATCCATAGATTAAATAGTTAAAGCATTGAATGGAGGGCATCCCTTGTCTCACAAACAAGGGGTTCTCATATGTCAACTTGGCAGCTACCTACATTGTAACTTAATATTAAATAATATTCTTATTTTTTCAATTAATATGAATGCTTATAATATTTAATATATTGTTAAGGATATTAACCCTTGAAAAATTAGTGAAGTATTTAATATTGGATGACAGAGTTGTAAGGCTGAAATTCTGGCTACCACGGGTTAAGTTTGGTGTTTGTATTATGTCAATGAAAAATTGGATTTCACACCTCTCCAGGAATCAATGAAAATCATTTACCAATCAAAGCCATTGAATAGATGGTTAAAGAAGTGGTTGGGAGGAGTTCACTATCATATCCATGCAAGGGTTTCCAAACTAGAGAAACAAGGGCATGTGTTTGATTTATGGGCTAATGTTTGAAAGATTGCTATGAGGAGAGGAGTTGGTGGGAGTCCTTATTATGAAAAGGCCCTGCACCTCTTCAATTATTTCTTAAGGTAGGCATGAAATAAGTGATTATAGATATATGATACATACAATATGCAAACCACTTACAACACAACAATATTGAACATTTGCATGAGACATAACTTAATTTATTTTCAATATATTTTTGCTTTAAAAAAGGAAAAATATGCTACCATGATGTAATACAATGATTCACTAATATTGGGCACCAAACAAATGCTTGGACCACAGATGTTATGAACGATGATAATCATCCACTATAAGCTATGATTATTAGCCACTCTGACACCCTTCATTTATGGTCACTCATTGAACATGCTCATGAAATTTGAGATCATTGGACATGGTTAACATGCTTTGGTTAACACAATCTAGTATGGTGTGAGGGCGTTGCCTACAATGCAAGCTTTCTAACGCCATTTACAATAACGTTGCTTCACAAAAGGCATTTGACATTGATTCATAATTTTTCCTTTGTATATGAGAAAGAAAGTAAATGTTACTTCTCCCTTATCCAACATAATGCTCTTGATTACAAATTGAGCAATGTATCATGACATTGCCTATCTTTGTGTGAACCTACTCAATTAGAATCTAGATACCTTGTGAGACAAAACTCAATGTATGTATTGTGTTTGGTATTGTGTCAATTATTCAATTTTTATGTCCTAATATTGTGTTAATGGCCTTCCAATGCTTGAATTAAAATTTTGACACGGAAAATCCCAATTTTACAATTTTTGCAATCAAAGGCACAATGTTGGGATAATGTGTATCCATCTTGATGGACAATGGGGCAAACAAAATTTTTATTGATGCACAGTCGATGGAGTGTAGAGGCATTCATAGATTGATATATATCCTGAACAACATGGGCGAGAGAGGATTCCCATGCTTCACCTCAGTTGTCCTCTTGATTGTTGGGTCGATATGTTGAGGATATGGTTGATGGGACAAATGTTGAGGATATGGTTGATGGTTTGATATTGAAGTCAAAATCCTTCCTTGACCCTTTAGCCAAAGAGGTGTCTCCTAAAGTATCTCCAATAATATCCTATGAAGAGTCATAACATTTAACCTGGAATTATGGCCCACCATGATCATCTAATAATTAATTGAAATAGAACTAAACCCCAATTTAGGGATTGGGTGAATCATATGGTGGGACTATGCTAGTGGAAACCCTAAATAAATGACTTAAAAAACCCTTGATTTTCTACCTTGATGTCATTCATCTCCCAAATTTCTTGTTGGATGCACAAGTCCTAGAAAACATGACAAGGAAGATGAGAGGGAGTTGACAAGGACATTAGGTTGTCCTAGAACATCATAAAGTGCATCCACATGGATGAACCTAGAATGGGAATTAAGGCCATAAAGTATACTTGAGTGTTAGACAAATAGGGTTCATCAAAATATTTTTGGAGCGCCCCAAAGGGCAATATACAATTCTTATCTCCTCTAAAATACAAGATACATTTATTTTGGTGATAGTAACCACAAGATTCTTAGAACTAGTGGTATAGTGTTTGGTCATAAATGAATATGTGGAAAATAAATCTAAAGCTTTCGACTCACTAGCATAAAATAGTTCTTGGGGCCAAATCAAAATTTCAAGGGACATGTCAAGGATCTTTGGTAAAATGGGGTTAGTAGCCAAAGGATACCTTTCAAATAATTTGAGAGTAGGGAATATTTAGAGGAGGCCAACTCAAGAAACCATAAGCAAGAAGAGGGGGAAAGTATCTAACAAATATGGTTAGAGTAGGCATCAAAATCCCCATCTTTGAATGAAATGTGGTTTACATAGGGCTCATGAGAGAATATGGGATGGAGGGTAGATTGGCATGGTCAGAAAATGAGAGAAGGGTTTTATCTACTAAAGGAATATGTGATGGAGGCTATGTCTAAGTGTTATCGGGAAAACTAGTGTGCATTCAAAGCTGCTAGTCCCACTAAGACGGGTAGCTATCTTAGAAACAAACAAACTAAAGTTACTTTTTCTTTACTTTATGAGAGATAGATGGGAGAGAAGCAGAGAATACCAACCTAAGCCTTTTGCGTGGCTCCTTGCTTGTTTCCTCTCCCCTTTGACAAATCCTTGCCACTCTTTCCTCACTTATCCCACTTCAAAGAACACCTGTAGAGTCAAAGTAGCATAATACCATCAAAGCATAGATATCTATAACCATAAACAATATAGGATCAGATGTATATTAACCATACGAATGCATATATCAATACAAGATTAAGAGATATACAAGAATATGGAGGAAAAATCAAATAGCTTTATTGATAAAACTAGTAGAAGGGAGGATTACAACCCATTAGTCTGAACCAACACCATCTTCCCAGCATGAAAGCCCTCTTCACCTCATGAAAAGCTTAGATCACCCAACAATGTTGCACAGAGAAAGAAACAACACTTCCTTACAAAATACAAAATTCCAGCCTCTTGGATCTCTAAGATGAGGGATCCATATATAGATGTTTGCAGGTGGGTGAGTCAGCTTTTGGGTTTTTGATTAGTGTCATTTCTCTGATAGTTCTCAATTCCACTTGGAGATTTCATGATCTCTTACTCATCCCTGGGCAAATTCAGAGAGGCAAGTGTCACATGAGAAATTTCTAGAAGATTTCATGATCATCCACCTTGAAAACTGTCTCTGCCATTTGTTTACTCTCGCCCATCACACTGCATAGAAGGGAATTTTAGTATGCATCACACCCCCCATGTGCATTAGGTGAGATGCATCACACTTTGACCATGAAGCAGATGAGATGGTCCAGTTTTGACCAGTTCTGAGTAGTTTTTCATGGAGAACTTCTGGGAGATGATGTAATCAGCTGACCTTGTTCCTTTAGGGTATGAAACAACACTTTTAGGGACTTAGAAGCCTATGGTTTATGTACATATGTGATTGGGGTTGCAGTGCCCAAATATGTCTACAACAGTTTCCTCCTAACGCATGAGGTCGTAAATCTTTTGATGTCGGGTGAAATGCTTTGTCATGAGGATCCGAGGTTTTTCGAACTGGAAGGTGACCTGTAATAAGATACAATACAATACATTCTCTTCATAATATTTTCATGACCTAGCTGAGGTGGGAATTCCCATGCTCAGATTTATAAATTCATTTCTATGTAAATTGGACAGACAACCATCTGTATGACAGACTGATGATTCTGGTAGAGCCATCATCCTTTGGCTTGGATGATTATCTGTGCAGCTATGATGTACATTTGATGTCTTTATTTACCTAAATATATCACAGTTCAGATAGATGAAACTAGATCTAGGGTCTTCAAACTCGTTCAACCTTCGCCTGAAGTACAGGTCGATCCATGTGAAAAGATGTTCTAAATTCGAACATGGAAAGACATCGCCTGATTACCAGCCAATGATGTAAGCTGTTAACAGGTGTGAGAGGAATCAACGATAATGATAATGATCCTCAAGGTATTGTAGTACAATTCACATGGTGTGAAAGTGGGACTTGACGTCGAACACCACCAAAAATGTTTCGGTAAAAGGCCATTAATGTAAACCTATCGCCGAAAGTGAGAAACTTGCCATTGAGGCATGCAAAGCTTCAAAGTACTAAAAGGGTTGTTCCTAGGTCGACTTCTTGGATAATTAGTTGATGTCAACAAGAAGTGACCCGTCATAAGAGGGCATTAATGAATCCCACATATACAACACAGAATGGAGAAAATGATTTTGTGGAGGTGAAAACGATCTGATGATACAAGGTTCAGGGTGGTGGTCATGAAAGAATGAAGGGTGAAGGTATTGCAGTGGATGAGACACAAGCTGGGTTGGTGAATTCTCTGAGTAACTTCTCTTGAACATATTGGCGACAATGAAATGGATTGGTAGCGTTAACCCCAAAAATGGATGGTACTATGGACCAATGGTGACATGACTGGTGAACGGAATAACCCAACCTGACTTAATCATTGTGATGGAGTGAAAGTGTCATGTTCAAGAGCGATTTACTACCAATAAAGTTTCTTGAAGTTCTCTTCCCAATTTTTCCCCAGTCATTGCTGACTAGTAGCTCTTTATTTTTGTCGAGCTTGAGGAGGATAACATATTCTTGTTCTATAATTTACCCTTCGGGCAAACCCATCGCTATGTTTTAACGAGCCTAGCGATAGTGAAACTCACTCTTGTCTGCATGGACAAGTTTGACGCTATTGTTTTAATGAGTTTAACGACAAAGATATCTCAGTCCTTTTCAATTTTAGAGAGTCTGAAAAAGGGATGGAAAGGAAACTCCATTGTTCCTTTTTCTTAATATAATCCCTTAAGTCCGAAAAGGTATAAAACAATGCGAAAGGGATGACTTTTCAATAGTTTTAATGAGCTGAACAAGACAAACACTCGATCTTTTTGTGTAATAATCCCTCAGGTCCAAAAAGATGAAAATCTAGAGGAGGGATGGCACTTCCAATCACTTTAATGACCTGAAGAGGCCAATTGGCTGGAAATATTTTCATATTTTACGAGTTAGATGAAAAGAGCTTAAAGGAGACTCATTTTTTGAGGAACGCGTGATATTTTCGGGTAGCAGCTGGTTCCAGGCGAGGCTTGGATCTTTTCAATCATGGCAGTGTAAAGAAGATGGATAATAGAATCACGTATTACAACTATTCCTCAAAAAGGGTAAACAATCAAATGGAGGTGTATGATCGGCTAAAAAAGAGTGGAGGTGATGGTAAGAACATGACCAACACTCAAAAGATGATAATAATGCGATCGCAATGGTTATTTACTGGAGGTGGGTTTATTTTTTAATGATCTTAAACTCTGGGGGAACATTTGCTCATGGCTAGGTTTATTTTTTAATGAGCTTGAACTTTGTGTAAAACTGCTCGTGCCAGTCGTATAATAAGGATGTCTCATCAATAGGTTCATTTTTTAGGGAGCTTGCCCCATTCAAAACATTGTTCCCAATCCTTTCATTATGCAAGCTAGGAATGACCAATCCTATGAGTTTAAAGGGTTAGGAACCTACAAAATAAGAAAATAAATGGTCGCTTTTCATTTTCATGCCCCAAGGTATAGAAAAGTAGAGTTTCCAGGCTACCATATAGAAGTTCTTGCATCCACAAGATGGTTCCATCCACACATCAGACATAAAAACTTCCTCGGCTTAGTCCATCAAAATGAACAAAGGTGATTCTAGCTCTAATCACCTAACGTTGACGAGGGAATCTTATTTTGGTCTAATTCCATTTTCCTAAACGGACGGGTGTGTCAAACTAGTCATATATCCTCTGCGGAAATGTACCATATACCCAAATTTTTTCTGCCAAAGCAGACCACGGTGCATGCCCCCTGGGTTTAGTCACATTCACCAAATCACTCACGTTCATCAAGTGGATTGATTGGAGATTGATGAGACATTCCTTGCGCAAAAATACTAGTTAGGGATGGCACTTGACTATTAGCTATGTGTGAACTAGGGAATGAAAGCTGGTCTACGAGCTGGACCACTCTGCCTTCATGCGGAAAACACATCACTCGAAAGAGTGAGGAAACAATAACTCCCATGCTATAAATGTAGTCATGCCCAAGGAGTAGATTGTAATCTAAAGGTCCTTGGACTACCATTACATTTAGATAAATGGTTTTCGTTCTCAAAGTTATAGGCAAATTTGGAAGGATCCCTAATAGTCGATTGGTTCATTTTTCAAATCTTGTCAGATTTCGCATCTCAGGCAGAAGCGATGGCGAACCAAGTGCTTTCCAAGCATTTGAGGAAAGGATACTCACAAAAGCCCCTTCATCTATGATAGTACCGACCATGACCATTCTGTAAGCTTGTACTATGATTTGGAATGGTACATTAGATGGTAGACGAGGTTTGCCTAGTAGATTCCAATCGAAGAAAATGACTAGGTTTCTTAGAGGTGGGACCGAATAGATGGCTAGATACATCTCTGATGAACTTCCTTCCTTTGGTAAAGGAATGGGTAGATTGCCCCCATGTTCATCGGAGTCTGTGTTTATAAAAATAATTTGAACAGTGTCATTCTCATTCTCTTTGGTGACTATATCATCTGAAGGTAGACCTTTTGAAGAGAAGACTAGGTTGACTGCCATCTCAACCTGTTGACTTTGGTCCGGTGTGGACTTAGAGGGTTTATCTTCAATGATAGATGGTTCGACTGACTAAAAAGGTGTGTTAGTTAGATTTTCAACTAGTGATGGATTCGGCAAGAGTTTCTTATATCTAGGAGGAAGCCGTAGCGGTGAAGTAGGATGGTTATCCAAAAATCTTTTAGCTTCGTTTAGGAAGGGACAATGGTGGATGGCATGATTGCTTTCACACAGTCTACAAGGAAATTTAGATCTTCCTTTCTGTCCATTGACTTCATTTTCACTAGTTGACAGTGTACTCTTAACATGATCATCAGAGGTTGACGACACCAGATTGTACAAACGAGGAGACCAATGCCTTAAGATCCATGGGATACAAGAAAAATCTCGATGATAGTGGCCCCCTTTGCAGACGACACATGGAGATTTAGGTTTGGACGGTGTAGTGTGTGGATTTTCACTAGACGATGTATGGTTGCCACTTTTGGCTGTTGGCTGCTTCTTCTTCTTCTCCTTCCCTTTCTTCTTCTTCTCAGTTACTTAGTTTTTAGTTTTACTAGCTTTACCAAGCGAAGAGGAAGAAGGAGAGGGAGAAACAAGCGAAGTAGAAGGTTGGGGGGTAACTTTAGTATCATCTGGTTGCTGATTTGATTGCTCAAGAATTACGGTGCTTTGAATGACAGAGGTCGAGAAGAGGCATACTGGCAGGCCAATTGTCAGTCCTGGAAGGGACAATGTGGCCATATGAGGTGCACCAACATCTCCCCAAGAGGAGAAAGGACTAGGATTTCTCCCAAGGGTAAATCCTTGGTTGGTGGACTCCATTTTATCAACCTAAGATAAATGAGGGAATAGTGACGTTATTCCGATTAAAATAAATTTTATGACACTTTGATACAACTTGCTTTTTCAATTTTTAAGAGTCGAGAAAAAGCTAAAGATGACTCTAGTTGCCTTAGATTTTTAATGAGCCTGAAGTGACAAGTGCTCAGATGGACCTTTTCTTTTAAGGAGTCTAAAAAGGAACAAAAGTGACTCCTCTGGAAATCTAAACAGATGGATTACCAAACTAATCGTAAAACTGCAGAATACTTTTTATGGTACAGTAGTCAATCTTCCTGAATGCTGTGTTCAGTGCATTGTGACCGATAGGGCAGCAGACATGGCTTCCTAAGGATAAAGGATATAGCCTATTTTGGTCTCCCAATATATACTCGATGGTACGTGGGAGAAGAAGTCCGTACTGGCACTTGTGGTCTCAAAGAGGAGGAATCACCCAACCTACGATGAAAGCAATAGTTACCAGGCTTTAACACGGTAGAATACGCCTGTAGCCTAGACTTCTAAATGTTGTGCATTAGGTTCCAAAGCGTTTTTATGTTCATTGAAATTTATTTTACAATTGATCTTTCTTAAGAAGTTTTCCTTTAAGTTTCACCATGTGATGTAGATATACAACTCCTAAATATGCAATGTAAGATGATAAACAATCGTTTACTCTTCTTTTTGCAATGAAAATCCTAGCTACTAAGGAAAGAGAAGTGAAATTATTTCAACGTAGAGCAGAGAGCACACACTAAGATGCACTGTCCTAAATCAAAATCAACAAGTAGTCTAAATGAAAATGCACATGCATGTATTTATTTTAAGGTTTCTTAACATGTGAATGACAAAAAGAATGCTAAGTACAAATCTGAACTATCTTTTCTCTCAAAGCGACAATACTAACAATTTTCTCCTCAAAAGATGAAAGGAAGACGAAGACGACACTTTGCGATTTCAAATTCAAAAAATAAAAGGAAGACTAAGACGATAATTTGCGATTTTGAATTCAAAAAACGAAAGGAAAACTACTTTGCAATTTCAAATTCAAAAAAAACGAAAGGAAGGCTAAGACAACACTTTGCGACTTCGAATTAAAAAATGAAAGGAAGGCTAAGAGCGACACTTTGAACTTCAATTTGAAAACTTCTTTTGACACTTGAAATACTATTAATTCAAATCAAATACAAGAGTAATAGTGTAATTGACTATAAAAAAGAGTAGGATTCTTTTCTTTGACTGAAAATGACACTTGTGGCACTTCCAAATCAAAAGACGATAGTTCGATTAAGCTAATTTTTGTAAAGGAGAACTGTAAATGGCGAAAAATACATAAAAACGTTCACAATTCTTTGTACAATGGAGGCTGAATAATGCAAAGGAAGGGAGTTTCAACAGTGGTATACTAATCACAGAGAGAAAAACTCCTGAATAAAGCTCAAGACAATTAAGAAAAAACCAAAATTTGGAGGTAGAAACAGTCCTATCTGATCATCGCACCTGTAACACAGGGAAACAGGGATGTATCTCACCTACTGCACATGGGAGGTGCGATGCATCCATACTATCAAAAGGAGAGGATGCGATGGTCTAGGGATGAGACTTTAACTTGGTTTTTGGTCACAGTTTGCAGTTTAGTTCAGGGATTTAGGCGGAGCTGATGATAGTCAGTAAATACAAAGTGTAGGGGCTGATCTAATGAGGTTAATTGAGCTACCACCAGGCCACTTAGGGCGTTTGCAAGTTGGTTGTTCAGTTTATAAACAAAACCCGGAGATGGACTAAAGCAGCATTGATCTACTTTGCACTTGCATAGCAAATGCAGTTCAAAGGCTAGTTGGCTTAACTTCAGGATCCATCTGTAGTTTATAAAGCAAACAAATATAAACAAGCAAACAAGCTATTCGCTCCCCAGTGGAGTCACCATTTTGTTATCGGGAAAACTAGTGCCCATTCAGAGTTTCTAGTCCCACTAAGACGGGTAGCTATCTTAGAAACAAACAAACAAAGTTAGTTTTGTTTTGATTTATGAGAGATAAATAGGAGTGAAGCAGAGAATACCAACCTCAGTCTTTTTCTTGGCTCCTTGCTTGTTTCCTCGCCCCTTTGACAAATCATTTCCACTCTTTCCTCGCTTGTCCTGCATCAAAGAACACATGTAGAGTCAAAGCAACATAATACCATCAAAGCATAGAGATCTATAACCATAAACAATATAGGATCAGATGTATATTAACCATACAAATGCATATATCAATACAAGATTCAGAGATATACAAGAGCATGGATGAAAACTCAAATAGCTTTATTGATAGAAGTAGTAGAAGAGAGGATTACAACCCATTGGTCTGACCCAATGACATCCTCCAAGCATCAAACCCCTCTTCACTTCATGAAAAGCTTAGATCACCCAACAATGTTGCATAGAGAAACCAACAACTCTTCCTTACAAAATACAGAATTTCAAGCTCTTGGATCTCTAGGACGAGGGATCCATATATAGATGTTTGTAGGTGGGTGAGTCAGATTCTGGGTTTTTGATTAGTGTCATTTCTCTGATAGTTCTCAATTCCACTTGGAGATTTCATGATCTCTTATTCATCCCTGGGCAAATTCAAAGAGGTAAGTGACACAGGAGAAGTTTCTGGAAGATTCCATGATCATCCACCTTGCAAATTGTCTCTGCCATTTGTCTACTCTTGCCCATCAAACTCCACAGAAGGGATTTTCAGTATGTATCGCACCCCCCGTGTGCATTAGGTGAGATGCATCGCACTTTGACCATGGAGTAGGTGAGATGGTCTAGTTTTGACCAGTTCTGAGTAGTTTTTTATGGAGAACTTCTGGGAACTGATGTAATCAGTTGACCTTGTTCCTTTAGGATATGAAACAACACTTTTAGGGACTTAGAAGCCCTTGGTTTATGGACATATGTGATTGGGGTTGCAGTTCCCAAATTTGTCTATAACACTAAGTTCAGGAATGCCTTTAGCTTTTTTGACAAGGACGAAGGTGGATGCATCACAACAAATGAGTTTGTGACAATAATGCATTCTTTGGGTCGAACCCCCAATGTATATTGGAAGTGGTCCAAATGTTTTATATTCAATAATCTAGTGCTAAATACAACAAACCATAAAAGAGTAGTTCTCATTTGCGTATAAATGGAACATATTAAATACACCATTCCAAATTGATTTTAATAAGGAGAATCAAAGAAATAGATGATTTTGGCCATCCATCACCTCCATATAGAGTAAACAACAACCAGGCCCACTTTATCCTTTACAACACAAATTGTCCCATGCCAAGATGAAGCTGGAAAGATACATTTACTGATATTCATAGGTCAAGCGAAAATATGAAGCCAATATATAGAGATGCTCTGAAGGACTGCTCAAACTAGAGTAAACTTGCCTCCTAGGGAGACCCTCTTGTGTGCCCATGATAAAAGTATACAATGGATTTTCTCTATTATTGAGCTCCAACCCTTAATTCCATAACAATTAGGTTGGAGCATAAATCTAAGATATTTAAAATCTGCATCCAATGCAATGGAGATAACACCAAAAACATGATAAATCTCCAGTACCAATGCATCATCTGGGTAAGAATAAATCATATGAGATCTAATATTATTCATAAGGAGTCCAACGACCAATCAAAAGAGGTCAATGTACCAAATAGTAACACATCATAGACAAAAATCAAAGGAGTAACTGTGACTTGTCTACCTACACACATCCAACCAAAATTACATTTAAACCATCTACCTCCACACCTGCAACCAAATTTACCGCCCTTGTGAATTTTGTGACTAATTCTTCGAAAATCCAATATTTTATCCTTAACGTCTTCTTCTCGCAAAAGTTTTCATAGATATTTTGAAGTAGGCATATTGTCTACTAACGAATATTCTGTAATTTGCCTCCACCATTCTTGTAGAAATTGTGGTGTAGAGTTGCAACTTCTCATGAAGTTTTAATCAAAATCATAAGACACAAGCCTACTCTACTGCTCTCTAAAAGTTAATTCACAATTTAGAACCAAAATTTCATACATGCAATAAGAAATAACACACATGCACACAAAATTTTTCCTAGGGAAAGCAATATGGTAAAAACTCCAATGTCTGTTTGCATTAAGATGATAAATAGAAATGTATTGCAATTTATTTTCTCTACTGAGCACGACCTACAAGTGAATAAACTGTCTCTTTGTTCACAGAGAAGCTCGAAGCCATACTTAGTAAATTTCTACCTCTGCTTGATCCCATATTTCCTTGCACAATTGCTTAAGAAATTAGGCCCCTATTATTTAGGAATTTTTACAAAATGGATTGTAAAAATTGTCCCATGCCAAGATGAAGCTGGAAAGATACATTTACTGATATTCATAGGTCAAGCGAAAATATGAAGCCAATATATAGAGATGCTCTGAAGGACTGCTCAAACTAGAGTAAACTTGCCTCCTAGGGAGACCCTCTTGTGTGCCCATGATAAAAGTATACAGTGGATTTTCTCTATTATTGAGCTCCAACCCTTAATTCCATAACAATTAGGTTGGAGCATAAATTTAAGATATTTAAAATCTGCATCCAATGCAATGGAGATAACACCAAAAACATGATAAATCTCCAGTACCAATGCATCATCTGGGTAAGAATAAATCATATGAGATCTAATATTATTCATAAGGAGTCCAACGACCAATCAAAAGAGGTCAATGTACCAAATAGTAACACATCATAGACAAAAATCAAAGGAGTAACTGTGACTTGTCTACCTACACACATCCAACCAAAATTACATTTAAGCCATCTACCTCCACACCTGCAACCAAATTTACCGCCCTTGTGAATTTTGTGACTAATTCTTCGAAAATCCAATATTTTATCCTTAACGTCTTCTTCTCGCAAAAGTTTTCATAGATATTTTGAAGTAGGCATATTGTCTACTAACGAATATTCTGTAATTTGCCTCCACCATTCTTGTAGAAATTGTGGTGTAGAGTTGCAACTTCTCATGAAGTTTTAATCAAAATAATAAGACACAAGCCTACTCTACTGCTCTCTAGAAGTTAATTCACAATTTAGAACCAAAATTTCATACATGCAATAAGAAATAACACACATGCACACAAAATTTTTCCTAGGGAAAGCAATATGGTAAAAACTCCAATGTCTGTTTGCATTAAGATGATAAATAGAAATGTATTGCAATTTATTTTCTCTACTGAGCACGACCTACAAGTGAATAAACTGTCTCTTTGTTCACAGAGAAGCTCGAAGCCATACTTAGTAAATTTCTACCTCTGCTTGATCCCATATTTCCTTGCGCAATTGCTTGAGAAATTAGGCCCCTATTATTTAGGAATTTTTACAAAATGGATTGTAAAATTCCCAAGGTTGATCATCTGACTGTATGCAACACTTGTACACTTAAGGCTATTCTACAGTTGATGTTACACTGCCTTGGAATCTCCACCACATCTAGGGAACTTGAATTCTCCATGCATTAGCTATTTTGTGTTGATTGATTAGTTAACTAGATGATCACTGAGTTTGACTGAAGTCCTACTGCACAATTGGCCTTCCACTAGTTCCTCAAGTAGTTGGAACTAGTTTAACAGAAAATAAATTGAGATAACTGACTTTGATTGCTACAAATTAACAATCATACATGCTTAACTGAACTGTAACTCCTCCAACTTGAATTTACTGTGTAAACCAGGTGACACAAGCCATTTCACACATGTTAACTGCATCGAAGCTGTCTGTTGATGTGGAAATTCATTTTTTCTCAATTTAATCAAGGAAAAATGAAATTGATAATTTCTTGCTACATTTTTTAAGACTCCCTCTCTGCAAGAAAGGGATTATTAACCACCCCTATCCTACACCTAAGGAATTCAAACTTCCCTCTTGACAACGATTTTTTCAAAATGTCAACATCTTACTCCTCTATCAGGATGGAGTGTAGCAACATCATCTGCCTCTAGACACAGTCTCGTAAATGGTGATATTGGGTATCTATATGCTTGGATTGATCATGAGATATAAGATTCTCAGAGAGATTGATGCAACTCTGATTATCACAATTGGATCCATCATTTGACCAAATAGTCCAACAAATATCTTTCTCATCCATATCGCCTCACATGTTTCTTGACTTGCAGCCATGTATTATGCTTCTGTCTAGCTGAAAACCACAGATCTTTGCTTCCTGTGGTACCAAGAAACAACTACAAACCCAACACTAAAAATTACACTTAATGTACTCTTTCGTTCTAATGGACTTTGTGTCCAACCTGCATCTATGAAGCCACACATCTTCACTCCCTCTGCTCGTCTATACCATAGCCCAAACTGGGTAGTTCCTGTGAGGTACCATAAAACATGCTTAGTTTCCTTCCAAAATAGTTTGGTTGACCTAACCATAGCATGTCTTAGATTTTTGACTGCACACCACATATCTAGTCATGTGTTCACAAGATACATGAGTGCACCCACTAGCTTTCGATAAATGGTAGCATCCACTTCACCTGAAGTGGCATCCTCCTTCCTCTAGTTGTTCGTTAGAGGTGTTTCCATGGGTTTACGACTCTCCATGCAGAATCTCTACAATATTTCATATTCATACTTGCCTTAAGAGACTAATTATTATCCATCACCTTGTCATACTTCCAACTGGAGAAAATAGTGCATGAGACCCATGTCCTTCATTTAAAATTCCCTTGCAAGGTCCTCCTTGCAAGATATGATCAACATCTCATCACTAGTTAAAATAAAATTATCAACATATAAGACAATAATAATAAATTTACCTTCTATCGATACGTGATGAGGTTTACGTCTGGTTCACTTATGGTGAAGCCCAAACCAGTGAGATAACTATTGATCTTGGTGTAGCAAGCACGAGGTGCTTGCTTGAGATCATACAGTGCTCACTTGAGTTTGCACACATGAGACTCTTGACCAAATGTCTCAAAACCTTTTTGTTACTCTATGTATACCTCCTCCTTAATAACCCCATTCAGAAATGTTGTTTTTACACCCATCTGGTGGATATTCCACCCCATCTGTGTAGCAAGACGAAGAATTGATCTAATGGATGAGTACCTTACTACAAGATAAAATATCTCCTCATAGTAAATTCCGTCAACTTGAGAGTACCCGTTGGCCACAAATCTGGCCTTATGCTTCCGTATTCTTCCATTTGTTGCCTGCTTCACCTTGAAGATCCATCTCAAACCCACTATTGATTTATATTTTGTTCTTGGGATCCTTTCCCAAACATGGTTATTTGCAATGTATCCATATTCGTCCACCATTGCATCAAACCATACAGGTTTCTCTATTTCTTCCTCAAAATAGGATGGCTCAATCTCCATAAGCTCAGTCATAAGAGCCATGTCGCCAGTGTACCTCTTAGGTGACCTCCTTTGCTTATGCAAATTTGAAGGATATCCCACATTCTCCCTCGCATCCTAGACAAGTCCATCAACTTCCTTAGTCATTTTTCTACCTTCTCTCGAGGTTTTTCTTTAGTGAATGTCTCCACTCTCTGCTCAATTTGTGATTGCTCTACAACTTCTTGAGGTTCCTCCTTTTGAGATAAAATCTCATCTTTTGGTGGCATCTAAAGCTCCCTCTCAAGAGAGAACCACATAGATTTCTCCTCATCAAAATTTACATTCCATCACATAACTATCATTACGAGTGATGGCAAGTACACATGTTAGTTGTGGGGAGTTTTTGTGTAACCCACAAAACCCTGAATTTTGCTGTTGACTAAAGCTTCTTCCTTGATTCTTTGGAGACATGGCAGTAAACAGAGGCTCCAAAAATCTTGAAGTGCGACACATTAGCAGGAAGAAAGCCTGCTCCAGTGTAATATCATGCCAAGAATCTGATGATAACTTCAGTTCTACAAACAAACTATTGTATTGCGTGCCTCAACCCACAGATGCAGAGGTAGGCCTTGGTCATGCAACATCACCCTTGTTGCTCCCAAAATGCTATGGATATTTCTCTCAACCACCCTAGTCTAATGTGGGTAGTGGGGTGTTGTCAACTCTCGTCGAATGCCTTCTTTCGAACATAAATTTGTAAATTCATTCAACACTTACTCACCTCCATTATTGCTCCAAAGAGCCTTCACCTTCTTGTTGGTTTCTTTCTCAAACAATACCTTGAATTCTATGAGCTAGGAGAATGTCCCATCTTTCTTCCACATGAAGAGATCCAACACTTATGTGAGAAGTCATCAATAAAAAGGACAAGATATTTGTGTCGGGCAGTGGAGGCTATAAAGAAAGGTTCACAAACATCAAAGTGGATCCTTTCTTGGACTACATGCACTTTGTTGTCCCGATCATGAAATTTGGATTTTATGTAGTTCCCAAGTTGCATACATCCTGCTATTCAAATGCTCCTTTAGGGAGGCTAGCGGATATTTGTTGTATACTCTTTGAGGTGCCATGATGCAAATGGCCATGGCTTATGTGCTAAAGTTCACCTACATCATGGCCCTGCACTTTCTCATCCTTAGTTTTTAATGCAACACAATCTTCCACATCTAACTTATATAGATTCTTCACACAAACCTTGATATTCTTCACCTATCTCATGGTTATGTGCCTCAGGAATGTTTTTCCTTTGTGGAAGATCACGTCATAACCACGGTTTTCCAAAACTACAAAAGAGATGAGATTTTTCTTTAGGCCTACAACAAACATGGCATCCTTGAGCCTGAGAGGGGAGCCTGACACCCTATGAAAGTTGATTGTACCAATACTGGTCATGTTGTACCCTCTGTCATCCCCTAGCTTGATGTACATATGGAGATCTTTCTCATCCAAGTCATAGAAAAGTCTCTACACCCTTTCATGTGGAATAATGCACCTGAGTCCTAGTACCACACGCTCCCCATCACTATGTTAGACATGCATGTAATAAGGCTAAAGTCAAGGTCGAACTATGAATCCAAGGCTTCACCCACTGCTCCTAAGGTCTTCTCACTTGCCTCTTTCTGTGGGCACTTCGTGGCATAGTGATCGTGTTCGTGACAATGGAAGGATTTAATTTTTTACAAATCTTTCTTCTTTCTCCCTTGGTTGGATTTGGTTTGGTTTGAGATTTCTTCCCATTTTCCCTTCTTTCCCTTTCCAACCAATGGAAATTTTTCTTCATCCTTGCCATTGGATGAGGTCCCATCTCTACTATTCTGCCTTATTTCCTCTTGTACCAAATCGTATCATAAGTGTTCCCAATTCACTAGTTTCTCCCTCCTGTTCACTTAATCTTGATAGGTATTCCAACTCTTGGGAAGGCCCAGAAGGGATATTCTTACCAAATCATCCTTTGAAAGAGTAACACCAACTCCCACGAGCTCATCATGAACTTGTGTGAACCTCCTAAGATATTGCAGGGTAAAGTCATTCTTCTACATCTTGATATTTCAAAGTTTATCCTTGAGCACCAACTTTTTGTGGTCAGTTACTATTCTAGAATACATTTGTGAGTGCCTACCACATTCCATAAGGATTTTGTTTCCCACAGAGATCGCTGACAATGTGGTCTCGTACTCCCTCCAATATTATTATCCACACCTTCACTACAGCTTTCTTCCACTTAGCAAGGTTTTGGGCATCAGATTCTGCTGGTTTTGTAACATCTCTCTTGATGTATTTTAGCAATCCATTGTCATTGAATACCTCCTCCATGTGATCGTTGCAGTCAATGAAATTAGAGTTTCCTTCCAAGGAATACTCCAGCCTCAGCCCGTTGAAGGTCATATTTTCAGTTCTTAAGAGATCTTGCTACACTGAACTACAAATTCGAACCTCTTGAGAAACAAATTCAAAATTCATGCTCTAATGTGAATCCTGCTATTATATGATGTACAAATTATGGTGTATATTTGCAACTCATCATGAAGATTTTTCAAAATCATAAGACACAAACCTACTCTACTACTCTACGAAAGTTAATTCACAATTTAGAACAAAAATTCAGACATGCAATAAGAAATAAAATACATACACACAATATTTTTCATGGGGAAATCAATCTTCTAATAACTCCAATGCCTTCTGGCATCAATCTTATGAATATAGATGTATTACAATTGATTTACTCAACTCTGCACAACCCGCAAGTGAATAACCTATTCCTCTGCTCACTAAGAAGCTCAAACCCAAACCTTGTCAATTTCTACCTCTACTTGAGCCCCTATTTCCTTGTGCAATTCCTTGAGAAACTAGGACCCTATTATTTAGGTTTTTTCCAAAATGGATTGCACAATTCCTAAGGTTGATCATGTGACTACATGCAACACCTGTACACTCAAGACTAGTCTACAACTAATATTACACTACCTTGGAATCTCCAGCATAGCTTGGGAACTCGAATTGTTTGCATGCATTAGAAATTTTGGGATGATTGATCACTTAACTGGATGATCACTGCATTTGATTGAAGTCTCACTGCACAAATAGCCTTCCACTAGTTCCTCCAATAGTTAGACCTAGTTTAACTGAAAATAACTTGAGGTAATTGAATTTGACTGCTAAAAATTAGAAATCACACATGCTTAACTGAAATCTAACTCCTCCAACTTGAATTGATTGAGTAAAATGGGTGACACAAACCATGTCATACAAGCTAATTGCATCCAAGTTGTCTGTTGATGTGGAAATTCAAATTTTCTCAACTTAATCAAGGAAAAATCAAATTGAGAATTTCTTGCCACATTTTTCAACAATCCTTCAAGTGAATCTAATCCATGTTGCCAATCTAGCACAACAATTTGCCAATAATAACAACCAACATATATAAGTAGCATTCGAAATAAATAAAACATTAAAAAAATACATATTAAAACATAATTGATGGAGACCCCGAAAAGTACTCCAACTATGTTTCCACCCATTAATGTTCTTTGAAAGTGCCTCCATCACTCCTCTCACAACGTACACCTCTATTTTCAGCCTCCATCACCCTAAATCCCATTGTTTTTTGTCAACCTCCGTCACTCTACTTCCTGAAGAAACCATCAATAGCATAAAGATGAACCCCTAATCCTTTACCTTTTTTACTAGCGCGTCATATTGAAAAATTTAAGACAAAATATTTTTTTGTCTTAAAAAATTGTCTTAAAATTCCCCTCCATGTAGTAGTCGAGAATGCAACGACATACTTTAGGAAATTGGTTCACTGAATTATGGCCTAAGGTAAAAGAAGGTTTTAATATGTAAAAACCTATCCTACATGGTACATTTTGACCAACCTAGTAATACATGCCTAGGTGATCATTTTTCGGGTGATAACAGATTGTTGCCCAACATAAGAGTTTGAGGAGCACATCGTATGACGAAAATATGTTGTAGCTTGACTTTCGCAAAACACCGAAGGGGAGTCATAGGGAGAGAGAGAGTTCACTCAAGTAATAGGAAGGAGTGAAGTTGGAGGGGGTGAAACCTACCTGTGAGATAAAAGTTTCCTTTATTGATGAGTACAAATTCTTAATAAGGCGGGGGAGATATACCCATACCTACGAGATAACTGAGTACAAATGAGAATGGTGTGCCTAACAATCTAGGTCTGAGGTACATAGGACATGATACATGATATGTTGGCATCAATGGGGCAAAAAATGATACAATGAGATAATGATCCCCATATACATAATTTCCTTGAATATAGTAGCCAAGATTGATACAATAAAGCATGTTGATTTGAGGACATGAGACATAATTCCCCCATGTTGGTGTGGTGAAGGGGGGAAGATCACAACCAAAGAAGCCCTGATGAATAGGAGAGGTATTTAAATATCTCAATGGACCATTTTAATAGAGGTTCATATTGTGAGTTATGCAATCGACAGAAACAAAGCCATTCAAATAAAAATAATTTCTTCTGAGGCTAGATCATAATTTTCTAACATCTAGGTATGTGAGGGGCTACCTGAAGGGACATCCCCTCATGAGGTCTAGAACATCTCACACACACCTCAGAAAATCTAGGAAAATTTGCTAGATCACTAAACCACCAAGTGTATGTTTCTTGATCGTGTGATAATGAGTTGAATTTGAGCATGCGAGAAAAAACCAAGTAAAAGGGAAATAATGATTCACTTTGCTTGATTAGAGGCACCAAGAAAGGATGAAAGATGAAACCAAGGTACACCATCCTCTAGACTACTCTCTTGGAATAAATGTGTTGATGTTAACAAAACCAGGGCCACCAGAGTTTAGGCAATTATGAATCCTCAACAAAGGCACAAGGATCATAGTATTATGGCTAATAAGGACTAACACCGGGGATGATAATTGGAAGATATGGGGACTCGTGGAGTTAAGATTTACCTTGTCAGAGAACAACATGCAAGGTTGACCTCATAGTGACTGACACAATTCCATAAGGGATGGTCAATTACTTAGATGGAGGATTTTCAAAGGCACATGAGGATAGATGGAGGTCGAATATAAGAAAAATGGGATGAATGCGACACATAGATGGATAATATATTGTAACAGGACTCAATGGGACTTTGAATAGACTCCATAGATGTAGGGGTTACCCATCTCTAATGCTGTGAAGAAAGGTGACTATATGATGCTTCCACATGGGAAAGGCCTGCAGTGTGCCATAATAGAATGAGTAAATAATGATTACTCGTGACAGAACTCGACTAATCATTCTAAAAGTTCAAACAAAAGGTGGTACGAGAGTACATGTGACTCATATTAAGAGATTTGATTTAATGCACCAAAGTGAGACCTCATGGGAAAAATTGCTTTGTGGCGAAGTTTCAAATTAGGAAAAACATGGAGAAACACTGTAGATATTGGTGAGAGAATTCCAACAATGATGATGGTTTGTCAAACTGAGCTACCATTTACTCATAATGGCACAAAAAAACTAAATTTTTCCCTATAAAAGGGCTTCTTGCCCCCAATTCCAATTCATTTGTACGTTGATTTGTTGGAGAATTTATAGAAGAGTAAGTGGTACTAAATCTTGGTGAGCTCGTAGCATAGTCATTGGATTTCGAATCTATGACTTACCAGGTAGCCTTACTTGTCTAGAAATGGCCTTAATGCCTCTTGGAAGGATGGTTTCTCATGAAGAATTAAGGAAAGAAGGTTGTCCATTTAATTTATGAAAAAGAGACATTATGTATGGAAAATATACAAGTGAAAAGATGTCTATTTTTAGAATAGACAATATCTCCTATCTCTCTCTCATCCCAATCCCAAAATGAATAAGGAATATCGTTTAAATTTAATGCCCTGAGCTACATTTTTAAGACATAGTTAGGATTCTTAAGAAAATTACCCAAAAGGTAACACAATTCTTGTTATTGTTAGACCTATGCATTAGGGACTTCTCTAACATCCACTTTAACAAGCATCTTTCCATGTGCTCAATATTCTCAGTAAAAATAATATACTTTGTGGTGTTGATGAGTAATTTCTATTAATTTATGCTTTTATGGATCTTGGGGCGTTCCTAAACATAAACTTCTTAGACTAAATAAGAAGCGATCGATTTGTAATATTCTTTTTTTTGTGGATATTGTTAAAGTGGACGGAATCTACCCATGGTATTTACCATGGTATTTGTCTTCGTTTTTCGAGTGAAAACAATATAATAAAGTCTCTAAAGATTGAATGAAGCATATGAAAGGGGATAGGAGCATAACAAAGTAATCATCGAGAGTTATTTACCTATTTTTCTTTTGTTGAGAGCTTGTCAAGGCAAGTTCTAGTTGATCCCAAGGACGAAAACCCCATGGGAGTAATTTCTCTAGTGGATCCATCGAGGATCTAAGATTGTGCTTCAGCATCTTTAATTTCTCTATTGATGGGAAGCCATACATGCCAAGGCACGAGATTTAGTAGTGCTTCTGTGGGCATGTAATTTTGTTTATATTTATTTACATAAATAAGAGGCTGCATTCTCAGATCTTTATTGTGTTCCGTGTTTTTATTGTAAGAATTTTATTAGAACACCTACAATGTACTAGAACTGATTAAAATTTTGATGATTGGGAAATTACAGTGATATCAGAGCTGTGCATCCCACCAACCTGAGGGTTTTATTGGAAAATTCTAAATTATTTGCAGCGTTATTTCGAGGTTTCATGCAGGGAACTTTGGTGGAATTTATGCTCACCCTAGCCAACATTTCCATCTTCGATGCTATTTCTTTTCATCCTAGTTGGTTCTATTTTTTAGTTGATTGAAAGGAGAATTTTCTACCTTATTTTGAGAGTTATTATTTTATTGCAAACAAAAGAGAAAACATTACTTTGGCAAATTTTTAGATTGGACCTGAGTTTGCTTTACCATATTTATCCATTCAAGTTTATAGGGTCGAGATCGAACCCCTATTAGATTTGAGGGTCTGTTCTCAATTGTATTCCAAGGTTGTGAGATTTTTTGTAGGAAGTACTACCATCTTGACTATAATTTGATTATAGGTCTATAGAAATCCAACGGGAGAGTTCATCTCCTTCTAGTGGGTCAAACACCAACGGTTCAAAGGCTAGATTCTGAGCATAAGTATCATATCTGATTATATCCATTTCATTTCAAGATCAATGGTATGAATATATTTTTGTAATCTATATTGGAAAGAGGCTGGATCATTTAAATGTAAGGAGGAGACCCTGCCTTTCAATGCCATTTTTAACTTTCTCATAGATCTAACGTGTCTCCTTGAAATAATTGTGGATTGATTTCATTGGAGGTAAAAGAGATCAAATTTCAAAGGTTGGAAGGTTGAGTTTCTAACCTTGATCCCAAGGAAGAATATAAAATGTTTAATCAAGCTCATCCTAGGATTAAGGATGAACCCATAGCCAAATTTTGAGATTGATCAGTTGGAGGCCACATTTCTTTTCCAAATACTAAGGCTTTCAAGGGTCCTTGCTCCACACATTTTCCAAAATTATTTCTCTTGTAGTGTTTTCTTCTTAAAGATGTATGAGAAGAACCCACTTAAGACTGTGGATGATAAACAGTATCAATAATATAAATGGCTGCTAAAAATTGTAGATTTTCAACAAATGATAGAAACAAAACCTGCAAAAGTCCTAATCTATGCCACAATCATAGTTAAACAACAAAAAGAAACATTAATAACTCAAATAATCCAATGGAAACTATATATACAAAGAATAGATTTTATTATAACACCTGTGAAGGGAACAAAAAAATGTTACCTGTCCCCCTCTATGGGATGGGTTCTTGGCTATCCTCAAATGTCTTCATCTTCTTTATAGTCTCTCCTCTATAATGTGAAAACCCAACAAATAAAATGTTTGAGCTTAATGGGAACTCAAATGGCAGAGAAATGGAGTGCATCAATGAAAATAATCAGAGTTACAGTAGTGAGTGCAACAATGAAAATAGTCAAAAGTGAATAATGAATGGAAAACCCTTCTATTTATAACAAAATATTGAGTTATCATCGAATAATGTGCAATAATAAAATATTATTAACTCCATTCTTGGAATAACCACTTGGAATATTTTATTGTATTTGGTTACGAGGAAAAAAATATTTAAACTTTTATTTAGAAATAATAAATAAATAAATGATTTATTTATCATCTCAACAACTTGGTTAAGGAATAATAAAGAAATAATGATTTATTTAATTATTCCCAAGGGAATTTTCAAATTTGACAAGGAATAATAATTAATTAATCCTAGAGAAAAATAAGATAATTAATAATTTATCTATTGATTTTTCATAATTGGGTCAAATATGACAAGGACTAATAATTGAACAATGGTTTAATTAATTATTCCTAGAAGAAAATCAAATAAATAGTGATTTATTTAATTATTCTGCATGCGTTTAATTATAAATTACTTAACAAAGGTGGTTTATTAAGTAATTTTTCATAGTGAAAGAAATTTTACTATTGTAAAATTCGTTTAACATGGTGTAGTTTGATCCATCTAGTAAATTAGGCTAGATGATCAATATTTTGGTGATAACAGATTTCCCCCCAATGTACAAGTGTTAGGAGGAAAACATATGTCCAAACTATGTTGTAAAGACACAATCACTACACAACAAAGTGGGGGGAGAGAGAGAGAGAGAGAGAGAGCAATACAACTGAAGCAGGAGGAGAGGAACAGAGGGGGAAAGACCAATCCAAGTCACCTTTTATATTGTGGTACTGAACCTCAATGAGGCAGGGGAGGCATACATATACCCGCTGAGATAAGTTAGTACAAAAATAATGGTGTGTTGAGAAACATCAAACTGGGCAATGAAGTACATGCTGAGTGGTACATAACATGTTCGCAGTATTGAGTCAAAAAATAATACAAAATGTCACATATATGTAATGAACCTGAAAAAATATGAGTCAGGATTGAATATAATATGAATTGATTACATGAGATATAATTTCCCTGCCCTCAAAAAATGGGTTGGAGGGAGGGTAGAACAATTGAAAAAGCCCTGTTGAACAAGGAAGGGATCTGCAAAACTAAATGGATCATCTGAAGGAGATGTGTATGGTATGAACATTGTGATTGGTAGGAACTGAACCCATTATATTTGTGGAGTTGCATCTAAGGCTGTAGCATAATAGGAATGCATCTGAGCATGTGGGGGGCTACCTGAAGGGCCACCCCCTCATGAGGTCTCAAACATCCCTCACACACCTAGGAACCACTAGTACAATCTGCTGCATCACTAGACCATCAAACGTATGGATCAAAAACATAAAACAACCAAGTCAAAGGGAAATAATGAGTCCCTCTACTCGATCCAAACTACTGAACAAGAATGGAAACTAGAACCAAGATACACCGCCCTCTAGGTCATTCTTATGGAATAAATGAGCTGATGTCGACAAAATAGGGCCCACGATATGTGAGGCAATCAGGGTCCTCAACTAAGGTATGAGCGAAAATAGTAATGTGAATGATGGACTGACATCAGGTATAATGGAAAATGAGATATTGAGGGACAAATAGATGACTTCCCTTGTCAGAGCATAAAGTGCATGGTTGACGTGGGAGCGACTGACTCAACTCCGGATGGGATGCAGACAATACGACTAGAGGCCAAAATGGGCAAGAGGAGATGAATGCTATCAAAATATGGATGGAATATTGTGATATGATATAATGGGATATGAAACAGACTCCATGAATGCAAGGGTGACTCATCGCAGATGCTTTGAACAATGGTGACTCGATGATGCTGCCACACAGAATAGGCCCATTGGGGACCATGAAAGAATGAGTAAATGATGGTTACACATGACGAAAATTGACACGTGAGATGACAAGTTTGAAGGGAAGGTGGTCCCCAAATTACAAGCATTGCATATGAAGAAATCTGATTTTGAGACGTGACGAAGTGACTCTTCTTGGAAAAATGGCTTCCTAGTGAAGTTTCAAATCATCCAAAATTGAGAAAGACTCATTATAGTACTCGATGAGAGATTTCCAATGATTTTGATGGTTCATCAAGCTGAGCTACCATTTGGTCAAAGCGGGCGATAGAAAAATTGTGGATTTTTCTATGTAAGGACATTTTCCCTCCAATTGGAATTCATTTTTTAAGTGAGTTGTGGTAAATTTGGAGAGGAGGAAAAGGCCCTAAATATTGTGGAGAACATAGCAAACAAACTAGCCATCAGAATCAGGATCTGTGACTTTTAGGTAGGTGGCCTTACTCATCTGTTCAATTTCAGTTATTTATTTCGTGATTTTTGGCTCCTGGCAGCTCCCTAGGAGACCCTTGCTCCTCTTCATGGTTTAATCACACTTTCTGTGCCTAGAAGTACAATTTGGATCATAGGAAATAGGTGAAAACCTGCGAGCTTACACATTTTGGGCATAAAACTATGATTTGGGGCTGAAAAGAGGGGTGGTTTGCTCGCTTGGTGGGGGTTGTAGGTTGATTAGTGTAGACCAATGTTTTCTTCAAACAACTGACAAGACATGTCGTGTTTTGCAGGCATGGCAGAGCTAAAAATCAACTAGTGTGAGTGAGACTTGGATACCCTCCTATCCGAGATTCATATGGATCAGGGGGTTCCATGGGCATTGGCTCACTATGGGGTTGTCAAGTTAGTAGAGAACCCATTGATGAGGGTAGGTGAGCCCTTTCTATTGAGAATTATGAGCTATTGGGATCTAGACCATGATGTATTTGTTGTGGAGGGGCACAATATTGAGCTCACATTACAGGATATTTATTTCTACACCAGACTGCCTCCCCTCAGAGTGGTGGGGGATATCCATTTGTTGTTTCCTTATGTGAGGAACATTACAGAGTTTGTGGAGTGCCATTATCCACAGGATGTGCATGTGAAGGGCACAACTATCCAGATTGGTGATTTAGATCGGCTAGATACATAGGTTGTTTCCACAGTTGTGCTAGGGGTTTCAGGTAGACATGCATTCCACCACATCACTGGTGGGCAGATGATGCTGGTTGAGAGTGTTTTGGCTAGTACCTAAGGTGGGTGGTCCAAGATGATGCTGTCATCGGTGAAACGATAGTTAAGTCTATGTAGGTGAGCCATGACTATGCTTTTGGTACAGTACTGTGTGCATTCTTCTTTGAGAAGATACCCACCATCCTTCCTCATGTATAGATCCGATATGGGGGCCCATAGGAGCCTAGGATCCACCACTGGGGGCAGCTACTATAGAGAGGAGGACGAGGAGTCAGACGGGTGTTCCATCCCACGTTTTTTGCACATTGGGATCATACGCCCCTCTAGATTGATGATTATCCTTATATCAGGATGAATTATCAAGGAGATCCTGACTTGCCACTTTTGCTCAGGCAAGCATGGGGACCAATCGATAATTGTTAAGTTGCTATTTTTATGGTGCATTTCATATTTTTATCACATGTATATGGTACTAAGTGTAAAATATGTGGTACGCAAACATAACACCAGTAAAACTGGCAAGAAATGTAGGACGAGCCACAACGCCTGTCGCTGCAGCTTGGGGAACATCGTCATCTTGTCAAGGTCTAGAGGATAGTGTGCTACTCATTTACCTACACCGTAGATGTGGGGTACTCTTGACTAGAGTTTCTGTGGATGGCATGAGCTAGATGATCGATACATATATGAGTGTAACGACCTTTCCTTAGAGTTGCGAGGTATCATGTAGTGCATGGCGATGGCTGGTCATGCAGTACGTGATCTACGTGTAGGTGGGGCAAAGCCTTTGGTGCGTGATCCTTCAGATAGTGACTAGATATGGGGACATGTGAGTCCCTTTGATTTTGATTTTTGTAACATGTTATGGGGATGTCAGATGTATTTAGAGCTATGGGCTCTGAAGACTTATATGATACATAATATGATTATGCACTTTTATATGATGATGATGGTTCACCATGTGTTTTGTTTATGGTTGTCTTCTATGGTATACATGTGATAAATGCGAATCTAGAATGTTATTTGCAATGGTATCTACATTATTTTGGGCTCTAGGAACTTGGATAAAAGTAATGGTTTCAAATTCACGTACCAACAGCTTAACACGCAGACATTTTCTAAATACGACTTGGTTATGCACATGATACACACCATTCAATTGCATGACAAGTAGCAAGGAATATAAATGATCATGAAGATGAAGGATGCGATGAGAAAAGGAATTGACTAACAAAACTATCACTGCATCATATTCGGCCTAGTTATTGGTGGCAGATCCAATGCACACATCATTCAAAAGGAGTAATGTATGCAAGGGGGTAAAAATGGCCCAAGTTGTCGAGGCTATATTCCCGGAGAAGCGACTTGCACCATCAACATGACTGATATATGGTGTGGATTATGGATCCATATGAAAGGTGTAAAAGATGACAGATGAGATGATGCATCCTACCTAACTTCATAACAGAAATAAAGACATGCAAATCAAAGAGATAAGCTATGAGAAAAATTTCTTTAGGTAGATTGCATTGGGATTATTAGGAAGGAAATCGCCTTTAGAATCCTCCAAAAAATATTCCCCCTTGCCTAAGTGCAAGGGTAATTAGGGGTAGACATAGCTTCCATGATGTCCTCATCAAAATGGAAGATGAAAGGACGAGAGGAATATTGACTACATCATGCGGCGCAGTACCTAGTGTATCAACATGAGAAAGAAGTGTCATGCGGAAAGAGTCAATTTTGCGGACAAAACCGACCTCCCTAGAAGCTAAGGCTTTCTAGTGACAAACAAGACAAGTAAACACTACCTTTCTCTAAATATGCATTTAGGATACAAGTAATCAGGTGATAATAACATACCTTTAGTCCAACGCTTTGTAGTAGTCCAGCCTCGCCGATCCGGATGAGCTCCTCCTTCTCTTCGAAGCCTGCATTCACTAACAAGGCAAAAGATCACATAGCACCTGATAAACTTATAAAATAACACATATTCATCATACAGACCAAGGAGTATATGAAACAAATCATGAATAACAATCTGTTGAGAAAAATGAGTTTATTTGTATTAAGTGGAAACAAAAGAAACCATTACAACCTGAGCCTTGGTGTTGTGCAGGTCCCTCCTAGGGTCCAGCAAGAGTTTTCCTTTACTTTGATCAGCTCACCCACTTCCAAATAAGGCTAGGAAAGGATGGGAATATCTCCTCTCAAGCTCTATAAGGGAGTCCTAATTCCAGCAGCATCTACCCTTAGGAATGTTCAACTTTCAACCTCCCCTCCTTCTGGCCCAATGCCTGTATTTATAGTGCTCTAGAGGAAGTTAATCAAGTCCACCATCAATGGGATAAGCCCCTCTTTGAATGGGATAGCTCCCCTCTTGATGGGATAAGTTCCTCTTTCATAGGGATACATGAACCATCTGGAGGCACTCAATACACGTCAAACAAGCTTCTAGAATGCTCTAGAAATGACCACAAGTAACATTTTTGAAGTGAAACTTGCACCTTTTGACCTTTACAGGAGTACGCACCCACCCCTTTACAGACAGAGCGTACAAGTACGCAGGTATTGTGAACTTGAGGTGCGTACACGCAGGTAAGGCTAAGAGAAACTGCGTACCCAGAGATATATAGATTTTTAAAGACTTTCTCTCTTTCTTGGAGTTTGACATGAAGAGCAGAGATATGAGACTTGCCAAGGAGGATAGTATGACAGTTGATAGAGCCATACTAACTGCAAATAGTCATGGTGACAAATTTTAGTGTAACAGATTGCCCTCTAAAGTGCGAAGCCTGTAGTAGATTAGGGTTTCATATCATCTAGGAATGGTGAAGTACTTTATCATTTCAAGGATTATCTTGTGGAGAGCCCAGTCGGAACCTGCAAATATTCAACACAAAATACATGTATGAGATCATATCATCGCTGAGGTAGGCATTCCCATACTCAGATCAAAAAATTTAACTAACAAACTAACTACTGCTCTGATACAGGAATGATTTCGCAGTACATCATAATCATAGACTTGTGTAGACATAGTATGGACGCAGCCATCTGTTTATAGTTGGTCTACTATACAATGAATACAAAACTCCTCGCAGCCTAGATGGTGGAAACTAGATCCAGGGTCTTCAGTTCTACTTCCCGAAATAGTACGATTCTATCCATGCGAATAAATGAGTTGATGTCGAACATGGTAGAAACCACTTGATTACCAGTCAATGATGTAAACTGTTAACAAGTGTGAGAGAGACCACCAGTGATGTCAATGGTTCTCAAAGTACCCAGTACAATCCATGAGATGTGAATGAATGAGTTGATGTTGAACATTTCACGGAATCCTTCGATCGAAATTCAATGATGTAAACCATCGTCAAAGGCGAGAAACCTGCCATTGATGCATGCAGATTTCAAGGTACTGACGATTTCTAGGTCATCTTTCTAGATAATGTGCTGATGTCGATAGAAAGCGACCCGTTGCAGGCAAGCCCACAACACGAAACCATAGATCAAGCTGAAGAAATGTAGCTGTAAGGACTGACTCAGGGATGGTCGAGATGGATGACGGGTATTTTGCAGATGAATGGTTTATTTGTAGTGACCTCTTGAACACATAACGACACGACAGATGGCTTGGTGACAATTGACCCAAAGTTAATACTCGGAACCGGCTGAAGATTTTCAATGTGGTTTGATCAACTGTTAGGTGAAGGATTTCCCAACCCAGGTGAATGAAAAGTGTCGTGTTCAAGAGTGGTGATAAGGTTTCTTTTTAGGCAAAGGATAACAAACAGGCTCATTTTTCTCTCTTTTCCCCCACCATTTCTGGCAAGTACCTCTTTATTTTTTACAAGCTTGAGGAGGATAACATATGCTTGATTATAAGCTCATCCTTCGGATGAGTCCAACTTAGTTTAGATTCGAACCCTAAGAAGGAGTGGTCCGTTCCTGTTTGTAATCGAACAGGTCCTTTACTGTGAAATTTTAATGAGTCCAGTATAGGAGAAACTCGGCGTTTTTCAATTTTAGAGAGTCTGAAAAAACTTAAGAAGACTCCAGGGTTGAACTTTTTCATAAATTTTTGTCTCCCAAGCCCGAAAAAGTATAAAATAATACTTGAGAGAACCGCTTGATCTTTACGACCAAGGAGTACTTTCATGATTAGTGTCTCTGATCTGAAAAGTAAAAAGCGATCAAGGACACGTCGTTTTATTTCCAATATCGAATTTGAAACGACAAAAATCCGGCAATCTTTTCATGTTTTTACGGTCAGAAAAGGGCTGTAAGAGGACCGTCTTTTAATTCCGTTTTAACGAGTGTAAAAGAAACGCTCGGCAATCTTTTCATGTTTTAGGAGTCAGAAAAGGGCTTAAAGATGACTCTAAGGTTTCACTTTTTCGTAAGTTTTAACGAGTTCGAAAAAATGATAAAAATGTACTCATGGTTTTCATTTTTTCGTAAGTTTTAATGAGTTCGAAAAAATGATAAAAATGTACTCATATGGCCGACTTTCAATTTAATTTACGAGCAGGAAAAGACGGAAAGAACTCGGCATTTTCATTTGTTTTACGAGAATGAAAGATAGCAAAATAATCTCGGGATTTTCATGAGTTTAACGAGTCTTGAAAATAACTAAAATTGACTCGAGATAGGTTTCATTTTTACAAAAGCTTGAAACAGAGAAAAACTATGCTTCAGAGTAGTTTCATTTTTACGCAAGCTTGAAACAGAGAGAAAACTGTGCTTGATGCCCCCTAAGCGTAACTGCTAGAGCGCATGCCCCCCAGCTTCATTTCATTCAACTAAGTACAAGCTGGATGGAATGAAGGTTCATGTACGAGATCATTTGAAAGACTCAACCTAAAACTGTAAGAAAATTATGCAAAAAACTGAAACAACTAACCTAAATATCAAACTTAACATTTATGAGATCTAGTCAAACTCTTGATTCAACTAGAGGAGGATTTGTTTCATTTTTTAACGAGCTTGACACAGGAAAAGAACTATGCTCGGATTCAGTTTCATGTTTACGCAAGCTTGAAATGAAAAACTATGCTTGTTATAAGTTCGCATGCCCCCAGCATAATGACGCAAATCAAGGTACATGCCCCCCAAGATTCATTGCATTTGACCAGGTGGATGAAATGAAGGTTTACTTTCAAGATCTTGGAAAGACTTGTGGGAGTTGTTTCATTTTTTAGTGAGGTTGACACAGGAAAAGAACTATCCTCAAAACCCTTGTTTCATTTTTTAAACGAGCTTGACACAAGATAAGGAACTATGCTCATAACTACTCTCTACAATCTACCTAACAAAAACTTTACTCTAAAAACCTTGATTCATTTTTTAACGAGCTTGACACAAGACAAGGAACTATGCTCTAAAAACCTTGATTCATTTTTTAACGAGCTTGACACAAGACAAGGAACTATGCTCTAAAATCCTTGATTCATTTTTTAACGAGCTTGACACAAGACAAGGAACTTTGCTCAGACCAACTCATTCATTTTTTAACGAGGTTGACACAGGAAAAGAACTGTCCTCATACTAGCCTGGTTCATTTTTTAACGAGGTTGATACAGGAAAAAACTATCCTCGCAACATCTAGTTTCATTTTTTAACGAGGTTGAAACGGGAACAAACTATCCTCGCGCTCACTGATCATGGCTTCCAACTGGAAGAAAGACATGTCAGTGGACACACCTTGATCATGGCTTCCAAGAGGTCTTCATCAGAAGGAAGAATAGTTCTCTGGAAGGAACACATGTCAAGGGACTCAAAAGGGATACGAACATCGTGTTCAAGTAATCCCATAGAGTTTTCCATGTCAATTACCGGATCTACATCAAACGAAGATGAGCAAACAATGGGAGGATCACGTACATCGGTAACTGAAAACATGGGACCAGTTGCCACATAATTAACCCGTGGCGTGGTAGATACCACTTTAGAATCAGGAACATTTAGGGGTGTCATATTATTGGTAGTTGAAACAAGACTAGGGAACGAAAGCTGGTCTACAGTCACAATACTGCCATTGTGAGGGAAAGACATCACGCGAAAGAGTGTCGATACGACAACTTTCATTGCATAAACATAGTCTCGCCCAAGGAGTAAATTGAAATCCAAGGGACCTCGAACTACCATAAGATCAATACAGTCAGTTTTACCTTCCAAGGTAATAGAAAACCTAGGAAGGATCCCTAAAGGTTCACTAATGGTTCTGTTAAAAGCTTTCAGATTTTGCGTAATAGGCGTAAGCTGAGGGGAACCCAAAGCTTTCCAAACAGTTGAGGATAAAATACTAAGAGAAGCACCTTCATCTACCTGAGTACGATGTATGTCCCTACCACCAGCCTTGACAATGATTGGGAAAGGGATGGAGGAAGGAAGACGAGGTTCTGTCAGTCTATTCCTATCAAAGGAAAAGACCTCAGGGCTTGGAGGGGGTTCTGTAGAAATAGGTGAAATGCCCCCCGGCAGAGAAGAATCTCATGTAACAAGAAGAACATGAGCGGTATTAAATTCACTCTCTAAAGGGGAAGTGTAATCGATCGAATGTGAAATTGAATCGACCACTTGATCAACTAATGGATCATCAACCTGAGTGACATGAGTTTCACTCTCCAATGGAAGAGTGTGATCGACTGTACTTGAAATTAGATCAATCACTCCGTCAGTTGACAGTAGGTTGGGAGAAAGTTTACGGTAACCAGTTGGAAATTCTTGCTGTGGAACAGTAAGGTTTTCCAACAATGTTGAGGCTTCATCCATGTGAGGGCAAATGTGAGTTTGATGACTCCCTTTGCATAACTTACAAGGAAACCTAACTTTACCCTTTTTCCCAGGAACCTGACTATCACTGGTTGATGGATCAATAGAAATTTGATGTGATTTTTCTGACCAAACTTCCAAGACCTTTGGAATACCAGGACAATTGACAAGGAAGTGGTCACCCTTACAAAGCCTGCAAGGGTATTTGGGTTTACGATGCATGTCGGAGTTTTCCTCAACACAACTAACACTTACAGCCATGGTTGGTTGGTTGACTTCTTTCTTATCTTGCTTCTTCTTCTTCTTTTTCTTCTTCCCTTTCTTCTTCTTCTTAGACACCTGGTTACTAGCGTCAAGGCTTTTACCAAGCGAAGAGGAAGAAATGGAGGAAGAAAAATTAGGCAAAGAAGGTAAAGGGTCAACAAAAGGTTGGTGATGTTGAGATGGTGAACTCTGTTGAGGTGAAGCATTCGGTTGAGGTGGAACAATTGGAGTATTTTGGGCCAACGAAGTTGAAAATAACCATATCGGTAAACCTATTGTAAATCCAGGGAATGACAAAGTAGCCATATAAGGAGGACCAACATTTCCAAAGTAAGGAAAAGTACTAGGATTCTCGTTAGGAGGGGTTCCTAGGTTGGTAAATTCCAGAACATTTGCCATTATATTCAACTTCAGTGAATTTTATTAACAATTTAAAACTAAAATTAACAATTCACAATCCACACCTAACAATTAAAATTCACAATTCACACCTATGGTCTCTAAAAGTAAAAAACAAACAAATTAACACGCGCTATCAAATCTAGGAGTCAAACCACACACAAATAGTAGCCTTCCGGACCTAAAACACTAGTTGGTGATGAAACCCAACATCGCAGAATTCAGTACAGAAGTGGCGGGTGGAACAGTTACCCCGACAACTTGCTTAATGAATAGACTGGACCAAGTTCCTCCACTTTAACCGTCTCGAGTGAAGTGAACCCCCCAGAAAATCCAAGTGAGTCTAGCCGACGTCTGCTCCAGGTACAGTGGGATCTTCCCTCCACCGTCACCTTGGGTAGAACCCTAAAGATAATGGTCACTAAGGTCACCAACAGCAACAAATACACTTGGGGGAACAGTCTACGACCCGATAGCACGCAAGGGCAGAGTAACAAGCTCAATCCCCTTGCCGGCTCCTTGACAATAATCCAAGGTTTACCGACAAGTGACCCCAGGCTCCTCGACAATAATATGAGGTTTACCATTTGTAGTACGTGCGTATCTGGCATCTTTCCCAATGAAGGAGGATTGATCCCCGCACTGGTTCGGACACGGTCTCGTGCTTCTCCTTTAAGAGGAGCTTTCCCAGAGCATAAATGTAATAGTTGGATTTATCCTACCATAAGATGAGCTACTTGTTTGGTTTTGCTGTCTTCGAGAGTTAATTACTCTCCTACTCCAAGACACTAGCCTAAGCTATGTTGGTGTATCAGAGCCCTAGAAATGTAAAAATTACTAGATGAATTTTAATTAAGCGCTATGTTATTAAGGCTTTTATTACTCAAATGGGTAAATGGAAATGAAACCAATGGTGTTATGACCCGACTCAACTGAATGCAATCGAATATGATAATGTAATCTTTTCAATTTGATGAATCCTAACTAAAGTAAGGAGAGAGTTTCCATTCACTTCCAACAATGCAAAAAATTGATCACTAAGAGAAAATATAACAAATTCTCTAATGCACTAATTTTATCAAGAAAAACTAATGCAAATCAATTCCAAACCATTTTTTTTTGTTTTTATTTTTGTGTAAATTCAAATCAAAGAAAACTGATCTAAATCTACGATTGATTTTTCAGAATGTAAACTATGCAATTGTAATCTATGCACAATTCACTTGAAAAGTATGCAAATGTAATCTATGCACATTTTTCATTAATATTCTGAAAATGAGAATTCTAATTATGGAAATGTGATCTATGCAAGAGAATTCTCAAACACAAGATGATTCTAATGTAATCTAAGAACCAATCAAGTGCAAGTCAAGAAAATTGGGCGAGAGTTCCAAAGATCAAAAAATAAAAACACTCAAAGGCAATTAACACTCATACACAATTTAGCCCCCAAAAACAAAAGCAAAAAGATGCAAAATTGTGAAAAGAAAAGAGACAAACCTCCAAGTAATGACCAAAGGAAATCAAATTAATAATTTCTCAAAAAAGAGACTCAAAACACCCAATTGATGAAAGCTTAAAGCAGGAATGCCAATGGAATTAACCAAGGAAAGTTTCTGACAGGTAACCAGTGGATTTGGGCAGCAAAAACAAGCTATAAACAAAATATAAAAGATAAAAAAGAAAAAATTGAAATTTTCTAGGCTTTTGACAGGGGTACGCAGGCAGCCTATTTGCACAGGTGCGGGTACACTCTGTGTACAAAGCTGCAGTGCGTACAGGTACGCACTGTGCTCAATGCAGAGGCTGCGTACTTCTAGCAAAACCAAGAAAAACTAAAATCTAATTTAACCCTAAGCTATCCCACCCAAATGCACAGTCAAACAGCCAAAAACTAGAAAACAAACGACTTTTCTCAAATCAAAGTTTCACACAAAGGAAAAATCATTCACATCAATGGAGTTCGCCAGCGGAGTCGCCATTTTGTCATGCGGAAAGAGTCAATTTTGCGGACAAAACCGACCTCCCTAGAAGCTAAGGCTTTCTAGTGACAAACAAGACAAGTAAACACTACCTTTCTCTAAATATGCATTTAGGATACAAGTAATCAGGTGATAATAACATACCTTTAGTCCAACGCTTTGTAGTAGTCTAGCCTCGCCGATCCGGATGAGCTCCTCCTTCTCTTCGAAACCTGCATTAACTAACAAGCCAGAAGATCACATAGCACCTGATAAACTTATAAAATAACACATATTCATCATACAGACCAAGGAGTATATGAAACAAATCATGAATAACAATCTGTTGAGAAAAATGAGTTTATTTGTATTAAGTGGAAACAAAAGAAACCATTACAACCCGAGCCTTGGTGTTGTGCAGGTCCCTCCTAGGGTCTAGCAAGAGTTTTCCTTTACTTTGATCAGCTCACCCACTTCCAAATAAGGCTAGGAAAGGATGGTAATCTCTCCTCTCAAGCTCTATAAGGGAGTCCTAATTCCAACAGCATCTACCCTTAGGAATGTTCAGCTTTCAACCTCCCCTCCTTCTGGCCCAATGCCTGTATTTATAGTGCTCTAGAGGAAGTTAATCAGGTCCACCATCAATGGGATAAACCCCTCTTTGAATGGGATAGCTCCCCTCTTGATGGGATAAGTTCCTCTTTCATAGGGATACATGAACCATCTAGAGGCGCTCAATACACGTCAAACAAGCTTCTAGAATGCTATAGAAATGACCACAAGTAACGTTTTTGAAGTGAAACTTGTGCCTTTTGACCTTTACAGGAGTACGCACCCACCCCTTTACAGACAGAGCGTACAAGTACGCAGGTATTGTGAACTTGAGGTGCATACATGCAGGTAAGGCTAAGAGAAACTACGTACCCAGAGATATATAGATTTTTAAAGACTTTCTCTCTTTCTTGGAGTTTGACATGAAGAGCAGAGGTATGAGACTTGCCAAGGAGGATAATATGATAGTTGATAGAGCCATACTAACTGCCAATAGTCATGGTGACAAATTTTAGTGTAACAAGAAGGTTCACAGACGCATCATATGGAATGGTAGATGACGAGATAGTAGATGAAGGATCTATGTATGTTGAGACCTAGGATTCTGTTGAAATAGGTTGAATAGAAGCACACTCAGAAACCTCAGAAAGGATTTGCTACGAGGAAATCAAGGATGACGGAAGGTAAAGGATATGGCCCATGGTGTCCGTCATCCCAACATCTGGGGAAGGGATCATGATGGTGGGATCGGATTCCCCCTATTCTGGTTTACTATTGGTACAAAAATCCACAGGAAGAGGATAAGGTGATCCATTATGAGTGATCTCGTATTTGCAAAGTTCCTTAAGGAAATCACAATATTCGTTGAGATGAGGGCAACAATGGGAGTAGTCACCATGATGGTCACACAAGACACAAGGGTGATTTTTTCATAACGTTTTGAGTTTCTTGGGTGGACCTGGTAAGTTGACATGGACTTTAGGGATATTTAACTCAGGGAAAATTTCATGATCTAAAGGTTTGAGATGAGGAAGCTCAGGACAATTATTGGTCGCGTGCCCCACAACTTTACACAAAGCACACGGAGGTGATGACTTTGGGGCCTTGCGGACTGGAGGAGGTTGGGGAGCCCTGTCCTTAGGTTCTTTCCTCTTAGCTTTACCCCCCTGTCCAGATGCTTTTGCAACAGGAGTGAGTTTCTCATGAGGTTGTGATGGAACTAAAGTAGTGGTAGGGGCCATAGGGACCACTTGAACTAGTGTCAGAGCATGATAAGGTCTTAGCTGACCAGGAAGAAAGCTTGCAGGGGGATCAATGTACCATTTGGGGATTCATAAAGTCATGTTAGGAAGGACCAATTAAGCTATGACAGGGACATAAAATATTGCGGGAGGGGGAAATAAGAAAGGTATCTAGCCTACAAGGTAATGTCGCACCGGAAAAACAATTGGATGGTTGAGACCTGGAGGAACAGTTCCTGGGGGAAGATAGGAGAGGCACCCATAAATGGAGGAGGTCCTGGGGGGTGGATCTAGATGGCTTGGCTGGGATGGTAACTACATAGTGGAGAGGAGCTCGTTGTGGATCAAATGTACCAGACTGCTTGAGGACAACCTGTGACACTGAAAGATTTAGGCTTTAAGTTGAGACGGGGAGGACCAGGGAAAGAACCCAATAATGGGGAATCTTTATAGACTCTAAGTGAAACACTAGTGAGAGGAGTTGAAGACTTCTTATCTAACACTAATGAGATAATGGACTCGAGGGACGTCACGGATTTCGGCTCGTAGTAAGTCAACTGATCTATGGTAACGATCTTCCCTTCATGGGGGAAGCACATCTTGTAGAAAAAAGTAGATGCAATAGCTGACATGGCATATGTGTAACTACAACCCAAGAGAATGTTGTAATCTAAAGGGGCATCAATAACCTCAATATCTACATGGACAGTCTTGCCCGCAAGGGCCACTAGATAGTTGCAGTACATGCTAAGAGGCTAGGAGGAGTGTCTGTCCCAGGTATGCAAAGTGATGGTGGAAGGGGGAAACTCAGGTGACTAATTTTTTTTCCAAATGGTAGTGGACATCACACAGGTGGATGCACCATCGTCAGTAATGCATCGAGAGATGTTGACATTACGGACTCAGACTAGTACCTAGAAAGCAATGGAGCAAGGCAATGGGGGATGTTCTGATGTATCAATTGGGAAGACAATCAAATGATCATCAGAAGGATCTACTATGCCCAAAGAAGTTAATGGAGCTTTCTTTTGAGATGGGCATGACTGGAGTACATCTAGCATCGACATGGTGGTAGGTGATTACGCCAACTCATCTACTATACTGTATGTATGGGCAACTCAGTTAGAAGTTGTGTTATGGCATAATGGTCCTTTTGGGATCTTAGGAATTGCCTCAACTTTAGGTTAAGGGATCTATAATGGAACATTTGATGTCATAAGAGGCTCAGTAGAAGCTTTGGCTTTGGACTCAGTGGTGGACGAAGTTGATGGCTTATCATATTGATACGATCGAGTTTGCAAGTTGATATCGGAGGGATTAACCTCATCAAAGCTCATCATGAGGATCTAGTAGTCACCAGGACCAGAAGGTTGGGGAGGGTGGCTGCTTGACCTAGGTGAGGTTGAGAAGAAACAAATCCTTGTTGAGGGAAAGGATTTGTAAGCACTGTTGGTTGAGATGGTGTAGGATTCTGAGGCAATTGTTGGCCTCTAGAAGCTTCCCACATTTGACACATCTGGGGTAAGATAGGACACTCATGTGTTTAATGGCCATGTACACCACAACATGCACAAGGCCTATTCATACGAATAGCCTTTTTTTGCTTGGGTTGGCTTCCCTATTGCTGGTTGTTGGTGTTAGGCTGGTTCCCCTTGGATTCAGTAGATTGATTACGTTGATTACCTTGGTTACCCTTGTTACCATTTCTACCCTTCCCCTTATTATTTTTCTTCAAATTTTTGGGATTGGTTGCAATCTGTTGTGCAAACACCTAACCCTAAGGGGGTAATAGATGTGGGGGTTAAGGATGCATGGGAGGCTGTGGTGTTAATTATTGAGGAGTTGGAGTGCTCAACTGTTGATAAGGAGGAGCAATGGTTTGGTAGATAGGTTGGGGCCCTGAAAAAATGTTTCTAGCAGGAGGGTCATAATTGTTGGAGGAACTGGTGGCCCCCTATGGATGGCCATAACTTTGCTAAGTATATGGGGAAGGATGTGAAAGGGTTCCAATGATACCGTTGGCAACGTGAGATTCCCCCGATGCATTGGAACGTCCAGGATGAGGAAGGTTTGGAATGATGGTATAGACAGAACCAGATTGCACATAAATTAGGTCATATCTTAGAGTGGTTTGGAGAGCTTCTTCTTCAGTCTGAGGAAAATGGGATGCAACGTCTTTTCCATTGGGTGCTAAAAGGCTTCTGTGAAACCAATCTAGATAGACACGGTATTTGAAGTGCAGGGCATGACATGTGCTCCTCCTTCTATGCCACTCTTGAACATGGTCGGAAAGGTGAGTAGCAGAGGACTAACGAAATGAGGTCAATATCTTTTTACCAGTGTCATATCGGAGAGGTAGCTAGAAATATGAGAGGAACAATTTAGCAAGTGTCACGAAAATGGAATTAAATGTGGTGGGCTAGTCTACATACCATTTTGTAGTGTCTCTAGTGAGCATGCGTTGGAATGGCCAAAAATGAATGAAGTCATTGATAATGGAGTTGGATGAACACCACACGTGGAAGAAGCAAACATGATCGGTAGGATCCTCTCCAGAATTACCCTCAAATTTTGGGATATTTGAGGGAAGCTTAGTCAGCATAGCATGCCAACCAGCATCGTGGTGTATTGGGTAATTTATCAACTGGCTAAAATCTACTAGACTTAAGCCAACCATAAAAGGGAGTATGGGAGTTTTCTGAATGGTTCATGAGATTGCTCCTCTAGATGTTGTCACTAGGGTAGAATTGGAGCCAACACCAAGTTGGGCTCCTACACTAGCTGTGGGTCCAAACATGGTGACAATATGTGGCGGAGGAGGCTTAGAATCATATGAACCAGGAGAAGAGCTGGTATGGGGACTCAGAGGGCTATGAACTCGAACCCAGTGGGGAGGATTAATATGTCCGAGTGGAAAATGGGGATGAAGTGATAATAGTCTTTGTGACAAATGCCTTAGTGGCACTGTTAGCCTCTTGTTGCAACAGGTGTTCATATTTCATGATTGACATTTTTACAGACCAAATATGTCATCTTTTCATGCTGCAAGGTTCCATATTTCCTTAAGAGGCCAAAGAAGAGGCCATGAAAGTGTGCTAGTCTAAGTGCCACTGCTGTATTCCAATTTTGATGAGTTATTCCATTTTTGAAGAGTTTTTTCAGTTAAAGGGAAGGCCAAACTGCTTAATCTTGGCCTTCTTAGGTTTCAATTTCATGTTTTAGAATATAGAGAAACATTATCTATCCAAACAGCCTAATCTTGGCAGATTTGTAGATAGGTAGAGAATCTTGGGCACTCATCAGCTTAATCTGAGCCTCGACAGAAATAAGGTTTGATTTATATAGGAGGGCAGTCAAAAGAAAAAAGGATAATTAGGGTCTGCAAGTCTAAGTGCACCCAAACAAAAAAGAAGAAAAAATGCTAGGCAAGTAGAATGGGTAAGTAGTTTTGATGGTTGCAGAGTGTTGATTTGTGATCAGTTTCATATTTTCAAGTGTTATATTTACTCAGATCATAATTCTGAGGCAGTTTTCATTTGTAGGAGCTCAAACTGGACATCTCTAACTTCCCCTCCTTCTTCTGTCTCGAAATCACTCACTAACTTCCCTGAAGAGGTCAAGATCTGCTTGATTCCTCTTAGCTTCATCATTTTCCATATTAGTTGCCTTGGTGAAGATCTGCTTCACTCAAGGATTATTCATGCTTCCTTTATGAATCATTTTCCCCCCTAATAGCCTAAGATTCACATACTTAGCGCTTTCTTATCACTTGTCATATTAGCTACTAATTTTAATATATAGCTCCCTATCTATCTCCCCTTCCCCTACTAAAACTATGTTAATAACTCCCCTATGTACATATTCCCATCCCCTGGCACTATAGCCCTATTATATCAGTCTGGGAAATGTTGTGTTCATTTGGGACTTGCATTAGCTTTCTGCGTCCTAACCCTAGGATTAACTTGCCATTTGGTTAAGTTAAAAACCATTACCCATCCCTTTATCCTTAAAACCTCACATTTCTACCCCTCCGCAGTCATTTTCCAAAGTTAATGTTTAAAAGTTTTATTAAACATTAAGTTATTTTCTCCCCCCCGCTTAAAACTAACACCAAAAACCCACAAACCCAAAGTTCCCCCCCCGCCGTATAAAAACACATAATAAAATATGTGTGGGCCCCATTTTAACCATCCACTGCCTTACCCGTCCCGCCAACCGTCCGATGCCCAGCGCCCCAGATCAACGGTGGGCGGTCATTCCCGTGCCCCAACCTATCGAGGGTTAGCGTCTGGGAGATCGGCGGTTTCCCCGTCGTACTCCCGGGTGTGGCAGAGCCCCCTCTGACAATACCGCCTACGCACAAAAGCGGTGCGCCCGAAACCAGATACCGCCTCCGCCCAGTGACGTCAGCGTCATGTCATCCAGCTGCGTCGGCCTCCTGCCACTGTGTCCACTGCCATGTCATCACTGCTACCGTACCGCCACGTCACCCTACTGACATCATCTTGCCACGTCACCGCCGTACTGGGACCCACCCGCTGACGTCATCATAAAAAATGGCGCGAAGGGCGAAATCGCGACTTAGGATGCCCGGAATCAGTTTCTGAGGCAGTTTTTGACGCGTGATTAGCGCTTCAAAAAATGGGCTAAAATGGAAGCCCCCTCACGGCCCTGTGACCTGCAAAGCCCGAAATCCGCAAAATTGACAGGAATTTCTTCGCACAGATTCGGGAAAGGGGCAAAGACAGTTCTAAAGGAAACAGAGGGCCGAACAGCAGCCATAAATTGTCGATGGGACAATTTAGAACATTCAGAAGACATAAAGCGACCCGATTCAATTGTAAAAGAGTATCATAAGAAAGATGAAGTGGAAAAGTGTATCAGTTCGGAAACATCAAAGTAGGTGAACATTAAAGACCTCCATCAAAGTCAGCAAAGCGGTAAAGACCATTTAAAAGCTTATCTGGTCGGGATTAGTGCACATTAATGTCATCGAACAGTGGCATAACCGACTTAGAGGTGGAGATAAAAGACAAAGCACAGTAATTACAGAAACACTGCACCAAGCCACCAGGATAGAATTAACTCATTTTGATACAGCTGCCCTCAGCGCAGCTCAAAGATATTTCTCGCATTAACTTCTGGATAAGATTAGGTTAAAAAAATCATTTTCCTTCAGACCTTTTTAGGTTGGTTGTAAAGGATTAATTTTTTGATATTTTCCCTATATATACCACCCTCTGTATTGTTTAAAGGGTTGGTTGATTGATAATCTTCATTAGAGACTCGCACTGTATACCTGACATATTTTCTTTAATCAAAGACTGCTCAAAGCTTGGAGAATGGACTGTGTGCTGTTTATTAATGGTCGAACAGTGAATTATGGAATTCTTGTGCTGCAACATGAATCAATAAGTGCCTCTTACCTCTATTTGCATTGATATGTGCTCATATTATACATGTATCACCATCTAAATAGCAGAAAGAAAGATTAGCCTAGAACTTGTTTAACTACACTCTATGCTCAATTTCTACTGTTTTTCTATGTTTTCATCTGAACTGAATTGGAAATGAATATGAATTCCTTATGGCTCATATTTACCCTAATTCACCTGTGTCTGACAGTTATCTAGGAATTCTTGACTGCTCCTAGATAGAGCTCATTCACTTTCCCTCTGCTAAGTTGAAAGAGAGATTCTTAATTGCCTCTCATTCCTTAGCATTCATTCCATCCTTTTAGCCTGAATCAATGCCTCATGTGCAGCTACCTTGCTCCATATTTCTCTCTTGTGACCAAGAAAACGCACCAGCAGTCCAACTCCTTGACTCCATGCCCAATGGTTTGAAACTCTCATACTATACCTGCCTCTCTGTTTGAAAGCATCAATCATCCCACCAAAAATCAAAACAAAACCCTTGAACCCAATAACTAGCCTAAAATCATCTTCAACAAAGTTAAATCAGAAAGAGAGAGCCCTCTCTGATTGCAGGTGGGCTAGAACCTGCAGTCCAAAGATTGGTCTGTGGTTACCTCGGCCGTATCCCTTTGAGCTGACCAAAAGGACAACCTGAGTGATAACATAATGGCGACTCCACTGGGGAACATCCTCAGTTAATTTCACAAACAAGTTGGAAGACTCCACTAGAGACTGAAATTAATTGTTCAAATGCTGTCTATTCCTTAAAACTACAGATGAAGCCTAAATGTCAGCCAGGAAGCCTTTGAAACTGTTTTTGCTTTGCATTTACAGAAGTAAATAAAAGCTGCTTCAGTCAATCTTCATGCTAGTTTTAAGCTACAGATAGCTGTTCCAAAACCTGATCGGTTCCTTGCTAATTCTAAAAACGTTCACAGAAAATACCAAAAAACAAAATTTGGAAGTTGGCTCCCAAAAAAAAATCACGTTATACAAGGTCAAATCCAGACCCAAATCCCCCAGCTGCTTTTGAAAATTCGAACTTAATCCCAAAGATCCTCAGGAAGCAAGAGCAAAAAGAAGATTTTGCTGATAATAGTCCTTAAACATTTCACCCAAGCTGTGTTCCAACCCCAGTCAAGGTTTTATTTCATTCATCCCCTGCTTCCCCTTGTTCATCATCCACATCTCAAAGCACTCCTTCCACACCTCCATTCACTGCACATACTACCACTACCACTACTGTTGTTATTGCTGTTCCAGTTGTTCCATTTATCCCTGTTGTCCCACTTATCCTTGTTAATGTGGCCAATAGATATGCACCCCTCCAATTACCTGCTAACGTTGGGGCTATGCCTCAAGAATACCAAACTAAAATCACCTATTTTGATAATACTGGTGCTTGCACAACCCTTCAACATACCAAGAAAATGCAAGACTATTTTGAGAATTACGAGATAGATGATGATAGCGTGAGAATGAGAATTTTTGTTCAAAGTTTAATAGGTGATGTAAGAACTTGGTTCAGATCACTTGCTGCAAATTCCATAACCACTTTGGATGAGCTTTACCAATCCTTTACCACCAGATGGGAGAAAAAGAAAGACCCCTTGCACATACTAGCTAAATATGACACAATTAAAAGAGGCCCTCAAGAGTTTGTCCTAGATTACTGTGCAAGATTCAATAATGTCTATAATGCAATACCACAGAACTTAAGGCCCCCACCGGACCTTGCCCTATATAAATTCCCTGATGGATTCAACCCAGATATGGCCTACCAATTAAAAGCAAGAGCTCCTCAAACCCTTGCAGACATGCAAAATTTTGCTGTTAGCGTAGAAGCCAACCTAATTGCCAAAAGAAACAGAGCTACAATGGAAAGAAGAACCACCTTTAAGGAAGAACCCTCAGCCTTAGATCAAAAGCTTGATGCAATTATCAGTGGCATGCAAAGGCTGGGAGACAGAGTAGAAAGTGTTGAGAGGAAATCTTCATGGGAAGGACAACAGTCCAATGCCATAAGGAACCCAAATTTTAGGAAAAAACATAACACGAATGCTAGTAGGCCTAACCCAGACCATGATATAAGACCCCCTTTTCAAGAAAACTATGCAGAAGCATCTACATCTAGTGAACCAACAGAGGACACTCACATCAACTCATTTGATTTGAAAGGTGGGCATCAAGCTTTCCTGACCCAAGAAGACCAAGATGGGCATGACTTTAATCAATTTCAGACTAAGTCTGGTGAGTCTTTTGACTTTAAACAAGGCTATGATACTGCTGTGTATGAGGTACACAAACAATATAAGCTGAGAACTAGGACCATTGATATTCATGAACCTAGCAAGCCAAAGGATGGCAAACAACCCAACAAGATTAAAAGCAAGGCTATTGTAATAGAACCAGCTGATACAATTGTCCCAAACCCGCATCAAGTAACTGTAGAAGACGTAACAGACATGCAGCCTTCTATTGATCAGCCTCTGCCACCTTCTTCCTCGAAAGAAAACTCGAACAACATTCCAAAAAGCCCTCCTAAAGCTGAAAAACCGCAAGTAATAACTCCCCATAATGCTGATAAATAAGAACAATTCACTGATACTCGAATGGAAAAAGGGAAGCCTGCCTCTCACAACATTAAAGCCCAATTTGAAAAATCATTTGATTTAGAGGCAGAAATAGGTAAATTGAAGATATCAGTCCCTCTCTCGGAGCTTGCCAAACATGATGTGTATAGGCAACAAATTCAAAGATCACTGCAAATGCCAGAGGTTAAGGATGATGTAAATGTTTTAGATGATACCCCTGAGCTTCTGTTTAGTCCAGAATTCAATGGAAAATCAACACATGGATCTGTTCTGCCCTTTTATGTCAGTTTGCACATACATTGTAAAATTTTGCACAATGCTATGTTTGATTCAGGTGCTTCACACAACCTTATGCCCAAGGCTGTAATGGAGAACCTAAACCTTGATATAACTAGACCCTACACAGATCTATTCTCATTTGACTCAAGTCAAGTCAAGTGTTTAGGCTTAATCAAAGACCTTTGTGTGTCTTTAGTCCAGTATCCCAACAAGACCATCCTCATGGATGTGGTGGTTGCTGACATTCCACCAAAGTATGACATGCTCCTGTCAAGATCATGGGGAGCAAAGCTCCAAGGATCCCTTCAATTAGACCTCTCCTATGCCACTATTTCAGTCTTTGGGTAACCAAAGAGACTGTATAGAGAAACATTGATGAAATATGTGGTAACTAGTGAGGAAAAGCCTCCAAATTTTCCTATTTACTCAATCCATTCTGATATGGATTCTTTTATTTTGTTTAATGATGAAACAAGCCCTCCAACTGATGATAGACCTTTGGCTTTACAACTAGACACACACAGCAATAAAGAACCAGTTGCCCAAACACATGAGACTGTCAAAACAACCGATGCAACCAGCATACTAGAAGAACCTCCCCAAACAGAAATTTCAAATCCTTCCAATCATAAAATGGCTGAAACTCTTAGTACTAACCACAAGCAAGAAATCACATGGTATTTAGAGTTTGATGGCTCTGTTAACAAGTTAGGAGCAGGGGCAGGTGTATGGATTCACAATACACATACCAATCATGCAAAAGGCCATGCCTATAGACTGAACTTCAAATGTACCAATAACATGGCAGAGTATGAGGCTCTCCTTTTAGGCCTTAAACTGCTCAAGGCTCTAGGAGCTGTAAAAGTGTCCATTCTACATGACTCCGATTTAATCATACAACAGATGAAAGGTAACTTTGTTACCAATGACAATAGAATGAGGGCCTATAGGACTGCTGCCACTAATATACTCAATACATTCAATGAATTCAAACTTTCCAAGATCTCAAGAAATCATAACATTCATGCACACAGCCTAGCCACTTTTGCTAGTACATGCAAGCTTCCTTTTGAGCCAAATCATCACTTCGCTGCTGAGATAAAACACAGGCCCGCTGTCCCTAATAACATTAAAGACTGGAAAGTGTTTGAATATGATGCCCAGATTAATAATTTCCTCACTCTTGAGCATGAGTTTTCAAATATTAACATTGACGCGCATGCTATGACGGACGAACAACAACAAACAAATTAAAATCAGCAGGTTGTAACAGCTGTAATAGCTAAACAAATCATAAACCCAACCGTTTTTGAGAAAACAAACATAGAAGAGCTGAAGCAAATGCATTTGGAGGAAATAGCCAAAACAGAGGCTGAGATCATTGACTTAAAGGACTACTTTTTGCCTGTTGGCCTAACTCCACTAGAAGACATGTTTGATGCCAATGATGTCCCTAAAAAGCCAAAAATGCAACCATTGAACGCTGCTATAGAAGAACACAACATTGGGACATCAGTGAATCCCAAAATGATCAAATTGTCCAAAAATTTGCCACCTGATCAAAAGCCCAAATACGTTGATTTGTTCAAAGAATTCCAAGATGTATTTGCTTGGAGTTATGAGGACTTGAAGTCCTATGACACCTCAGTGATCCAGCACACCATTCCCTTAAAACCAAACCAAAATCCCTTCAAATAAAAACTTAGGAGAATTAACCCTGTGCTTCTTCCCCTGATTAAGAAGGAAATAAAGAGAATGTTTGAGGTTGGCATAATAGCACCCATTAGATTTTTTGGATGGGTATCCAATCTTGTTCCCACAAGAAAGAAGACAGGTGAGATTAGACTATGCGTGGACCTAAGAAATTTAAACCAACTCTCCCTAAAAGACCACTACCCATTGCCAAAAATGGACCACATCCTACAAAGAGTAGTGGGGTCATCTAAAATCTCTTTGCTAGATGGCTTTTCAGGTTTTAATCAAATACTCGTTCACTCGGATGACCAAGACAAGATAGCCTTTACCACACCGTGTGGAACATTTAAGTATGTGAAGATGCCGTTCGGACTTAAAAACGCTGGTGCTACCTTTCAAAGGGCAATGGATATTGCATTTGCCAAGGAAATACATGATTTCCTAGTTGTCTACCTTGATGACTTAACCCCTTTCTCCAAATTTGATCAAGAGCACCTCAAACACCTAAGGCAAATATTCATGACATGTAGGAAATATGGCATTTCCTTGAACCCCAAGAAGTCTCTCTTTGGCCTTGAAGAAGGCAAATGACTTGGCCACATCATATCAAAAGATGGGATTAGAATTGATCCTTAAAGAATCCAAGCCATCTTCCAAATCCCATATCCAAGAAACATAAAAGAGTTGCAAGCATTCCTGGGAAAGATCAATTTCCTGAGGAGATTTATCCCAAATCTGGCTGAACTAATAAGACTGTTAAGCAACATGTTAAAAAAGGATGCCAAGGTAAAATGGTCTCTTGAAACCAAGCAAGCCTTTGAGAGCATAAAATATGCCTTAACCCAGGCCCTTGTCCTTACCAGCCCACAATTTGACAAAAATTTTATCATTTTCTCTTTTGCATCTGATCACACCATAGCCGTTGTCCTTTTGCAAAAGGATGAACAGGGAAATGAAAGCCAATTGCTTTTTTCAGCCGAGCCTTAAGAGATGCCCCTTTGAAGTACCAAATAATGGAGAAATAGGCCTATGCCCTAGTTAAGGGCATTAAAGACTTCAGAATTTACATTTTATATTCACATGTGATTGCCTATGTCCCAAAAGGTGTTGTAAAATACATATTGACTCAAGAGGGATTAGAAGGCAAAAGAGGAAAGTGGATTGCAAACATCCTTGAGTATGACATAGAAATAAAACCAACCAAGCTGATAAAGGGACAAGGTTTAGCCAAACTGATGTCCGAAACAAACTTTCAAGCCTTAGACATTAACCAACTGGACAATGAACAGGAGCTGGCGACTCCACAGATCAGTGAGACCTTTTTGCAATCCCCATGGTATGCTAATATATGTTTTGTATTGATTAACCTGTGTGCTCCCCTAGGATTGTCCAGAACCAACAAAAGATTTTTGAAAATGAAGGCTTTAAAGTTTTGTGTCATAGATGGTGCATTATTTTGGAGAAATCATGAAGGAATATTACTTAATTATTTAACCATGAATGAAACTAACAATGTCATGAAAGAATTCCATGCAGGTGACTGTGGAGGACATCTATATTGGAAGTCCACTGCTGATAAAATTTTAAGGGCTGGTTTCTATTGGCCCTCTTTGTTTGCAGATATAAAGAAGTTTGCCATTTCATGTCACAAATGCCAAATCTTTGAGGGCAAAAGAAAGCTGTTGCCCCTGCCCCTTAAACCCATCTCAACCGAAAAGCATTTTCAACAATGGGGTCTTGACTTCATTGGAGAAATCCATCCCTCTTCCTCAGGCCAGCACAAGTGGATTCTAATAGCCACAGACTATTTCACTAAGTGGGTTGAAGCCATCCCATGTAGGCAAGCCAATGACACCATCATTATCCAATTCCTTGAGTGAAATATCCTTTCTAGATTTGGATGCCCTGAGAAAATTATTACTGACAATGCCGCTGCTTTCAAATCCAAAAAGATGATCAAATTTTGCCATAAATTTCACATTACCTTGGGCCACTCTACAGCTTATTACCCTCAAGGTAATGGCTTGGCCAAATCATCTAACAAAAGCCTCATCAACATCGTAAAGAAAGTACTAGAAGAAAACAAGAAGAACTAGCACAAAAAGCTGGTAAATGCCCTATGGGAAGATAGACTTTCAATAAAGAGATCCATTGGGATGAGCCCTTATGAGCTGGTATATGGCATGGAGGCCAGATTCCCTTCATCCCTGGGCATTCCTACTATCAAACTGCTACAAGAGATTCAGGCTGAACCAAATGACATTCAAAGAAGAATTAATCAAACTATTCATCTTCAGCAAACCAGAGAGCAAGTTTATGACAGAGCTCAAATTCTGCAAGAGAAGCTCAAAAAGATGTTTGATAAGAGAGCTAAGGCTAAGGATTTCTACATTGGCGACAAAGTTCTAAGGTGGGACTCATGAAGAGAAGACAAGGGCAAACATGCAAAATTCGATTTTCTATGGAAAGGGCCATTCGTTATTTCTGTTGTTCAGGGAAATAACACATATTTCCTCAAATCTGTAGAGGACAGCTCTGTTGAAGAAGGCCCTGTTAATGGCCGTATGCTCAAACATTACCATGATCCCTTCTGAGGGATACAATGCAGCTCTGTATATATCTTTCTGTACAGTGATATTTGTATATATCAGCATTTAGTTTTCATTTTTGTATAAGCAGTCTGATTATCAGGGGAGCAACAACAAAGTTTGTGAAGACACAGCCAGTGCAAGTACTCCAATTTTCAAGCTCTGTCTCTACATTAAACTCAGAAAACAGCAAGAGTAGTGTTGTCATGTCACAACAATTCATAGTAAAAGAAACTGTTTTGCAAATTGCAGTCTTCAGTCAAACAGTATCAATAAGAGAGGAGCATTTCTTAGTTTTATATCAACAACTGTTTCTAGGCCAGAGCTAAAGGAAATATTTCAGTTTGATCCATAATTTTCAAAGGGCAATACTCAGGCAACATTGTACATAACATTAAGCACGCAGAAGAAAACAGGCGATGCTATACAGTTCATAGTAATCCAGTTGAGGAGAGAGTTGTTCATATTCCAAAGTTTCAAATCTTTTAGCAGCCAGCCAAAGAAATTTTGTAATCTACAGCAACAAAAGAAGATCAAGGCAGTCTGACCTGTTGTTCTTGGCTTTTCACAAGGAAAAGCCATCCCCAAGTGGAGCCACTGTTAGCCTCCTGTTGCAACAGGTGTTCATATTTCATGATTGACATTTTTACAGACCAAATATGTCATCTTTTCATGCTGCAAGTTTCCATATTTCCTTAAGAGGCCAAAGAAGAGGCCATGAAAGTGTGATAGTCTAAGTGCCACTGCTGTATTCCAAATTTGATGAGTTATTCCATTTTTTAAGAGTTTTTTCAGTTAAAGGGAAGGCCAAACTGCTTAATCTTGGCCTCCCTAGGTTACAATTTCCTGTTTTAGAATATAGAGAAACATTATCTGTCCAAATAGCTTAATCTTGGCAGATTTGTAGATAGGTAGAGAATCTTGGGCACTCATCAGCTTAACCTGAGCCCCGACAGAAATAAGGTTTGATTTAGATAGGAGGGCAGTCAAAAGAAAAAAGGATAATCAGGGTCTGCAAGTCTAAGTGCACCCAAACCAAAAAGAAGAAAAAATGCTAGGCAAGTAGGCTGGGTAAGTAGTTTTGATGGTTGCAGAGTGTTGATTTGTGATCAATTTCATATTTTCAAGTGTTATAATTACTCAGATCACAATTCTGAGGTAGTTTTCATTTGGAGGAGCTCAAACTGGACATCTATAACTTCCCCTCCTTCTTCTGTCCCCAAATCACTCACTGACTTCCCTAAAGAGGTCAAGATCTTCTTGATTCCTCTTAGTTTCATCATTTTCTATATCAGTTGCCTTGGTGAAGATCTGCTTCACTCAAGGATTATTCATGCTTCCTTTATGAATCATTTTCCCCCCTAATAGCCTAAGATTCACATACTTAGCGCTTTCTTATCTCTTGTCATATTAACTACTAATTTTAATATATATCTCCCTATCTATCTCCCCTTCCCCTACTAAAACTATGTTAATAACTCCCCTATGTACATATTCCCATCCCCTGGCACTATAGCCCTGTTATATCAGTCTGGGAAATGCTGTGTTCATTTGGGACTTAGCATTAGCTTTCCGCGTCCTAACGTTGGGATTAACTTGACATTTGGTTAAGTTAATAACCTTTACCCATCCCTTTATCCTTAAAACCTCACATTTCTACCCCTCCACAGTCATTTTCCAAAGTTAATGTTTAAAAGTTTTATTAAACATTAAGTTATTTTCTCCCCCTGCTTAAAACTAACACCAAAAACCCACAAACCCAAAGTTCCCCCCCCCCCCCCCCCGCCGTATAAAAACACATAATAAAATATGCGCGGGCCCCGTTTTAACCATCCGCTGCCTTACTAGTCCCGCCAATCGTCCGATGCCCAACGCCCCAGATCAACGGTGGGCGATCATTCCTGCGCCCCAACTTGTCAAGGGTTAGCGTCCGGGAGATCGGCAGTTTCCCTGTCGTACTCCCACCACGCGTCGCCCTCTCGAGTGTGGCGGAGCCCCCTCTAACAATACCGCCTGCGCACAAAAGCGGCGTGCCCGAAACCAGATATCGCCTCCGCCCAATGACGTCAGTGTCACGTCGTCCACCTGCGTCGACCTCCTGCCACCGTGTCCACTGCCATGTCATCACTGCTACCATACCACCACGTCACACATCCGTGCTGCTGACATCACCTTGCTGATGTCATCCAGCCATGTCACTGCCGTACTGGGACCCACCTGCTGACGTCATCATCTAAAATGGCGTGAAGGGTGAAATCGCGACTTAGGATGCCCAGAATCAGTTTCTGAGGCAGTTTTTGATGCACGATTAGTGCTAATCGCGCATCGCTAAGGAAAATGGGCTAAAATGGAAGCCCTCTCATGGCCCTGTGACCTGCAAAACCCGAAATCCGCAAAATTGACAGGAATTTCTTCGCACATATTCGGGAAAGGGGCAAAGACAGTTCTAAAGGAAACAGAGGGCTGAACAGTGGCCATAAATTGTCGATGGGACAGTTTAGATCATTTAGAAGACATAAAGCGACCTGATTCAATTGTAAAAGAGTATCAGAGGAAAGATGAAGCAGCAAACTGTATCAGTTCAGCAACATCAAAGTCAGCAAAGCAGTAAAGACCATTTAAAAGCTTATCTGGTCGGGATTAGTGCACATTAATGCCGCCGAACAGTAGCATAACCAACTTAGAGGTGGAGATAAAAGACAAAGCATATTTATTATAGAAACACTGCACCGAGCCACCAGGACAGAATTGACTCATTTTGATACAGCTGCCCTCAGCGCAGCTCAAAGATATTTCTCGCATTAACTTCTGGATAAGATTAGGTTAAAAAAATCATTTTCCTTTAGATCTATTTAGGTCAATTGTAATGGATTAATTTTTTGATATTTTCCCTAGTTATACCACCCTCTGTATTGTTTAAAGGGTTGGTTGATTGATAATCTTCATTAGAGACTCGCATTGTATACCTGACATATTTTCTTTAATCAAAGACTGCTCAAAGCTTGGAGAATGGACTGTGTGCTGTGTATTAATGGTCAAACAGTGAATTATGGAATTCTTGTGCTGCAACATGAATCAATAAGTGCCTCTTACCTCTGTTTGCATTGATATGTGCTCATATTATACATGTATCACCATCTAAATAGCAGAAAGAAAGATTAGCCTAGAGCTTGTTTAACTACACTCTATGCTCAATTTCTGTTGTTTTTTCTATGTTTTCATCTGAACTGAATTGGAAATGAATATGAATTCCTTATGACTCATATTTACCCTAATTCACCTATGTCTGACAGTTATCTAGGAATTCTTGATTGCTCCTAGATAGAGCTCATTCACTTTCCCTCTGTTAAGCTGAAAGAGAGATTTTTAGTTGCCTCTCATTCCTTAGCATTCACTCTGTTATCACTCAGGTTGTCCCCAGGTTGGAGTAAGGGACACGGCCGAGGTAACCACAAACCAACTTTGGATTGCAGGTTCTAGCCCACCTGCAACCAGAGAGGGCTCTCTCTTTGGGATTTAGCTTTGTTGAAAATGATCTTAGGCTAGCTATTGAGTTCAGGGGTTTTTTGTTCTGATTTTGGTGGGAAAATTGGTGTTTCAGGTAGAGAGGCAGAGCATAGTCTGAAAATTTCAAACCATTAGGCGTGGAGTCGAGGAGGAGGACTTCTCGTTTGTGTTCTTGGTCACCATAGGGAAAATGGAGCAAGATAGCTGTGCATGAAACAATGTTTCAGGTTTAAATGGTGGAAAGAATGCTAAGTAACGAGAGGCAGTTAAGAATCTCTCAATCAGCTTAACAGATGGAGGTAACAAAGCTCTACCTAGGGGCAGTGAAGAATCCCTATATAATTGGAAAAACACAGGTGAATCGGGGTAAATATGAGCCAGAAGGAATTCATATTGATGACCAATTCATTCAGAGGAAAACATAAAGAAATAGCAGAAATTGAGCATAGAGTGTATTTAAACAAATTCTAAGCTATTCTTATTTTCTGCTATTTAGATAGTGGTGAACAATAAAACAGAGGTAAGATGCACTTATTGTTTCAGGCTGCAGCACAATATATTTAAAACATTCATTTACAAGAGGCAGTTTGCTCTCCAAGCTTTCAGCAATCTTTGGTTATAGAAAAAACTCAGGTATACAATGCGAGTCTCTAGTGAAAATTATCAATTGACCAACACTTGAAACAATGTAGAGAGCGGTATATATAGGGAAAAACTCTCTACAACTGCTTTTATTACAACTTGACCTAATCAGGTCCTAAAGAATAATTAATTTGACCTAATCCTATCAGAAATAAATGCGTGAAAATATCTCGGGCTGCGCTGAGGGCTGCCGTATCAAAACTGAGTAAATGATGTTGTCCTCGGTGGCTTGGTGCAGTGTTTTCTGAAATAAATGTGTATGGGTTTCTGCTTCTTGGATGTCTGCCTACATTTAAAGCTTTAACTGTGATTTGAGGGCAAGGATGGGCTTACGCCTCTTGATTTGACTTTCTGGGGGGCTCATCAATGTTCAGGTGCTTCGAGCCCCTAAAAAATTTTGGCTGATACTCTTTGGCTCTTCTTCTCCATCTGATACTCTTTGACAATAAACTGTACTGCTGTTTTGACGTGCTTTGCGTTAAATCAACATTTAATGGCCGTTGTTCGGCCCTCGGTTTCCTTCAAAACTGTCTTTGGCTCCTTCCCGAATGCTTCGCGAAGGAAAACGTGTGATTCAGCACCTTTCGGGCTTGCTGGGGGCTACGTGATGAAAATATTCCTTAAAGATTCCCCACTTTGGCCTATTTTATCCAGCGATGCGCTAGGCGCAAATCGCGCATCAAAAACTGCCTCAGAAACTGATTCCGGGGCTCCGGAGTGCGATTTTCGCCCTTCGCGCTAAAATTGTTGATGACGTCAGCATGACGGACTTTGTACGACAGATGACATCAGCGATGACATGGCGGGATGACGTCAGCATGATGACGTCATCACGTACGAAGGTGACGTGCCAGTACGGCAAGGGACACGGTGGCAGGACATGTGGCAGGGTGACTCGGCGGTACAGTGGCAGGAGGCCACGCAGGCGGATGATGTGGCAGGTGACGTGGGGATTACGTCACAGGGGGAGGGTGGTAAGTGGTTTCTAGGCGCACCACCTTTGGAAAGAGGTGGTTTCTGGGGAGGGGGCTCCGCCACAGCCCAGGAGGTGACGCGTGGCGGGAGTACGGCGACAATATCGCCCATCTCCCGGACGCTAACCTTCGGGCGCGTTGGGGGACAGGAAGGCCTGCCCACCGTAGATCTGTGGGGCGGGTGATCTAACGGTTGGCGGCGAAGCTGAGGTGGCGGAGGGATAAGGGGTGGGGATTCCGCAGAATATTCGGATTTAAATAAAGCACGGCGGGGGTTTAGACTTAGGTTTTGTGGGTTTTGGGGGTTAATAATGGGCGGGTTAATATATTTACGTTCGGGACTTTAGCATAAGGGGTAAAACATGAGTTTTTTAGGGTTTATGAGCGGGGTTTTAACGATTTATGCACAAAAACTTAGGATAAGGGCGGAAATGTGGGTTTTTGAGGGTTTTAGGGCTAGGAGAGAGGTTGTTAGCATGACTAGGTGTCATCTAACTCCTGCTATGACACGGATGGGTTAAAAACAGCCCCTGATGGACCATTTTTTCCCTGAATTAGAAGAAATACGGCTATATTGCCAGGGAGGGGATAGTTACGTAGGGGAGTCTTATATACATAGTTTTAGTAGGGGAAGGGGAAAACTGATAGGGAGTTATATACTAGAGTTAGTGGTTAATTTGGTGATGATAAGCAGGCACTAAGCTAAGAGACCTTAGGCTAATCCTCGAGGGAAAAGCGACTCATAAATAAGAAATAAAGAATCCTTGAGTGAAGCAGATCTTCACTAGGACAAATGACATGGAGAATGATGAAACTAAGAGGAATCAAGCAGATCTTGACCTCTTTGGGAAATTAGTAATTGACTTGGGGAATTTAGAAGAAGGGGAATTTAGTGATGTCCAGCTTGAGCTCCTCCAGATGAAAACTATCTGCAACTGTGATCTGAAAAGATAAAACACTTTGTAACACAAAATTGATCATAAATCATCATTCTGCAACTTCACAGCTACCTACCCAGCCTGCTCACCTAACATTTTTTCTCCTTTTGATTTGGGTGCACTTAGACTTGCAGACCCAGATTTACAATTTTTCTTTTGAATGTCTCCTATCTAAATCTACACTTATTTCTGCCAGGGCCCAGATTAAACAGTTGGGTCCCTTTGATTCTCTACCTATCTACAAATCTGCCAAGATTAAACTGGTTGGACAGATACATTCTCTATATTCTAAAACAGGAAATTGAAACCTAGGGAGACCAATATTAGACTATTTGGACCTCCCTTTAAAAACTCTTCAAAACTGGAACAACTCATCAAAATTGGAAAACAGTAGTGTTATTTGGACTAAGCACACTTCATGGTATCCTGTGGAAATATGGAACACTGCAGCCTGCAAAGTATGACATATTTGGCATGTAAAAATGTCAATCATGAAAAATGAAACCCTGTTGCAACAGGAGGCTAACAGTGGCTCCACTTGGGGATGGATTTTCCTTGTGAAAAGCCAAGAACAGCAGGTCAGACTGCCTTGATCTTCTGTTTGTTGTTGTAGACTGGAAACACTTCTTCGTTCTGGCTGCTAAAAATGTGAAACTTTGAAATCTGAACCATTCTCTCCTCCACTGAGTTACTGTGAACTATATAGCATCACCTGCTTTCTTCTGTGTGCTTGATGTTATATAGAGTGTTGTCTGAGAATGCCCTTTGAAATAGTCTCAGAATCATGGATCAAAACTGCTGTGTCTGCATTAGTCTTGCCTTGAGCAAGGGTACTTATATGAAATTGAAACACTCCTTTGTTTTGATATTTTTGACTAAAGATTGCAAACAACTTTCATTTATCATGAATTGCTGTGATGTGACTATGCTACCCTTGCTGCTTTACTGAAATTAGTACAGAGACAACACCTTTAAAACTGGAACAGTTGCTTTGGCTGGGTCTTCTCAAAATTTACTGTTGTTTCTCAACAATAGGCTTGCTTATACGAAAATGAAAATAAAGTGCTGATATATACAAATAAGACTGTACAAAGATATATACAGGGCTGCATTGTTTTCTTTAAAAGGGATCATGGTAATGTTTCAGCATACGGCCATTGACAGGGCCTTCTTCAGCAATGACGTCCTCTATAGATCTGAGAAAATAAGTGTTATTTCCCTGAACAGCAGAAACAACAAATGGACCTCTCCATAAAAAATCAAACTTTGCATGTTTTCCCTTGTCTTCTCTTCTTGAGTCCCACCTCAGAACTTTGTCACCAACATTGAAATCCTCAGCCTTAGCTTTCTTATCAAACATCTTTTTGAGCTTTTCTTGCAAAATTCGAGCTCTGTCATAAACTTGTTCTCTGGTTTTCTGAAGATGAATGGTCTGATTGATTCTTCTTTGGATGTCATTTGGTTCAACCTGAATTTCTTGTAACAGTTTGATAGTAGGAACGCCCAGGGATGAAGGAAATCTAGCCTCCATGCCATATACTAGCTCATAAGGACTCATCCCAATGGATCTCTTGCTCGAGAGTCTGTCTGCCCATAGGGCGTTCACCAGCTTTTTGTGCTAGTTCTTCTTGTTTTCTTCCAACACTTTCTTTATGATGTTGATGAGGCTTCTTTTAGATGATTCGGCCAAGCCATTACCTTGAGGGTAATAGGCTGTAGAGTGGCCCAAGGTAATATGAAATTTGTGGCAAAAATTGATCATCTTTTTGGACTTAAAGGTAGTGGCATTGTCAGTGATGATTTTCTCAGGGCACCCAAATCTAGAAAGGATATTGCACTCAAGGAATTGGATAATGATGGTGTCATTGGCTTGTCTGCAGGGAATGGATTCAACCCACTTGGTGAAATAGTCAGTGGCTGTTAGGATCCATTTGTGCTGCCCTGAGGAAGAGGGATGGATTTCTCTAATGAAGTCAAGACTCCATTGTTGAAAAGGTTTTTCTGTTGAGATAGGTTTAAGGGGCAGGGGTAACAACTTTCTCTTGCCCTCAAAGATTTGGCATTTGTGACATGACATGGCAAACTTCTTTACCTTTGCAAAAAGAGAGGGCCAATAGAAACCAACCCTTAAAATTTTATCAGCGGTGGACTTCCAGTATAGATGTCCTCCACAGTCACCTGCATGGAATTCTTTCATGACATTGTTAGTTTCATTTGTGGTTAAACAATTAAGCAATATACCTTCATGATTTCTCCAAAATAATGCACCATCTATAACACAAAACTTTAAAGCCTTCATTTTCAAAAATCTTTTCTTGGTCTTGGACAATCCTGGGGGAGCACATAGGTTTAACAATACAAAGCAAATATCAGTGTACCAAGGGCATTGCAGAAATATTTCACTGATCTGTGGAGTCGCCAGCTCCGATTCCTTGTCCAGTTGGTTAATGTCTAAGGCTTGAAAATTTGTTTCGGACATCAGTTTGGCTAAACCTTGTCCCTTTATCAGCTTGGTTGGTTTTATTTCTATGTCATACTCAAGGATGCTTGCAATCCACTTGCCTCTTTTGCCTTCTAATCCTTATTGTGTCAATATGTCTTTTACCGCGGCATGTGGCACATAGGCAATCACGTGTGAATACAGAATGTACACTCTAAAATCCTTGATGGCCTTAACGAGTGCATAGGCTTGCTTTTCCATTATTGGGTACTTCAAAGGGTTAATGCAGATTTGATACTTTCAAATGCTTGCTTGGTTTCTAGGGAGCATCTTACCTTGGCATCCTTCTTTAACATGTTGCTTAACAATCTTATCAGCTCAGCTAGATTTGGAATAAATCTTCTTAAGAAGTTGATTTTCCCAAGGAACGCTTGCAACTCTTTTATGTTTCTTGGATATGGAATTTGGAGGATGGCTTGGATTCTTTCAGGGTCAATTCTAATCCCATCTTTTGATATGATATGGCTAAGTAACTTGCCTCCTTCAAGGCCAAAGAGAGACTTTTTGGGATTCAAGGAAATTCCATATTTCCTACATGTCATGAAAATTTGCCTGAGATGCTTGAGGTGTTCTTCATCAAATTTTGAGAATGGGTTTAAGTCATCAAGGTAAACAACTAGGAAATCGTGTATTTCTTTAGCAAATGCAATATCCACTGCTCTTTGAAAAGTTGCACCAGCGTTTCTAAGACCGAATGGCATCTTTACATACTTAAATGTTCCCCAGGGTGTGGTAAAAGCTGCCTTTTCTTGGTCATCCGGGTGAACAAGTATTTGGTTGAAACCTGAAAAACCATCTAGCAAAGAGATTCTAGATGACCCCACCACTCTCTGCAAGATGTGGTCCATTTTAGGCAAAGGGTAATGGTCTTTTAGGGAGACTTGGTTTAAATTTCTGAGATCTACACAAAGTCTGATTTCACCTGTCTTTTTTCTTGTAGGAACAAGATTGGATACCCATTCAGAAAATCTGATGGGTGCTATGATGCCTGCTTCAAACATCCTCTTTACTTCCTTCTCAATCGGTGGAAGAAGCATAGGGTTAATTCTTCTAAGTTTCTGTTTGAAGGGTTTCTAGTTCGGTTTTAAGGGGATTGTGTGTTGGATCACCGAGGTGTCATAGGATTTCAAATCCTCATAGCTCCAAGCAAATACATCTTGGAATCCTTTGAACAAATCAATGTATTTGGGGTTTTGATCGGGTGGCAAATTTTTGGACAGTTTGATCATTTTTGGATTTTCTGCCGTCCCAATGTTGTGTTCTTCTATATCAGTGTTAATGGGTTGCAATTTTGGCTTTCTAGGAACGTCATTGGCGTCAAACATGTCTTCTAATGGGGTTAGGCCAGCAAGCAGAAAGTTATCCTTTAAGTCAATGATCTCTGCCTCTGCTTTGGCAATGTCTTCCAAATGCATTTGTTTCAGCTGTTCTATGTTTTCTTTGTCAAAAACAGTCGGGTTCAGGATTTTCTTGGCTGTTGCAGCTGTTATAGCTTGCTGATCTTCATTTGTTTGCTGTTCCGAATCTGTCATAGCATCCAAGTCAAAGTTGATATTTGAAAATTCATGCTCAAGGGTAAGGAAATTATTAATCTAGACGTCATTTACGAACACTTGCCAATCTATGATGTTATTTGGGACAACGGACCTATGTTTTATTTTAGCTGTGAAGTGATGGTTTGGGTCAAAAGGAAGCTTGCATGTACTAGCAAAGGTGGCTAGGCTTTGTGCATGAATGTTATGTTCTCTTGAAATTTTGTCAAGCTTGAATTCAGTGAATGCATTAAGTATATTAGTGGTAACAGTCCTATAGGCTCTCATTCTGTTTTCATTAGTTACAAAATTACCTTTCATCTGTTGTATGATTAAATCAGAGTCTCCTAAAATAGACACGTTTGCAGCTCCTATAGCTTTGAGCAGTTTAAGGCCTAGCAGCAGAGCCTCATATTCTACCATGTTATTTTTGCATTTAAAATTCAGTCTGTAGGCATGATTTTTATGTGTATTGTGAATCCAGACACCTGCCCCTGCTCCTAACTTGTTAACAGAGCCATCAAACTCTTAATACCAAGTGATTTCCTGCTTGTGGTTTGTACTAAGAGTTTCAGCTAATTTAGGATTGGGCAGATTTGCAATTTCTATTTGGGGATGTTCTTCTAACATGCTGGTTGTGTTAACTGTTGTGATAGTTTCACTAGTGTGTGCAACTAATTCTTCATTGATGTGTGCATGTTGTACTTGAGCCAACGGCTCATCACCAGTTGGAGAATTCGTGTCATCATTAAACAAAATAAAGGAATCCATATCAGAATGGATTGAATAAATGGGAAAATTTTCAAGCTTGCCCTCACTACTCACCACATATTTCATCAACGTTTCTCTATACAGTCTCTTTGGTTGCCCAAATACTGAAATGGTAGCGTAGGAAAGGTCTAATTGAAGGGATCCTTGAAGCTTTGCTCCCCATGATCTTGATAGGAGCATACCGTATTTTGGTGGAATGTCAACAACCACTACATCCATCAGGATGGTCTTATTTGGATATTGAACTAAGGAGACACACAAGTCTTTGATGAGGCCTAAACATTTCACTTGACTTGAGTCAAATGAGTATAAATCTTTGTAAGGTCTTGTAACATCAAGGTTCAGTTTTTCCATAACTGCTTTGGGCATTAGATTGTGGGATGCCCCTGAGTCAAACATAGCATTGTGCAAAACTTTGTCATGTATATGCAAACTGACATAAAAGGGTGGGACAGGTCCATGTGTTGACTTTCCATTGACTTCTGGGCCAAACAGCAGTTCAGGGGAATCATCCAAAACATTTACATCGTCCTTGTTTTCTGGAATTTGAAGTGACCTTTGAATTTGTTGCCTATATACATCGTGTTTGGCAAGTTCTGAGAGGGGAATGGATATTTTCAACTTAGCTATTTCTGCCTCTAAATTAAATGGCTTTTCCAATGGAGTCTTGTTGTTGATAAAGGCAGTTTTTTCCTTTTCATTTAAATTATCTGCGATTTGCTCTTGTTTATCAGCATTATGAGGACTGATAGCTTGCAGTTTTTTAGTTTCAGGAAAGTTTTTTGGAACACTGTTCGAGCTTTCTTTCGAGGGAGAAGGTGGCAAAGGCTGATCTTTGGAAGGCTGTATTTCTGTTATGTCTTCTACAGTCACTTGATGCGGGTTTGGAACATTTGTATCAGCTGGTTCTGTTATGACAGCCTTGCCTTTGGTCTTGTTGGGCTGTTTGCCATCCTTTGTTTTACTAGGTTCCGAAATGTCAATGGTCCTAGTTCTCAGCTTATATTGTTTGTGTACTTCATACACAGCAGTATCATATCCTTGTTTAAAATCAAAAGACTCACCAGATTTAGTTTGAAACTGATTGTAATCGAGTTCATTTTGGTCTTCTTGGGACAAGACAGTTTGGTGCTCACCCTTTAGATCCATCAGGTTCATGTGAGTGTCCTCTATGGGTTCACTAGAAGTAGATCCTTCAACATAGTTATCTTGAAAAGGCGGTCTTATGTCATGGTCTTGGTTAGACCTACCAACATTTGTGTTCTGCGTTTTCCTAAATTTTGGATTCCTTATGGTATTGGACTGTTGTCCTTCCCATGATGCTTTTCTCTCAACATTTTCTACTCTTTCTCCTAGCCTTTGTAGGCCATTGATAATAGCATCAAGCTTTTGATCAAAGGCTGAGGGTTCTTCCTTAAAGGTGGTTCTTCTTTCCATTCTAGCTCTGTTTCTCTTGGCAATTAAGTTAGCCTCAACACTGACAGCAACGTTTTGCATGTCTACAAGGGTCTGAGGAGCTCTTTCTTTTAACTGGTATGCCATATCAGGGTCAAAACCATCCGGAAATTTGTACAAGGCCATATCAGGGGGAGGCCTTAGGTTCTATGGTATTGCATTATATACATTATTGAATCTTGCACAGTACTCCAAAACAGTCTCTTGAGGACCTCGTTTAATCGTATCATATTCGGCTAGTATGTGAAAGGGGTCTTTCTTTTTCTCCCATCTGTTGGTAAAGGATTGGTAAAGCTCATCTGGGGTGGTTATGGAATTTGCAGCAAGTGATCTGAACCAGGTTCTTACATCACCTGTTAAGCTCTGAACAAAAATTCTCATTCTCACGCTATCATCATCTATTTCGTAGTTTTCAAAATAGTCTTGCATCTTTTTGGTATGCTGAATGGCAGTAAAAGGGCCAGTACTATCAAAATATGTGATTTTAGATTGGTACTCTTGAGGTAAAGCCCCAACATTAGCAGGTAATTGCAGGGGTGCATATCTATTAGCCATATTGGCAGGGATAAGTGGAACAACGGGGATAAATGGAACAACTGGAGTAACGGGGATCACAGGAGTAACTGGAACGCTGGAAACAATAGTAGTGGTAGTATGTGCAGTGAATGAAGGTGTGGAAGGAGGAGTTCGAGGTGTAGATGATGAACTAGGGGAAACAGGGGCCGAACAAAACAAAACCTTGACAGGAGTCAGAATACAGCTAGGGTAAGCTATTTCAGGAGTTTTATCAGCGAAATTTTCCTGTCTTTCTTGCTTCCTAAGGATTTTCGAGATTATGTTAGGGTTTTCAAAAACAGCTGGAGGGTCGGGATCTGGATTTGACCTTGTATATCGTGGATTCTTCTTGGGAGCCAGCTTCCGAATTGTTTTTTTTTTTTTGGGTATTTTTATGGGAATATTTTTGTAATTAACAAGGGACAGATCAGATTTTGGAATGGCTGTGTATATCTTAACACTAGCATGAATATTGACTGAAGTAGCTTTTATTTACTTCTGCTAATGTAAAACAGAAACAATTTCAAAGGCTTCCTGGCTGACCTTCAGGCTTCATCTGTAGTTTTAAGAAATATACAGCAATTAGAAAATCGACCTTTTTACAGGGGATCTTTCCAACCTTCTTTGTGAAATTAACTGAGGATGTCCCCAGTGGAGTCGCCATTATGTTATCACTCAGGTTGTCCCCAGGTTGGAGTAAGGGATACGGCCGAGGTAACCACAAACCAACTTTGGATTGCAGGTTCTAGCCCACCTGCAATCAGAGAGGGCTCTCTCTTTGGGATTTAGCTTTGTTGAAAATGATCTTAGGCTAGCTATTGAGTTCAGGGGTTTTTTGTTCTAATTTTGGTGGGAAAATTGGTGTTTCAGGTAGAGAGGCAGAGCATAGTCTGAAAATTTCAAACCATTGGGCGTGGAGTCGAGGAGGAGGACTGCTGGTGTGTGTTCTTGGTCACCATAGGGAAAATGGAGCAAGATAGCTGTGCATGAAACAATGTTTCAGGTTTAAATGATGGAAAGAATGCTAAGTAATGAGAGGCAGTTAAGAATCTCTCAATCAGCTTAACAGATGGAGGTAACAGAGATCTACCTAGGGGCAGTGAAGAATCCCTAGATAATTGGCGAAACATAGGTGAATCGGGGTAAATATGAGCCAGAAGGAATACATATTGATGACCAATTCATTCAGAGGAAAACATAAAGAAACAACAGAAATTGAGCATAGAGTGTATTTAAACAAATTGTAAGCTATTCTTTCTTTCTGCTATTTAGATAGTGGTGAACAATAAAACAGAGGTAAGATGCACTTATTGTTTCAGGTTGCAGCACAAGAATTCCATCTTCATATCTTCAAAACATTCATTTACAACAGGCAATTTGCTCTCCAAGCTTTCAGCAATCTTTGGTTATAGAAAAAACTCAGGTATACAATGCGAGTCTCTAGTGAAAATTCTCAATTGACCAACACTTGAAACAATGTAGAGAGCGATATATATAGGGAAAAACTCTCTACAACTGCTTTTATTACAACTTGACCTAATCAGGTCCTAAAGAATAATTAATTTGACCTAATCCTATCAGAAATAAATGCGTGAAAATATCTCGGGCTGCGCTGAGGGCTGCCGTATCAAAACTGAGTAAATGATGTTGTCCTCGGTGGCTTGGTGCAGTGTTTTCTGAAATAAATGTGTATGGGTTTCTGCTTCTTTGCTGTCTGCCTGCATTTAAAGCTTTAACTGTGATTTGAGGGCAAGGATGGGCTTACGCCTCTTGATTTGACTTTCTGGGGGGCTCATCAATGTTCAGGTGCTTCGAGCCCCTAAAAAATCTTGGCTGATACTCTTTGGCTCTTCTTCTCCATCTGATACTCTTTGACAATAAACTGGGCTGCTGTTCTGACGTGCTGTGCGTTAAATCAACATTTAATGGTCGCTGTTCGGCCCTCGGTTTCCTTCAAAACTGTCTTTGGCTCCTTCCTGAATGCTTCGCGAAGGAAAACGGGTCATTCGGCGCCTTTCGGGCTTGTTGGGGGCTGCGTGATGAAAAGATTCCTTAAAGATTCCCCACTTCGGCCTATTTTATCTAGCGATGTGCGATTTGGGCAAATCGCGCATCAAAAACTCCCTCAGAAACTGATTTCGGGGCTCCGAAGTGCGATTTTTGCCCTTCGCGCTACAATTGCTGATGACATCAGCATGACGGACTTCGTACGGCGGATGACGTCAACGATGACGTCAGCATGATGACGTGGCAGGATGACGTCAGCATGATGACGTCATCACGTACAGAGGTGATGTGGCAGTATGGCAAGGGACACGGTGGCAGGACATGTGGCAGGGTGACTCGGCGGTACAATGGCAGGAGGCCACGCAGGCGGATGATGCGGCAGGTGACGTGGGGCTTACATCACAGGGGGACGGCGGTAAGTGGTTTCTGGGCACACCGCCTTTGGACAGAGGTGGTTTCGGGGGAGGGGGCTCCGCCACAGCCCAGGAGGTGACGTGTGGCGGGAGTACGGCGGCAATAACACCCATCTCCCGGACGCTAACCTTCGGGCGCGTTGGGGGACAGCAAGGCCCGCCCACCGTAGATCTGTGGGGCGGGCGATCTAACGGTTGGCAGTGAAGGTGAGGTGGCAGAGGGATAAGGGGCGGGGTTTCCGCAAAATATTCAAATTTAAATAAAGCACAACGGGGGTTTAGACTTAGGTTTTGTGGGTTTGGGGGGTTAATAACGGGCGGGATAATATATTTACGTTCGGGACTTTAGCATAAGGGGTAAAACACGGGTTTTTGAGGGTTTATGAGCGGGGTTTTAATGATTTATGCACAAAAACTTAGGATAAGGGCGAAAATGTGGGTTTTTGAGGGTTTTAGGGCTAGGAGAGAGGTTGTTAGCATGACCAGGTGTCATCTAACTCCTGCTATGACACGGATGGGTTAAAAACAGCCCCTGATGGACCATTTTTTCCCTGACTAAGAAGAAATACGGCTATATTTCCAGGGAGGGGATAGTTACATAGGGGAGTCTTATATACATAGTTTTAGTAGGGGAAGGGGAAAACTGATAGGGAATTATATACTAGAGTTAGTGGTTAATATGGTGATGATAAGTAGGTGCTAAGGTAAGAGACCTTAGGCTAATCCTCGAGGGAAAAGTGACTCATAAATGAGAAATAAAGAATCCTTGAGTGAAGCAGATCTTCACCAGGACAAATGACATGGAGAATGATGAAACTAAGAGGAATCAAGTAGATATTGACCTCTTTGGGAAATTAGTAATTGACTTGGGGAATTTAGAAGAAGGGGAATTTAGTGATATCCAGCTTGAGCTCCTCCAGATGAAAACTGTCTGCAACTGTGATCTGAAAAGATAAAACACTTTGTAACACAAAATTGATCATAAATCATCATTCTGCAACCTCACAGCTACCTACCCAGCCTGCTCACCTAACATTTTTTCTCCTTTTGATTTGGGTGCACTTAGACTTGCAGACCCAAATTTACAATTTTTCTTTTGAATGTCTCCTATCTAAATCTACACTTATTTCTGCCAGGGCCCAGATTAAGCAGTTGGGTCCCTTTGATTCTCTACCTATCTACAAATCTGCCAAGATTAAACTGTTTGGACAGAAACATTCTCAATATTCTAAAACAGGAAATTGAAACCTAGGAAGACCAAGATTAGACTCTTTGGACCTCCCTCTAAAAACTCTTCAAAACTGGAACAACTCATCAAAATTGGAAAACAATAGTGCTATTTGGACTAAGCACACTTCATGGTATCCTGTGGAAATATGGAACACTGCAGCCTGCAAAGTATGACATATTTGGCATGTAAAAATGTCAATCATGAAAAATGAAACCCTGTTGGAACAGGAGGCTAATAGTGGCTCCACTTGGGGATGGCTTTTTCTTGTGAAAAGCCAAGAACAGCAGGTCAGACTGCCTTGATCTTCTATTTTTTGCTGTAGACTGGAAACACTTCTTCGTTCTGGCTGCTAAAATGTGAAACTTTAAAATCTGAACCATTCTCTCCTCCACTGAGTTACTGTGAACTGTATAGCATCGCCTGATTTCTTCTGCGTGCTTGATGTTATATAGAGTGTTGTCTGAGCATGCCCTTTGAAATAGTCTCAGAATCATGGATCAAAACTACTGTGTCTGCATTAGTCTTGCCTTGAGCAAGGGTGCTTATATGAAACTGAAACACTCCTTTGTTTTGATATTTTTGACTAAAGACTGCAAACAACTTTCATTTATCATGAATTGCCGTGATGTCACTATGCTACCCTTGCTGCTTTGCTGAAATTAGTATAGAGACAACACCTTTAAAACTGGAACAATTACTTTGGTTGGATATTCTCAAAATTTACTGTTGTTTCTCAACAATAGGCTTGCTTATACAAAAATGAAAATAAAGTGCTGATATATACAAATAAGACTGTACAAAGATATATACAGGGCTTCATTGTTATCTTTAAAAGGGATCATGGTAATGTTTCAGCATACAGCCATTGACAAGGCCTTCTTCGACAATGACGTCCTCTATAGATCTGAGAAAATAAGTGTTATTTCCCTGAACAGCAGAAACAACAAATGGACCTCTTCATAAAAAATCAAACTTTGCATGTTTTCCCTTGTCTTCACTTCTTGAGTCCCACCTCAGAACTTTGTCACCAACATTGAAATCCTCAGCCTTAGCTTTCTTATCAAACATCTTTTTGAGCTTTTCTTGCAAAATTTGAGCTCTGTCATAAACTTGTTCTCTGGTTTGCTGAAGATGAATGGTCTTATTGATTCTTCTTTGGATGTCATTTGGTTCAACCTGAATTTCTTGTAACAGTTTGATAGTAGGAATGCCCAGGGATGAAGGAAATCTAGCCTCCATGCCATATACTAGCTCATAAGGACTCATCCCAATGGATCTCTTGCTCGAGAGTCTGTCTGCCCATAGGGCGTTCACCAACTTTTTGTGCCAGTTCTTCTTGTTTTCTTCCAGCACTTTCTTTATGATGTTGATGAGGCTTTTGTTAGATGATTAGGCCAAGCCATTACCTTGAGGGTAATAGGCTGTAGAGTGGCCCAAAGTAATATGAAATCTGTGGCAAAAATTGATCATCTTTTTGGACTTAAAGGCAGTGGCATTGTCAGTGATGATTTTCTCAGGGCAGCCAAATCTAGAAAGGATATTGCACTCAAGGAATTGGATAATGATGGTGTCATTGGCTTGTCTGTAGGGAATGGCTTCAACCCACTTGGTGAAATAGTCAGTGGCTGTTAGGATCCATTTGTGCTGCCCTGAGGAAGAGGGATGGATTTCTCCAATGAAGTCAAGACCCCATTGTTGAAAAGGTTTTTCTGTTGAGATAGGTTTAAGGGGCAGGGGTAACAACTTTCTCTTGCCCTCAAAGATTTGGCATTTGTGACATGACATGGCAAACTTCTTTACATTTGCAAAAAGAGAGGGCCAATAGAAACCAGCCCTTAAAATTTTATCAGCGGTGGACTTCCAGTATAGATGTCCTCCACAATCACCTGCATGGAATTCTTTCATGACATTGTTAGTGTCATTCATGGTTAAAAAATTAAGCAATATACCTTCATGATTTCTCCAAAATAGTGCACCATCTATAACACAAAACTTTAAAGCCTTCATTTTCAAAAATATTTTCTTGGTCCTGTACAATCCTAGGGGAGCACAAAGGTTTAACAATACAAAGCAAATATCAGTGTACCAAGGGCATTGCAGAAATATTTCACTGATCTGTGGAGTCGCCAGCTCCGATTCCTTGTCCAGTTGGTTAATGTCTAAGGCTTGAAAATTTGTTTCGGACATCAGTTTGGCTAAACCTTGTCCCTTTATCAGCTTGGTTGGTTTTATTTCTATGTCATACTCAAGGATGCTTGCAATCCACTTGCCTCTTTTGCCTTCTAATCCTTCTTGTGTCAATATGTCTTTTACCGCAGCATGTGGCACATAGGCAATCACGTGTGAATACAGAATGTACACTCTAAAATCCTTGATGGCCTTAACGAGTGCATAGGCCTGCTTTTCCATTATTGGGTACTTCAAAGGGGCGTCTCTTAAGGCTCGGCTGAAAAAAGCGATTGGTTTTTCAGCTCCTTGTTCATCCTTTTGCAAAAGGACAACGACTATTGTGTGATAAGATGCAAAACGAAAATATGATAAAATATTTCTCAAACTGTGGGCTGGTGAGTACAGGGGTTTGGGTTAATGCAACTTTGATACTTTCAAATGCTTGCTTGGTTTCTAGGGACCATCTTACCTTGGCATCCTTCTTTAACATGTTGCTTAACAATCTTATCAGCTCAGCTAGATTTGGAATAAATCTTCTTAAGAAGTTGATTTTCCCAAGGAACGCTTGCAACTCTTTTATGTTTCTTGGATATGGAATTCAGAGGATGGCTTGGATTCTTTCAGGGTCAATTCTAATCCCATCTTTTGATATGATATGGCCAAGTAACTTTCCTTCTTCAAGGACAAAGAGAGACTTTTTGGGATTCAAGGAAATGCCATATTTCCTACATGTCATGAAAATTTGCCTGAGATGCTTGAGGTGTTCTTCATCAGATTTTGAGAATGGGGTTAAGTCATCAAGGTAAACAACTAGGAAATCATGTATTTCTTTAGCGAATGCAATATCCACTGCTCTTTGAAAAGTTGCACCAGCGTTTCTAAGACCGAATGGAATCTTTACATACTTAAGTGTTCCCCAGGGTGTGGTAAAAGCTGTCTTGTCTTGGTCATTCGGGTGAACAAGTATTTGGTTGAAACCTGAAAAACCATCTAGCAAAGAGATTCTAGATGACCCCACCACTCTCTGCAAGATGTGGTCCATTTTAGGCAAAGAGTAATGGTCTTTTAGGGAGACTTGGTTTAAATTTTTGAGATCTACACAAAGTCTGATTTCACCTGTCTTTTTTCTTGTAGGAACAAGATTGGATACCCATTCAGAAAATCTGATGGGTGCTATGATGCCTGCTTCAAACATCCTCTTTACTTCCTTCTCAATCGGTGGAAGAAGCATAGGGTTAATTCTTCTAAGTTTCTGTTTGAAGGGTTTCTGGTTCGGTTTTAAGGGGATTGTGTGTTGGATCACCGAGGTGTCATAGGATTTCAAATCCTCATAGCTCCAAGCGAATACATCTTGGAATTCTTTGAACAAATTAATGTATTTGGGCTTTTGATCGGGTGGCAAATTTTTGGACAGTTTGATCATTTTTGGATTTTCTGCCATCCCAATGTTGTGTTCTTCTATATCAGTGTTAATGGGTTGCAATTTTGGCTTTCTAGGAACGTCATTGGCGTCAAACATGTCTTCTAATGGGGTTAGGCCAGCAGGCAGAAAGTTATCCTTTAAGTCAATGATCTCTGCCTCTGCTTTGGCAATGTCTTCCAAATGCATTTGTTTCAGCTGTTCTATGTTTTCTTTGTCAAAAACAGTCGGGTTCAGGATTTGCTTGGCTGTTGCAGCTGTTATAGCTTGCTGATCTTCATTTGTTTGCTGTTCTGAATCTGTCATAGCATCCAAGTCAATGTTGATATTTGAAAATTCATGCTCAAGGGTAAGGAAATTATTAATCTGGACGTCATTTTCGAACACTTTCCAATCTATGATGTTATTTGGGACAGCGGAACTATGTTTTATTTCAGTTGTGAAGTGATGGTTTGGGTCAAAAGGAAGCTTGCATGTACTAGCAAAGGTGGCTAGGTTGTGTGCATGAATGTTATGTTCTCTTGAAATTTTGTCAAGCTTGAATTCAGTGAATGCATTGAGTATATTAGTGGCAGCAGTCCTATAGGCTCTCATTCTGTTTTCATTAGTTACAAAATTACCTTTCATCTATTGTATGATTAAATCAGAGTCTCCTAAAATAGACACTTTTGCAGCTCCTATAGCTTTGAGCAGTTTAAGGCCTAGCAACATAGCCTCATATTCTGCCATTTTATTTGTGCATTTAAAATTCAGTCTGTAGGAATGATTTTTATGTGTATTGTGAATCCAGACACCTGCCCCTGCTCCTAAATTGTTAACAGAGCCATCAAACTCTAAATACCAAGTGATTTCTTGCTTGTGGTTTGTACTAAGAGTTTCAGCTAATTTAGGATTGGGCAGATTTGCAATTTCTATTTGGGGATGTTCTTCTAACATGTTGGTTGTGTTAATTGTTGTGATAGTTTCAATAGTGTGTGCAACTAATTCTTCATTGATGTGTGCTTGTTGTTCTTGAGCCAACGGCTCATCACCAGTTGGAGAATTCATGTCATCATTAAACAAAATAAAGGAATCCATATCAGAATGGATTGAATAAATGGGAAAATTTTCAAGCTTGCTCTCACTACTCACCACATATTTCATCAACATTTCTCTATACAGTCTCTTTGATTGCCCAAAGACTGAAATGGTAGCATAGGAAAGGTCTAATTGAAGGGATCCTTGAAGCTTTTCTCCCCATGATCTTGATAGGAGCATACCGTATTTTGGTGGAATGTCAGCAACCACTACATCCATGAGGATGGTCTTATTTGGATATTGAACTAAGAAGACACACAAGTCTTTGATGAGGCCTAAACATTTCACTTGACTTGAGTCAAATGAGTATAAATCTTTGTAAGGTCTTGTAACATCAAGTTTCAATTTTTCCATAACTGCTTTGGGCATTAGATTGTGCGATGCCCCTGAGTCAAACATAGCATTGTGCAAAACTTTGTCATGTATATGAAAACTGACATAAAATGGTGGGACAGGTCCATGTGTTGACTTTCCATTGACTTCTGGGCCAAACAGCAGTTCAGGGGAATCATCCAAAACATTTACATCGTCCTTGTTTTCTGGAATTTGAAGTGACCTTTGAATTTGTTGCCTATATACATTGTGTTTGGCAAGTTCTGAGAGGGGAATGGATATTTTCAACTTAGCTATTTCTGCCTCTAAATTAAATGGATTTTCCAATGGAGTCTTATTGTTGATAAAGGGAGTTTTTTCCTTTTCATTTAAATTATCTGTGATTTTCTCTTGTTTATCAACGTTATGAGGACTGATAGCTTGCGGTTTTTTAGTTTCAGGAAAGTTTTTTGGAGCACTTTTCGAGCTTTCTTTTGAGGGAGAAGGTGGCAAAGGCTGATCTTTGGAAGGCTGTATTTATGTTATGTCTTCTACAGTCACTTGATGCGGGTTTGGAACATTTGTATCAGCTACTTCTGTTATGACAACCTTGCCTTTGGTCTTGTTGGGCTGTTTGCCATCCTTTGTTTTACTAGGTTCCGAAATGTCAATGGTCCTAGTTCTCAGCTTATATTGTTTGTGTACTTCATACACAGCAGTATCATATCTTTGTTTAAAATCAAAAGACTCACCAGATTTAGTTTGAAACTGATTGTAATTGAGTTCATTTTGGACTTCTTGGGACAGGACAGTTTGGTGCTCACCCTTTAGATCCATCAGGTTCATGTGAGTGTCCTCTATGGGTTCACTAGAAGTAGATCCTTCAACATAGTTATCTTGAAAAGGGGGTCTTATGTCATGGTCTTGGTTAGACCTACCAGCATTTGTGTTCTGCGTTTTCCTAAAATTTGGATTCCTTATGGTATTGGACTGTTGTCCTTCCCATGATGCTTTTCTCTCAACATTTTCTACTCTTTCTCCTAGCCTTTGTAGGCCATTGATAATAGCATCAAGATTTTTATCAAAGGATGAGGGTTCTTCCTTAAAGGTGGTTCTTCTTTCCATTCTAGCTCTATTTCTCTTGGCAATTAAGTTAGCCTCAACACTGACAGCAACGTTTTGCATGTCTGCAAGGGTCTGAGGAACTCTTTCTTTTAACTGGTATGCCATATCAGGGTCAAAACCATCCAGAAATTTGTACAAGGCCAGATCAGGGGGAGGCCTTAGGTTCTGTGGTATTGCATTATATACATTATTGAATCTTGCGCAATACTCCAAAACAGTCTCTTGAGGACCTCGTTTAATCGTATCATATTCGGCTAGTATGTGCAAGGGGTCTTTCTTTTTCTCCCATCTGTTGGTAAAGGATTGGTAAAGCTCATCTGGGGTGGTTATGGAATTTGTAGCAAGTGATCTGAACCAGGTTCTTACATCACCTGTTAAGCTCTGAACAAAAATTCTCATTCTCACGCTATCATCATCTATTTCGTAGTTTTCAAAATAGTCTTGCATCTTTTTGGTATGCTGAATGGCAGTAAAAGGGCCAGTACTATCAAAATATGTGATTTTAGATTGGTACTCTTGAGGTAAAGCCCCAGCATTAGCAGGTAATTGCAGGGGTGCATATCTATTAGCCATATTGGCAGGGATAAGTGGAACAACGGGGATAAATGGAACAACTGGAGTAACGAGGATCACAGGAGTAACTGGAACGCTGGAAACAACAGTAGTGGTAGTATGTGCAGTGAATGAAGGTGTGGAAGGAGGAGTTCGAGGTGTAGATGATGAACTAGGGGAAATAGGGGCCGAACGAAACAAAACCTTGACAGGAGTCGGAATACAGCTAGGGTAAGCTATTTCAGGAGTTTTATCAGCGAAATTTTCCTGTCTTTCTTGCTTCCTAAGGATTTTCGAGATTATGTTAGGGTTTTCAAAAATAGCTGGAGGGCTGGGATCTGGATTTGACCTTGTGTATTGTGGATTCTTCTTGGGAGCCAGCTTCCGATTTTTTTTTTTGGGTATTTTTATGGGAATATTTTTGTAATTAACAAGGGACAAATCAGATTTTGGAATGGCTGTGTATATCTTAAAACTAGCATGAATATTGACTGAAGCAGCTTTTATTTACTTCTGCTAATGTAAAACAGAAACAGTTTCAAAGGCTTCCTGGCTGACCTTCAGGCTTCATCTGTAGTTTTAAGAAATATACAACAATTAGAAAATCGACCTTTTTACAGGTGATCTTTCCAACCTTCTTTGTGAAATTAACTGAGGATATCCCTAGTGGAGTCGCCATTATGTTATCACTCAGGTTGTCCCCAGGTTGGAGTAAGGGATACGGTCGAGGTAACCACAAACCAACTTTGGATTGCAGGTTCTAGCCCACCTGCAATCAGAGAGGTCTCTCTCTTTGGGATTTAGCTTTGTTGAAAATGATCTTAGGCTAGCTATTGAGTTCAGGGGTTTTTTGTTCTGATTTTGGTGGGAAAATTGGTGTTTCAGGTAGAGAGGTAGAGCATAGTCTGAAAATTTCAAACCATTGGGCGTGGAGTCGAGGAGGAGGACTGCTGGTGTGTGTTCTTGGTCACCATAGGGAAAATGGAGCAAGATAGCTGTGCATGAAACAATGTTTCAGGTTTAAATGATGGAAAGAATGCTAAGTAACGAGAGGTAGTAAAGAATCTCTCAATCAGCTTAATAGATGGAGGTAACAGAGCTCTACCTAGGGGCAGTGAAGAATCCCTAGATAATTGACAAAACACAGGTGAATCGGGGTAAATATGAGCCAGAAGGAATTCATATTGATGACCAATTCATTCAGAGGAAAACATAAAGAAACAATAGAAATTGAGCATAGAGTGTATTTAAACAAATTCTAAGCTATTCTTTCTTTCTGCTATTTAGATAGTGGTGAACAATAAAACAGAGGTAAGATGCACTTATTGTTTCAGGCTGCAGCACAAGAATTCCATCTTCATATCTTCAAAACATTCATTTACAACAGGCAGTTTGCTCTCCAAGCTTTCAGCAATCTTTGGTTATAGAAAAAACTCAGGTATACAATGCGAGTCTCTAGTGAAAATTCTCAATTGACCAACACTTGAAACAATGTAGAGAGCGGTATATATAGGGAAAAACTCTCTACAACTGCTTTTATTACAACTTGACCTAATCAGGTCCTAAAGAATAATTAATTTGACCTAATCCTATCAGAAATAAATGCGTGAAAATATCTCGGGCTGCGCTGAGGGCTGCCGTATCAAAACTGAGTAAATGATGTTGTCCTCGGTGGCTTGGTGCAGTGTTTTCTAAAATAAATGTGTATGGGTTTCTGCTTCTTGGTTGTCTGCCTGCATTTAAAGCTTTAACTGTGATTTGAGGGCAAAAATGGGCTTACGCCTCTTGATTTGACATTCTGGGGGGCTCATCAATGTTCAGGTGTTTCGAGCCCCTAAAAAACTCTTGGCTAATACTCTTTGGCCCTTCTTCTCCATCTGATACTCTTTGACAATAAACTGGGTTGCTGTTCTGACGTTCTGTGCGTTAAATCAACATTTAATGGCCGCTGTTCGGCCCTCAGTTTCCTTCAAAACTGTCTTTGGCTCCTTCCTGAATGCTTCGCAAAGGAAAACAGGTCATTCGGCGCCTTTCGGGCTTGCTGGGGGCCGCGTGATGAAAAGATTCCTTAAAGATTCCCCACTTCGGCCTATTTTATCTAGCGATGCGCGATTTGTGCTAGGCGCAAATCACGCATCAAAAATTGCCTCAGAAACTGATTTCGGGGCTCCGGAGTGCGATTTTCACCCTTCGCGCTAAAATTGCTGATGACATCAGCGTGACAGACTTCGTACAGCGGATGACGTCAGCGATGACGTCAGCATGATGATGTGGTGGGATGACGTCAGCATGATGACGTGGCAGGATAACGTCAGCATGATGACGTCATCACGTACGGAGGTGACATGACAGTACGGCAAGGGACACGGTGGCAGGACATGTGGCAGGGTGACTCGGCGGTACAATGGCAGGAGGCCACGCAGGCGGATGATGCGGCAGGTGACGTGGGGCTTACGTCACAGGGGGAGGGTGGTAAGTGGTTTCTGGGCGCACTGCCTTTGGACAGAGGTGGTTTCGGGGGAGGGGGCTCCGCCACAGCCCAGGAGGTGACGCGTGGCGGGAGTACGGCAGCAATACCGCCCATCTTCCAGACGCTAACCTTCGGGCCTGTTGGGGGACAGGAAGGCCCGCCCACCGTAGATCTGTGGGGCGGGCGATCTAACGGTTGGCGGCGAAGGTGAGGTGGTGGAGGGATAAGGGGCGGGGATTCCGCGGAATATTCGGATTTAAATAAAGCGCAGTGGGGGTTTAGACTTAGGTTTTGTGGGTTTGGGGGGTTAATAATGGGTGGGTTAATATATTTACATTCGGGACTTTAGCATAAGGGGTAAAACATGCGTTTTTGAGGGTTTATGAGCGGGGTTTTAGCGATTTATGCACAAAAACTTAGGATAAGGGCGGAAATGTGGGTTTTTGAGGGTTTTAGGGCTAGGAGAGAGGTTGTTAGCATGACCAGGTGTCATCTAACTCTTGCTATGACACGGATGGGTTAAAAACAACCCCTGATGGACCATTTTTTCCCTGACTTAGAAGAAATATGGCTATATTGCCAGGGAGGGGATAGTTACATAGGGGAGTCTTATATACATAGTTTTAGTAGGGGAAGGGGAAAACTGATAGGGAGTTATATACTAGAGTTAGTGGTTAATATGGTGATGATAAGCAGGTGCTAAGGTAAGAGACCTTAGGCTAATCCTCGAGGGAAAAGTGACTCATAAATGAGAAATAAAGAATCCTTGAGTGAAGCAGATCTTCACCAGGACAAATGACATGGAGAATGATGAAACTAAGAGGAATCAAGTAGATATTGACCTCTTTGGGAAATTAGTAATTGACTTGGGGAATTTAGAAGAAGGGGAATTTAGTGATGTCCAGCTTGAGCTCCTCCAGATGAAACTGTATGCAACTGTGATCTGAAAAGATAAAACACTTTGTAACACAAAATTGATCATAAATCATCATTCTGCAACCTCACAGCTACCTACCCAGCCTGCTCACCTAACATTTTTTCTCCTTTTGATTTGGGTGCACTTAGACTTGCAGACCCAGATTTACAATTTTTCTTTTAAATGTCTCCTGCCTAAATCTACACTTATTTCTGCCAGGGCCCGGATTAAGCAATTGGGTCCCTTTGATTCTCTACCTATCTACAAATCTGCCAAGATTAAACTGTTTGGATAGATACATTCTCTATATTCTAAAACAGGAAATTGAAACCTAGGGAGACCAAGATTAGACTGTTTGGACCTCCCTTTAGAAACTCTTCAAAACTGGAACAACTCATCAAAATTGGAAAACAACAATGCTATTTGGACTAAGCACACTTCATGGTATCCTGTGGAAATATGGAACACTGCAACCTGCAAAGTATGACATATTTGGCATGTAAAAATGTCAATCATGAAAAATGAAACCATGTTGCAACAGGAGGCTAACACACTCCATCCTTTTAGCTTGAATCATTGCCTCATGTGTAGCTAGCTTGCTCCATATTTCTCTCTTGTGACCAAGAAAACGCACCAGCAGTCCAACTCCTTGACTCCATGCCCAATGGTTTGAAACTCTCATACTATACCTTCCTATCTGTTTGAAAGCATCAATCATCCCACCAAAAATCAAAACAAAACCCTTGAACCCAATAATTAGCCTAGAATAATCTTCAACAAAGTTAAATCAGAAAGAGAGAGCCCTCTCTAATTGCAGGTGGGCTAGAACCTGCAGTCCAAAGATTGGTCTGTGGTTACCTCGGCCATATCCCTTTGAGCTGACCAAAAGGACAACCTGAGTGATAACAGGTGCAATGGTGGTAAGACACATGTGACATGAAAATGGTGAAGGGAGATCAACAATATGACTTTGCCTCAATGAGGGGATATAAATTTATTATGTTCAGTCTTGGCTTGGGGGTGAAAAGCAACCGCCCTTTGCTTAAGGTGCGCTTGTGTGTGCAAGTGCATTTATTGATTAAGCCTAGATCGTGTTTGTAAAAAAGAAAAAGGATAGTTGAAAATAAACTAAAATTAACAATAGTAAATGAACAACAAAACCATTAACTAAACCCCACCGAAACTGAATTTGCAAACACTGTGCTGGTTGGTGGTGAATTCGAATGAAAACACACTGAAAGGTTTAAGGGATCTAGGTGTCAATGTGACTGGGATGAAATGATACTAGGCTACTGGAAAGTGGTGCAGCCACAACAAAAAACTAGAGGGGAAAATCGCTACAAGAAGATAGGGAGATGGGTGTAAATCCTAGGTCAACTGATTGGACCCTAAGGCTAATGGCCAAACAAGGTTTAATATGAAACCATGGATGGAAACAACCTATCTTTGGAGATTTGAAAGAAAAGGGTACAAATCTGGAAAATATGGCCGAAAGTGCTGGAGAAACTTAGACTTCTTACTCAGAGTAGATCAAGGCCTAAGAAGGATGAGTCAAAGGTCAAACAACACAACGCACAACTCTCTGCAAAACCCAAAAGTAGATTTGATAAAAACCTGGAAACCCTAAAATCCTAGGTATTAACCTACTTTTAGGGGGAATTGCAATTTTTGGGGTGAAATATGCACTCTAGACTCGAGATCACATTTTTTGGGCCTAAAAGTGTGATTTATGATCCTTGATTCCCGATCGAAAAATCTCAGGAAAAACTACTGTGTCTATTGCAGCTCATTCCTGTGACCTGCGGAAAAGACCAGAAAACTTGCAGAGGTTAGAAATTTGACATATCTAGGGTTAGAAAGGTAGTAAATAACATTAAGAGTTTGAACAAATAAGAAACCCTAACCTAAAAACTGAAGGTCACCCAAGTTTATGGATCTTAAGTAAAAAAAACCAATGGAATTGCCAATTTTGTTGTAGTGTTTCTGTCTCAAACATGTGCGAAAAGAACCCACTTAAGACTGCGGATGAAAAACAGTCTGAACAAAAAAAATGGCTACTAAACATTGTAGATTTACAGCAAACGATAGAAACAAAACCTAACAAAGTCCTGACCTATGACACAATCATAGTTAAACAGCAAAAAGAAACAGTAATAACTCCAATAATCTAATGGAAACTAGATACACAAAGAATATATTTTATTATAAAACCTATTATCAATTTTTGGTGATAACACCTTCATCAAAGGGGACCAAGTTAAGCAGGGAGAGAGGGCAGAATATTTTTTCTTTAGCAAGTGAATCTGAGAGCCATTGAGGATAGAACGAATAACCATAGGCATAGATTGCATCAAAACACTCTACCAACATTACTGAGGCGTGGATCAGGTCAACAATGGTCTGATCCACCGTTTCACCTTCCAGAAGGCACCTCACCATGAAAGGGAGTATTCAAATCACTAGAGCAAGGAGGTCAACCGAAAATTGTGTAGAGCCATTGAATCAGTTGCATGGGACCATACCACTGATGGAAGGGAATTTGAGGCACTCACAACCAAACAGTCGCATTGCTGATCTGAGGAGTGATGTTTCTCAATAGTAGTCGAAGTTGTGAGGAGGGTGATTTTGTGTGTTAAAATGAAAACCGAGCCATATAATGAGTAGAGGTGTTAGATTGGTTTCGACCTCCAATTCATTTCAATGGAAGGTGAAAGGGAGTATGAGTGTTGCATGCAGATTAGTTGATATAGCCTGAGCATTGGTTGCATTGCCAAAACACTATCACAACAACTGTTTGAGCAAAGAAAGGAGTTGAGCATCTCCATATCTATTCCAGGTGAAAGGACGTGGACATAGCCTGGGCATTGCACTGTCACCACAACCTTCTAAGTGCAGGAAAGAGCTGAGCAAGTTTGATAGGCTTCGGTTCTGGCATTGACCATCAATTGATTATGGGAGCCAAAGTTGTCATCACTCTTAATAACAGAGACAAGATTAATTTTACCGTAGCATCGGTCAACGAGCCAACCATGGTCCTCTTTAGGTGCATATCAAAGTATTTGCTTTATTACATTAAATAAATTGATCTCGCTACATCAAGATCACTCACACATTAGTCATAGAGGCAAAGAAACCATTTTTTTGCGGAATCGAGTAAATTATATTTCATCAAAAGATTTTGTGGTGGGTCACAATAATTAAGTAAAGTAAGGCTATGTCTTTTTTCATTATATAGTATGTTGCATTATGTGGTTGGATTGGTGTAGAGGTTTATTATTGTCGAATATAGTCTTATGCCTACACATTTGAAACCTCTAACATCAAATTCAATTTCACACATGATCCATTGATCACTCACAAGGGCATAATTATTAGGTCCATGTAGACAGATTTTCAACTCAAAAATCTCAGTGTGGAAGCATGAAATATGGCGGGATATGGACTAAACCATGTTTATAGTTTTGAAAATTTTGATTGGTTTTAGCATTTGACAAGGGGTTTATCAAATTTTGGACTTTGACAATAGAAAGGAGATTTTATGTTTAAAAAAAAGGGAATAGGAAAGGAAGGAGGTGGTACAATTATCTTACTATTAACAATCAAGTTTGTATTTACCTTATCTTTGGGGGAAATCCATTGAAGAATTAGTGTATTCATGCTTTGGTATGAGGGGAGATGGGACTTTCCCTAGAAAACACTCATAAAATTTTGGACAAAATTCTAGATAAAATAAAAGAAGCATGGGGCCTTTTCTTAGCAATACCACTTTATAATAGAATAGCACGTCTTTCTAAAAAATGTTCTATGCCATTATGCAACAAAAATGCCCATGGGAAGTGAAGGAAGGACAAGGAAGAGGAGATAAGTTCTTCACACTTGGATCTTAATTGCAATGAACAAAGTCAACCATAGACCTTCAGAAATTGAAGGAATTCGACACATGGCTCTTAGAGGTGGGGCAACTAGAATGGATGAAATTCAGTTGTAATCTCAAGCCATCTATGCTTGCATTAATACAACCCAAACTCTCTGAGCATCCTTGTGAAGAGGTCAAGCTCACAATTACTACTTGTCTCAGCAAGATCATAGCTTTAACATCCCGAGTATTGTCTTACAATAATGATCTTATGAGGGAGATATTGTAGTTGATAGTGGAAGGCCTTAAAGGGTTGAATAACATCATGCTTCCTACCTTTTAGAACCAATGTAGAAATTTTAACAGTCATGGCAGAATTCAACTTTGGCACATTCATACTGAATTTGGAATGTGATAAGTTGATCTTTTAGTTGCTCCATAACTTTTACACCAATATTACATCAACTCATTCAGACCATGTCAAAAGAAGCATGCAAGAGATTGTGTCTCTATTATTAGAAGGGCATGCTCACATATGCAAGATACTATGATGTAGATTATTGACCATTTGGAGGAAGGATCATAGGGATCCTATGATATAGTTGAGAGGTTTGTTAGGAAACAGATAAAATTATTGAAAAGGGTGCTCACTATGAAGGAGTTGATAAGGATTGATGGAGGAAGCGAGAACAAAATATGCATCAATAATTAACTAAGGATGAGAGTACTATGCTTTATCTTCAAGGGACCTTGGGCCCTTAACCATTCATGTCCAGGTGATAAGAGTAAACAAGGGTAGATCATGAAGATTCATCCATAGTTGGTTTCATCGGTTTTTAGAAGAGAACCTATGAAGGATCCAAGCAATCAATTACAAATGGTGAGCAACAACACCATGTTTTTCAGAGAAACTATAGGATAGGTCAATGATAATCAATCGACTTGACAAAGTAAATCGGGAAAGGAAGGAGGGAATTCCTAATAATGATGAGGTAGTTGAGTCTATAGATATCCAGGAGAACATCCATAAAGAGTATGGACAATTAGGTATAGATAACAATCCACCAATACATCCATGTTTGACAATCAAAGTGGGTGGAAAACTTATCCCCACATGTGAAAAAGGCCAGGAAGAAGACATTCTAGGAGAACCAAATGAGGAGCCAATAATAATAAACCGGCATGATGAGCATGATCATGTAGGGTATCATGACAAATATAGTATGCAGGATAAGCCATTTATGGAGGGTCAAACAAAGGTTCAAGTTAAAGTTGTGGTCATGGGGCATCTGGTGCAGTCAAGTATAGAGACATTTTGCAGGGCACGAGAATTTCTAGTAGAGGAATTTTGGGAAAACATCATGCATTTCAAGATAGATCTTACGATGTTGAAGTAGAGAGTCAGGGAAACCTGAGACACTGTCTTACAGGATAATAGAAAATTTGAGGACCTTATAGGGGTATGTGTTGAATCAATGACCCAGTTGTCTAGTGTTGAGGAATGACTCAAGTCCCTCACAAGGCAGGAAGAGGAGTACATTTAGGAGTTGCAGAGCAGCCCTCTACAAGAGTACATAGATAAGGCTTGTAGCTCTACCAACCTACCATTATACATTGGGGATAGCAAGGAAGAGTTATACAAATGGATCATGATGGGTGATCAGGTGGAGCACAATGAGTTGAGCATTAGACAACAACAGCATGGTAGATTTATTCCATGTGCAGGGATTCATGCATTATATACTTCCCATGAGATGGATTTACAAGAGATTATGAGTTGGAACTCTATTGACGGGATACTCTTAGCCAAGGGCATATTGCAACTTGGGCCCTCAAGCATAAGCAATGATGGAGGGATGAGGTGGTGTCATAACCAACATGTCCTAGGACTTAGGTGGCATTGATATCTAGGAGAATCCATTGGGGATAGGATTGGCCAAAGGATTGTTTTGGATTCAGGTATCGAAGGATCCATTCATGATCATTTAGAATGGAGGCATGGAATAACACATTGGGTTGTATGTGATCTTGGTATCAATATACAAATGCTTCTTTTGAGGATAGAAGTGGATTACCTGAGGGCAAACAATCTTTGGGAAGGAGGATTTGTAATATATATATATATATATATATATATATATATATATATATATATATATATATATATATATATATATATCTTTTTCGTTATGGTGAAAGTGGATTTAATCTCCCCATGGTATTTAAAGTGGGAGTTGCCCATGGCATTGGCCCATGCTATTTGCCTTTATTTTTCAAGGGAAAACAATAAAATAAAGTCTCTAAAGAGTCAATCAAGCCTATAAAAGGGGATAGGAGAGTTATTTATCTATTTGGCTTTTGTTGTGAACTTGGAAAGGCTAGTTCTAGTTGATCCAAGGTATGAAAACCCATGGGAGTAAGTTGTGTAGTGGATCCACCTAGGATCTACAATTGTGCTTCAATATATTTAATTTCTTTGTTGATGGGCAGCCATACATGCCAAGGCACATGCTTTAGTAGGTCTTGTGTGGACATGTAATTTTGTTTCTATTTATTTACATAAGGAAGAGGCTGCATTCTTAGATCTTTATTGTGTTAGGTGTTTTTAGTGCAATAATTTCCTGTGACCTGCAGAAAAGACCAGAAAACTTGCAGAAGTTAGGAATTTGACATATCTAGGGTTAGAAAGCTAGTAAATAACATTAAGAGTCTGAACAAATAAGAAACCCTAACCTGAAAACTGAAGGTCACACAAGCTTATGGATCTGAAGTAAAAAACCAATGGAGTTGCCAATTTTGTTGTAGTGTTTTCGTCTCAAAGATGTATGAAAAGAACCCACTTAAGACTGTGGATGAAAAATAGTCTGAACGATATAAATGGCTACTAAACATTGTAGATTTGCAGCAAATGATAGAAACAAAATCTAGCAAACTCTTGACCTATAACACAATCATAGTTAAACAACAAAAAGAAATAGTAATAACTACAATCATCCAATGGAGACCAGATATCCAAATAATATATTTTATTGTAACACCTGTGAGGGGAACAAACAAATTTTACCAGTTCCCCTCTATGAGATGAGTCCTTGTCTATCCTAAAACATCTTGAGCTTGTGTATAGTCTCTCTCCTCTATGATGTGAAAACCCAACAAATAAAATGTTTGAGCTTAATGGGAACTCAAATGGTAGAGAAATGTTGTGCGGTAATGAAAATAATAAAAGTTACAGCAATGAGTGCAACAACGAAAATAATCGAAAGTGAATAATGACTGGAAAACCCCTCTATTTATAACAAAATATTGATTTATCCTCAAATAATGAGCAATAATAAAATATTATTAACCCCATTCTTAGAATAACCACTTGGAATATTTTATTATATTTGGTTAGAGGGGAAAACATGTTTAAACTTTTATTTAGAAATAATATATAAATAAATGATTTATTTATCATCTCAAGAAATTGGTTAAGGAATAATAAATAAATAAGGATTTATTTAACTATTCCTCAGCAATTTAGTCAAATTTGACAAGGGATAATAATTAATTAGTGATTAATTAATTATTCCTAGAGAAAAATATGATAATTAATAATTTATCTTTTGATTTTTCATAATTGGGTCAAATAGGACAAGGAATAATAATTGAACAATGGTTTAATTAATTATTCTTAGAAGAAAATAAAATAAATGGTGATTAATTTAATTATTCTTCATGCGTTTAATTATAAATTACTTAACAAAGGTGGTTTATTAAGTAATTTCTCACAATGAAAGCAATTTTACTATGGTAAAATTGACTTTACATGGTGTACTTTGATCCATCTAATAAATTAGGCTAGATGATCAATTTTTGGTGATAAAACTTTCATCAAAGGGGATTGAGTTAAACAGGGAGAGAGGGTGGAATATTTTTTCTTTAGCTAGTGAATCTGAGGGCCATTAAGGATAGAACCAATAGCCATAGGCATAGATTGCATGAAAACACTCTACCGACATTGCTAAGCCATGGATCAGGTCAACAATGGTCTGATCTACCGTTTCACCTTCTAGGAGGCACCTCACCACGAAAGGGAGTATTTAAATCACTAGAGCAAGGAGGTTGGTTGAAAATCGCGCACACCATCGAATCAATCGCATGGGACTATACCATTGACAGAAAGGAATTTGAGGCACTCATAACCAAATAGTCACATTGCTGATCTGAAGGGTGATGTTTCTCATTAGCAGTCAAGGTCGCGAGGAGGGTAATTTTGTGTGTTAAAATGAACACCGAGCCATCTAGTGAGTAGAGGTGTTATATTGGTTTCAGCCTCTGATTTGTTTCAATGGAAGGTGAAAGGGAGTATGAGTGTTGCATGCTGATTAGTTGATATAGCTTGAGCATTGGTCGCATTGGCAAAACATTATAACAACAACTGTTTGAGCAAAGAAAGGAGTTGAGCGTCCCCATATCTGTTCTAGGCAAAGGGAAGCGGACATAGCCTGGGAGTTGCATTGTCACCACAACCCTCTAAACACAAGAAGGAGCCGAGCAAGTTTCATAGGCTTCGGTTCTGGCATTCACCATCGATTCATGACAAGAGCCAAAGTTGTCATCACTCTTAATAGCAGAGACAAGATTATTTTTACCGTAGCATCGATCAAGGAGCCAACCATGGTCCTCTTCAAGTGCACGCTAAAGTATTTGTTTTATTACATTAGATAAATTGATCTCACTACATGAAGGTCACTCACACATTAGTCATAGAGGCAAAGACACCGTGTTTTTGAAGAATCGAGTAAATTATATTTCACCAAAAGATTTCGTGGTGGGTCACCATAATTAAATAAAGTAATGCTATGTCTTTTTTCGTTATATAGTATGTTGCATTATGTGGTTGGATTGGTGTAGAGGTTTATCATTGTTGAATATAGTCTTATGCCTATACATTTGAAACCTCTAACATCAAATTCAATGTCGCACATGATCCATTGATCATTCGCAAGGGCATAATTACTGGGTCCACAGACTCTTGATTAGCATATGAAGATCTAAGTCTTTACGTGAAAACTAAATTTTCTCTTTCCATCTAGACATATTTTCCGCTTAAAAATCTCAGTGTGGAAGCATGAAAGATGGCGGGTTATGGACTAAACCATATTTATAGTTTTGAAAATTTTGATTGGTTTTAGCATTTGACAAGGGGTTTGTCAAATTTTGGAGTTTGATGATAGAAAGGAGATTTTGTGTTAAAAAAAAAAGGGAATAGGAAAGGAAGGAGGTGGTACAATCATCTTACTATTAGAAATCAACTTTGTATTTACCTTATCTTGAGGAAAAATCCATTGAAGAATTAGTGTATTCATGCTTTGGTATGAGGGGAGATGGGACTTTCCCTAGAAAACACTCATAAAGTTTTGGACAAAATTCTAGATAAAATAAAAGAAGCATGAGGCCTTTTCTTAGCAATACCACTTTATAATAGAATAGCAAGTCTTTCTCAAAAATGGTCTATGCATTATGCAACAAAAATTCCCATGGGATGTGAAGGAAGGACACGGAAGAGGAGCTAAGTTCTTTGCACTTGGATCTTAATTGCAATGAACAAAGTCAACCATAGACCTTTAGAAATTGGAGGAATTATACACATGGCTCTTAGAGGTGGGGCAACCAACATAAAACCTGACTCATTAAGCCATCAACTAGAAACCTTCTGTGGAACTCCAAAAAAAAATGAATTAGAATTAATTATCAACCAGAATCAAGGGCCTTTACACTTTACATTCGACAATCTATTGCAGTATGAATATTGAGGTCACAACTATTCATTTATATTGCACTGTTGTAAGAAAGGATGATCATATTTTATATATTTTGTCTAGTAAGGCCTGCATTTCATCATTGCTAGCTCTAACCAAGGTTTCATGTTCCCATTGTAATGAACAATAGCTGCATTTTCAATATCTCAATAGTCAACACTAGGATTATATCCTAAACCTAGCACATGCCAAGACTTGTCAAAAAAATGGGTCAAGCCATAAAACGTTCAATCTATGGGGTAGTGTTCCAAGCTTCCGCAACACTTTATCCTCATTCTGACATAAAGTAAAAGAAAAACTTAGAAATCGAACAAAGAAAAACCCATTATGTTTTCTAGCTAATTACTTCAGATTTACTTCAAATACTTTAAAGTAAGCATCACAGGAATTAACATAAATGAACCACACTACACACTTACCGTGTTCTGCCACTTGTGATATATTCTAGTTATATCTTGTTTCTCCCATTCTTTGAGATCAAATACATTCATCCCATATGCCTAACCACAAGCATTAGGCTCAAAGTGCCTGGCTATGTGCCGATTGGAAAAATTAAGGTATTTGTCAAACCGGCGAAAGCTTTCTCCACAAGTTTCCACTGAACCATTAACCTTTCCAGGAAGATATACTGACCACAAGGGCATCAAATCTTTTTGCACCACAATATCATCATCCAAGAAAAGGATCTTGTCCATTTTGGGATAAACTTTTGGAAGATAGAAACGAAGATGATTTAGCATGGATAAATATTTTGGATTTATATATTTCAAATTGGGGGAATGTGTTGAGAGTCTAGTCGAATGCTTTGCCTTGAAATAATACTCTTTCATAGCCATGTATTCAAGTTGGAAAAGCATAGGGAAACAGGAGGAATTGAGCCATTTAAAACCATCTACATTTTCTACATGTATCGCAGCTTTCCCTAGGGGATTAAGTAAAAACCACATTTTCATGGCCCCAAAATTTAACTTGTCTGTGATGAGATGAAATACATGTTTCTCAAATTCCTGCAAACACATGTAAATCACCTACAATGAGATCCAAATATTAAATATAAAATGCAGCAAACTATTGGACTTCCAAACTTTAGAGTAATTTAAATTAATAACACTTCACCTTAGGATTCATGATAGTTGAATTCACAACCACCAATGCAGCCAATACATTGTCACAAAATAATGCATAGTGATAAAGAGTCAGATCCTCCAACTTTTCCTTTTTAGGAAATTATCGCTTTTCAAGAGGAAGAAAGTAATAATCTATGGTCAATCGCATGGATAGACAGTGCAGGCCCTTAGGAACAGACTTTTTTGTTGCCTGACTTAAAAGTTTACTTTGCTTTTCCAAGGTCCTTACTTGCTCATCTGCAGACTAAAGCATGGCTTGCAACTTCTTTGTTGCTCTCGCACAACCATAAAATTGTTCTCTAACCTTGGATAGGACATGACCCATAGCCTTGATCTTCTCAGGTGCACTGAAACATTCATATAAATTACCGGTCATGAAAAAGAGAATGAAAAGCAAAAAGATTGACACACGAACTACAACTTTAAGAAAAACAAAGGATATGAACACCAAATGCAAATGGAAGCACTTACTACTCTTGATTTAGAAGCAACCAATGTGAAAATCCAGGGGGTGGTGTTCCAAGCTTCCACAACACTCTATCCTCATTCTGACATACAATAAAAGAAAAACTTAGAAATCGAACAAAGAAAAACCCATTAAGTTTTCTAGCCAATTACTTCAGATTTACTTCAAATACTTTAAAGTAAGCATCACAAGAATTAACATAAATAAACCACACTACACACTTACCATGTTCTACCACTTGTGATATATTCCAGTTATATCTTATTTCTTCCATTCTTTGAGATCAAATACATTCATCCCATATGCCCAACCACAAGCATTAGGATCAAAGTTCCTAGCTATGTGCGGATTGGAAAAATTAAGGTATTTGTCAAATTAGCAAAAGCTTTCTCCACAAGTTTCCACTGAACCATTAACGTTTCCATGAAGATGTACTCACCACAAGGGTGTCAAATCTTTCTGCACCACAATATCATCATCCCAGAAAAGGATCTTGTCCAATTTGGGATAAACTTGTGGAAGATAGAAACGAAAATTATTTAGCATGGATAAATATTTTGGATTTATATATTTCAAATTGGAGGAACTTTCCGATAGTGTAGTTGAGTGATCTTCCTTGAAATAATACCATTTCCTAGCTACAGATTCAAGTTGGCGAAGCACAGAGCAATAGGAGGAATTGAGCCATTTAAAATCATCAACATTTTCTACATGTATCACCGCTTTCCTTGTGGGATTAAGTAAAAACCACATTTTCGTGGCCCCAAAATTTAACCTGTCTGTGACGAGATGAAATACATGTTTTTGAGATTCCTGTAAACACAAGTAAATCACCTACAATGAGATCCAAATACTAAATGTAAAATGCAGCAAAACTATTGGATTTCCAAACTTTAGAGTATTTTAAATTCATAACAGTTCACCTTAGCATTCATGACAGTTGAATTCACCACCACAGATGCAACCAATACGTTTTCAGAAAATAATGCATAGTGATAAAGAGTTGGATCCTCCAACTTGTCCTTCTTAGGAAATATAACTTTTCAAGGGAAATCAAGTAATAGTCCATGGTCAATCGCATGGACAGATAGTGCAGGCCCTTGGGAACAGTCTTTGTTGCCAGCTGACTTAAAATTATACTTCGCTTTTTCAAGGTCCTTACTTGCCCATCTGTAGACTGAAGCGTGGCTTGCAACTTCTTTGTTACTATCCCACAGTCATAAAATTGCTCTCTAGCCTTGGATAGGACCTGACCCATAGCATTGATCTTCTCGGGTGCACTGAAACATTCATATCAATTATCGGCCATGAAACAGAGAATGAAAGGTAGAATGATTGACACACAGACTACAACTTTAAAAGAAGCAAAGGATATGAACACCAAATGCAAATGGAAGCACTTACTGCTCTTGATTTAGAAGTAGTCAATGCAAAAACTAATACCTTTGAGGTAGATTAGAATCTGCATTAGCCTCACCCAATGTACGCTGACATTATTTAATACGAAGCATCAATTCATGGTATAAGTCAAGATTATTCCTAGCCTGGGAAATGCTTGAGTACACCCAAGCCATGATCAGTTGGTCTCGCATCAATCTAATAGTGGAGTCAGAATTCTCGTTCTCATTCTCTCGCCTCAAAATGCTATATTTTCCCAGGACAACAGAATCTACATCGGAACATTTGATCGCTGCGTTTTCAAGCTCAACTTGTTTTTCTTCATCCTGTTGAATCAGCTCTGTTGAACTTTTCTCCCTCGTCTTTTGTCTCAATTGTTGTAAGCATTAAATGACTATAAATTAAATCATACTATGCTAAAATATAAGAAATATAAAAATTTTCTATTGGAGAAGTAACATTCAAAAGGAATTTTGGAAAACAATATAACAATTCCCTTTTCCATGAGAACAAAATTAGTGATCTAGTGCAGCAAAGAATTTTATCCTCCATGACACTTTTGTTGGAATTTCTTCAAGTTGCAAATGGTTTGCATTACAAAAACCATCGTCGTGGGAGTTTGACTAGACATTACCTTACAGTAGGCTATCAACATCATAGATCAGTTAACTAGGGAAAATCAAAACATACCATCAAGAGCATTCTCTTTGATGTCTCAATGTTCACTTCCTGTGTCATCCTCTTGAAACCTTGTAAGAAGTTCTTCGTCATGGGAAGTTTTTTTCTGCACCTCTTCGTTGATTTTAAACCCCTCAGGATTTTCCTTGCCTTCTTCATTGAATATCAAACCATCTTGTTGCGAATGTAACTTTTCTAAGTTGTCTCCAGAAGTCGTTTGCCTCTACTTGATGTACACCATTAGAAATAGAGAAGCACCCTTGCCAATGTCAGTTTTCACTTCCTACTTAATACAACCCTACTCAACTACATAGATCATCAATGCATAGGTTTCCTTAAATGTTGAACAGAGAAAATAACCAAAATCTTCACCAATCATACCTTAGAGTTAGTAATATCCCTTTGGTTTACTTCAGAGGGCTTTTCTAATACCCATGTCGAAGATAAGTCGTTTCGTCCAATAATATTTAAGTTTAGAGTTCTCGAGTCCTTTGTGATATCTATTATGACATCAATCACCTACCGAGTAAATAAAATTTATTTTCAATTCTCTGCTCAATAGGAGAGAAATGAAATTTAAGATATCCAAATGTAGCAGGTTTCTTATACTTGCCTCCTTTGCGAAGAGAGAGTCAATGCTCTCTTTTAAACTCTGCTTTCTCCAGTCATCTGCCTGTTCCTGTGAACCCCACGGCTAAATAGATAAGAGTGATTTTGAACATATGACAGAGCTCTAGTATCCTCAATAATTCCTCTCTATTTCAATCCACTCAGGTCAATTAAATTTCAGTTTAGGGACATTATTTATTTTCTGGGATTAGACTAACGTAGGTGCAAGTGCATTGCCCAGATCCTGAAAAAGAACAAAATGGGCATAGAAAAATAGAATTGGTTTTCAAAATGTGGAAAGAGAATACCATTCTAACAAATCCATCTCCTGAGAAGTTGTGCTCTGCTATTTTAAATGATAAAAAATGCATAAAAGGTCAGGTAGAAATACTTGATGGAGAAGAATATCTATAAAATACTGAAACACTAAAAAGGGGGTTGCTTTACTATCACGCATATGCTAAGATCAAGATTTCATTACACATCAATAATAAAATGGTGTGTATAATATCTATCGTTTGGTTTTGGCCAATGTGCTATGAACATTGTGGGAACAATGTGAAAATGATATGTATAGCAGAAAGTAGCTGCTGAGCAAGATTGTCATTGTGAATTGGGTCTAGGTTGGGTGGATCAGAACTCGTTTTAGCTTGATTAATGAGAAGTGGATTTAGCTTTATGGATGGAAAGTGGGTCTAGCTTGGATAATGAGTGGACCCAAAGAATGATTGTTACCCTTCCCACCCAAATTCAATTCCCACAAGATTCAGTTCCCATGAGTAAGATGTTGAACTGAACTCTTAACAATATATTATTATAATACCCATCCAGCTTATGAAGGATTTAGCGCACACTTAGTACCATCCTACTCAGAATGAGGAGTGCCCAACGAATTCATCGAGTAGCTGCCCAATGAATTTACCAGTCATATGCATTTCCCTTTGTTAAAAAATGGAAACAACATTGTTATTTCTTGCTATCGGGATGAATGGTTCATTATCTTTGGCAAGCGAAATTACCCTAGGGGTAGTTGGTAAAACCTTTGCTCTTGCATGAGAAAGGTACACACCTTGAGTCTTTCTCCTGGTAGGTATTGTACCGTGTTAATACAAAGATGGAGTTCACAACTTCACACAGATCAAATGAAAGGAAACCTATAAAGAAAACTCACAAAATGTTTGGAAAAATGCTAGAGGTGCTAAACTTTTGACAATAAGCGAGGAAAGTAAGTTTGATAACATCTGCACCTTCAGATCCTGTGAGAAAGATAAAAGGAAAATAAAATTCCAAAGTAGGTCCATGGGGTTTTGGTTCAATGGTTAAAGAGGGCTGGTGAAGGCAAATCAAGTTTCAAAGCAGGTCCATGGGATCTTCGTTCAATGGTTAACCGGGAGTGATGATAATTCCCCGCCAAGGCTCAAATCACGTAAATACATTGTTCAATAGGTTCTCAATGAAAGGGATCTTTCTAAAATAGTATAAGACAACTACATTTCATTGTAATGGATATCCTGCTTGAATGTTGTAAGAGGTCTACACTTCATTGTAATACTACCAGATTAAGAAACGACATGCTTGCCAATAAAGATAAATTAAATGTTGACCCACCCCAAAAAAAGAGACAGAAGCAACCTGACGAAGCGGGAGGGTAGGAAGAAGCTTACCAGCAAGGGAGGAGGGCAGGAGGAAACTTACCAATGAGGGAGGAGGGAAGGAAGAAGCTTACCAAGTGCAGATGTAGATGCGGAGTGACGAAACCTAGCTGCTAAAAAAACCAATGGCATGACCACGAAGATAACAAGGAAGCCCACCACAGCTATTCGATGATGAAAACCTTGACTTCCCCATCCTCCATTTCTACCACGCTGGTAGCCATGCCACCCTCCATTCCACACACCTCCTCTTTTCATAGGCATCTTTAGCTCTCAACCCTAACACCACTTTTCTCCTTCTCCTCCTCCTAAACAGATATCGAGCAATGCAATCCTTGCTCAATCATAATCCTCTACATCAAACCAATATCATATTTAGTTGAAATATATGAAGTCAACAACAACCAAAAAAACCTTTACATCTCATATATACTTTAGAGCATTTGATAGAAAAATTTACCAAAGTCATTACGAAATGGATAGATCAACTGATTTCATGCAGTGTTGAGAAAGAAAGGGACACTGACATGGTAAAAAGGTAGATGAAAATGGGCATAGGGGCTGGAATTAGATAGATTTGAGGGTCTCTATCTCTGTTAGCCCTTTTGGTTAAAAAACCAAAAACATATAATTAAGGGAAACATGTCATTCTAATTCAGATGCCAACATAGATGTTATTATTAATGGGGATCCTCACCAGTCTGGCTGACTGTTCATACACTACGACATAGGAAGAGGAAGAATAGGCAGGCAACATTTGGTATCTATGACAACCCTCAACTTAATAATTTAACTGGGCCGGTACCGACTTGGCATGCCTTGCATTGAGGCATGTGAAGGTAAAGGGAAGGCAAGGGGGGTAATTTGATGCAAAGCAAGGGTGAATTATGCCTCCCTGAATGCACATCATAGGACTGTGTTTAAGATTCACAATTCTGAAGCTGCAAGAATACTAGAGTGTAAGCACAAGAGAGAAGCTAAACATATTGTGATCTAACATTTAAAATGGTGACTTGTTGATTGATTTCTCATTCAGAATGAAGAGAAAAAATTTGATGATTGGGGTAGAGAAATGATGAGTGTTCTATTGAGTAAAGGAAATACACCATTTTGAGGCCATGGATAGATCTTAATGGTTTTGGATGCCAGTGTTAGTAAAACCTTACCTAAATGCCTTGTGACTGCCACATGGATGAGTGTTACACTTACACTATTGATGCACTAACCATAGGGAGTTGGTATAATATTCATGGTTATGGGTTCTTACAAAAATGGGTTTTCATATACCTATGAAGTGAAAGGGAAGCAAGTACACTTTCTTCAAGATATGAGTAAGGCTGTAAGCTTTAAACCAGCTAACAGAGAAATTTTTTGTTAAAGAATACATTTTACACATCCTGTGTCCGTTAATGTGAACTGGTTTATAAACATAGTGTTTGATTAATGTCATAGCACTTCTAGAAGTTGTTTTGATTCTCAAAAAACATGTTGTATGTTGTCATCTACAATAAGTTTTCTGACAACACTGACCTCCTTCCTCTTCAAAGATCAGTCGTTGTGAAGCACTAAAACTCCTACAACAAAATTCTAGGTTGGATATCCCAGAAAGGAAATGAGATCAAGGCCTCATCAATCAAGCATCTCTAGGATAGAGCTCTCTGTCAAATTGTTGGTCAAACGATCTATATCTAAGGTGTTTTGTCATGACTACAGCCAGGAAGATTTGGTTGCATTAGGGTCAAATATTCTATTATGAAATCACCCCTGAATTGAATTTGGTTTGGAGATAGTGTCTCACTCAGAATTCCTTCTCTGTTGCAGGTTTATATAAGATCATATTTGAAGCTATAAAGTTCCTAACATCTAAGCTCATATATATAATATTATTCTTGAGCTCATTGACATGCCTTTGGTCTTGTATTAGGGATTTGTCTGTCTCACAGAGAAGTATAAAATGCTACAAAAGGTGAAGTATCCTTGGCCGTTGGACATCAATCAAGAGGGTTTGAAAAATAGTGTTCGTGGTTTTCCATTGGGTAGATGCTTATTGAAGTTAAAGGATGAACCTTTGTGCATCTCTGAGATTCTGATATCAAAGGAAATGGAATTCATGACAAATAGAGATCATTTCAAGGATCTTGAAATTTGAAACATAATGTTCTAAAATCTCATTTAAATAGGTATGACTTTTACTGATTACTGAGCCAAATGCATCTCAACATTTCTTTTCATATCAACTCATTGAGGAAATCAGGACACACGCATGGGTTTAGCCTAGAGCCATCACTTTTTATATGATTTTTACATCTTGGGTTTAAAAAACCTTTATATACTCTAATTAGTAATTTCTAGTACCCATGCTCGGTACATGTTGCACATTATTTTTCATAGCTACCAAATTTGCATTCCATCAGTTAAAGCTAGGATAGAATTAGTCTCAGTCAAAGAAGTCTATTTTATTTGATGGATTCAAACTGAATTTAATTTACTATGGTTTTTCCTTTCCTTTAATCACTCTAGTTTCAATAACCATCAAATCTTCCAAAGATAGAAATTCGATAATAGAACCAGAGTAAGATAGAGACTTACCACTGAGAGAAATGGATACAGTCGAAAGTTCTTTCCCAAGGCTTGGTGAGTCGACGGGCTCCATTTATTTTCTTTCCCTCTTCCCCAGATTTATCAATGGCCTTTGTTGTAGCAACCTCAAAGGGGTTTTTGTTGCCTGTGCTAGGGAAAATGTATGATTTTGAAGGGGATGTCTAGGAACCAAAGCTTTTTCATTGGTTACTCGAGTCCAGAATTTTTGGAATAGGTCTATCAACCTCTTTCACTACCTTGGAGGAGAAGGCGACAACCTAAAGAGAGAGAGGGGCATTTTTTGGGTGACAGTGGAAACGAAAAGCCATGTTTGAACCTTATGTGGGTTTGGGGTTCCATAGCAAAATCAAGGAGCCGCACAAGTTCCAGTTAGGTGTCCCATTCCCTACAGAAAACCCCAACAATCCCCTGCCTCTATCAAACTAGAAGCAAAAAATAGGATACTCGTAGCAAAATGTTGGTCTCCATTGCTGAGACCTCCTCCAAAATTCAAAATTTCATTGCTGAACAAAATTGCTGAAACCTTCTCCAGAATTCAAAAATACAGGGTATGAACAAAATTGCGTTGCCCATTGTTCTTCTTCCATTCTTGAAAGCTCCTTGAGGGTGCTCCTTGAGGGTTTGAAGAAAAATGGCATCACCCACATTGAAATTTTATTTGGTGACTGGTACGCAGGAGACAAAATGTCTTAAATAAAGTTACTAAATTGCCATGGTATGTTTTCACAAGCTCTTATGAATATATATATATATATATATATATATATATATATATATATATATATATCTTCTAATGCCTCTCAATGTCTTTCATGGGGAATTTTGATTATGATAAATTTAATAAATAGAGTGAAATTTTATGATGAATTCATGTAGTAGTGACTCAATGGAATGGAATCATTCTTAAATTTTTGGAAACCTTTTTCCATGATGTTTTTAGACATTTACCCTTTTTCTAAAAAGTTTCACCACTTTCAAAGGGGCAAGAGCCGACAGTCTCTTATTGCTCTTTCACAAAAGGTGTCATGTCACTTCTTGTCAAAGGGACTAGAGTGTCACGCTTCAAAATGTCACATTCTACCATGGTTTGAGTCTAGATTTTAAGCCAGTGAGGTGGAAGGGTCTCTAAGCTTGTTTAGATGTACAGTTAAAAATGAACATTTCACTGTCATTATCATCTTCAAATAAAAGCTCATGGAAGAACTCAATCTTCTCTTTTTATCAATGTGATAAATAGTTTACATATGGAAGAGGGCATATCTTGGCTACAAACATGGGCTATAAAGTTTGGGGTGGCATGGGACAACAGTGAAAAGGTCTGTCGACAAATGTAGATCCTCCTAATCTTCCCCCCAGGAATAGGCCTCGGTGCAAAATGGCTACATGAATCTTCAAAGGAAATTTAGGATGAATATTGTGCTCGCAAGCTAAAGATTCATGAACATGAGATGGGAAAGGATATTTTTGGGATGTTTAAGAAGAATTTAAAGAAAGATACGTAAGCTTAGAAACCCGAAGGAGAAGCCAAAGATAAACATATGAGCTCTAACCCTTGTCCTGAGTCATCCAATGCTACTTCTTCACAGAAAGTCTATTATTGGTGTTGGTGGGTAAAGAAGAAAATGAGAGGGATACTAATGATAGGGAAGGGAGAGCGAAGATGAGATAGATGAGATCAACGTTTCCCCTAGACAATGCCATTTCCCCTATCCCCCAAAGTCTGTTTCCTCTTCTTAATTAAATACATATTACATTAAATATATAAATAATTATAAGCCATGCATTTTGATGCCCTTGTACATTCTTTTTGATTAATGAAAAATCTTCGACTTACAAAAAAAAATAACACACACAATGCAATAAGCAAGCCCCAATCAATGTTATGCACTACTTTAAATGGGTTTAATAGCCTTGGATGGCTCTAACAATCATTGTTGAATGTATATGATGTTAACTCGTTTAACCAACAAAACATGCCTTCGACAGTGGTAACTAGACTTACACTCCATTTATTGTGTTAAACAATCAAGTGAGGCTTTAATAATTGTAACCAAACATACAAGTCGTTGAACAAGCTAACCAACTGAACACAACTTTAATAGTGATAACAAAAATGTACATGTTACTAATCAATTGACCATTATGTCATGCCTCTAACATGTGCAATTGAACATAAATGTTGTTGATGGGGTTGACCTATCTAACATATCTCCCACAATTGTAGTCAAACATACATGTTGATTCTGTTAATCTCCTAGATATTGTTAATAAAAAATACATATTAATATCCAACCTAACATGCCACTAATAGTGACAATGGAATGTGCATGTCAATGGCTAAGCTAATTGACCTTCTATGTTGTTCATTGAGATGATTAACACATATCTCACTATGCTGACCAAGTTGACAAACCATTGGTTTTGTCATTGAACTAACATCCCTTTAATAAAGACAACTAAATGTACATGGTGTTACACCAGTAAACCATCATGACATGACTTTAATAGTAGTAACAAAGTGTGCAAGTTCTAGATTTGGAAAAACAAACTAATATAACTATGATAATCATAATTTACCAAACATGTTTGTTGTGATCAACCCTTCAAGTTTTCCCTTGCTTCTATACAAAATTAAGCATTCCATGCAACTCTCAAAGTAACTTTGATACATATACAAATTAAGTTTGTATTTACATGTTCGGTTTGTGTTAAATTGTTTCCTCTTTAAAGGTCACATGATTCGATCGAATGGAAATTAAGGTATGTACACATCCATAGATTAAATAGTTAAAGCATTGAATGGAGGGCATCCCTTGTCTCACAAATAAGGGGGTCTCATATGTCAACTTGGCAGCTACGTGCATTATAACTTAATATTAAATAATATTATTATTTTTTCAATTAATATAAATGTTTCTAATAGTTAATATATTGTTAAGGAGATTACCCCTTGACTAATTAGTGAATTATTTAGTATTGGATGAGAGTGTTGTAAGGCTGAAATTTTGGCTACCACAGGTTAAGTTGGGTGTTTGTATTATGTCAATGCAAAATTAGATTTCACACCTCTCCAAGAATCAATCAAAATCATTTACACATACCAATCAAAGGCATTCAATAGATGGTTAAAGAAGTGGTTGGGAGGAGTTCACTGTCATATCCATCCAAGGGTTTCCAAACTAGAGAAACAGGGGCATGCGTTTGATTTATGGGCTAACGTTTGAAAGATTGCTATGAGGAGAGGAGTTGGTGGGAGTCCTTATTATGAAAAGGCCCTGCACCACTTCATTTATTTCTTAAGGTAGGCTTGAAATAAGTCATTATAGATATATGATACATATAATATGAAAGCCACTTACAACACAACAATATTGAACATTTGCATGAGACATAACTTAATTTATTTTCAATATATTTTTGCTTTAGGAAAGGCAAGATATGCTACCATGATGTAATACAATGATTCACCAATATTGGGCACCAAACAAATGACTTGGACCATAGATGTTATGTACGATGATAATCATCCACTATAAGCTATGATAATTAGCCACTCTGACACCCCTCATTTATGGTCACTCATTAAACATGCTCTGAGATCATTGGACATGGTTAACATGCTTTGGTTAACACAATCTAGTATGGTGTGAGGGCCTTGCCTACAATGCAAGCTTTCTAACACCCTTTACAACAACATTGGTTCACAAAAGGCATTTGACATTGATTCATAATTTTGCCTTTGTATATGAGAATAAACTAAATGTTACTTCTCCCTTATCCAAGATAATGCTCTTGATTACAAATTGAACAATCTATAATGACATTGCCTTTCTCTGTTTGTGTGAACTTGCTCAATTAGCATCTAGATACCTTGTGAGACAAAACTCAATGTATGTATTGTATTTGGTATTGTGTCAATTATTCAATTTTTATGTCCTAATATTGTGTTAATGGCCTTCCAATGCATGGTCAGTCTTGAATTAAAATTTTGACATGGAAAATCCCAATTTTACAATTTTGGCAATCAGAGGCTCAATTATGGGACAATGTGTATCCATCTTGGTGGATAGTGGGGCAAACAGAATTTTTGTTGATGCACAATTGGTGGAGTGTAGAGGCATCCATAGATTGATATATATCCTAAACAACATGGGTGAGAGAGGATTCCCATGCTTCACCTCAGTTGTCTTCTTGATCACTGGTTCAATATGTTGAGGATATGGTTAACGGTTTGATATTGAAGTCAAAATCATTCCTTGACCCTTTAGCCAAAAAGGTGTCTCCTAAAGTATCTCCAATAATATCTTATGAAGAGTCATAACATTTAACCTAGAATTATGGCCGACCATGATCATCTAATAATTAAATGAAATAGAACTAAACCCTAACTTAGGGATTGGGTGAATCATATGGTGGGACTATGCTAGTGGGAACCTTAAATAAATGACTTGAAAACCCCTTGATTTTCTACCTTGATGTCATTCATCTCCCAAATTTCTTGTTGGATACACAAGTCCTAGAAAACATGACAAGGAAGATGAGAGGGAGTTGGCAGGACATTAGGTTGTCCAAGAACATCATAAAGTGAATCCACATGGATGAACATGGAATGGGAATTAAGTTCATAAAGTATACTAGAGTGCTAGACAAATAGGGTGCATCAAAATATTTTTGGAGTGTTCGAAAGGGCAATATAAAATTCTTATCTCCTCTAAAATACAATATACATTTATTGTGGTGATAGTAACCACAAGATTCTTAGAACTAGTGGTATAATGTTTTGTCATGAATGAATATGTGGAAAAGATATCTAAAGCTTTTGACTCACTGGCATAAAATAGTTCATGGGTCCGAATCAAAATGTCAAGGGACATGTCAAGGATCTCTGGTACACTGGGGTTAGTAGCCAAAGGATACCTTTCAAATAATTTATGGAGAGTAGGGAATATTTATAGGAGGCCAACTCAAGAAACCATAAGCAAGAAAAGGGGGAAAGTATGTAACAAATATGGTTAGAGTAGGCATCAAAATCCCCATCCTCGAATGAAATGGTGGTTTACACAGGGCTCATGAGAGAATATGGGATGAAGGGTAGATTGGCATGGTCAGAAAATGAGAGAAGGGTTTTATCTACTAAAGGAATATGGGATGGAGGTTATGTCTAAGTTCAGGCAGGCCTTTATCTTTTTTGGCAAGGACAAAGGTGGATGTATCACAATAAAGGAGCTTGGGATAGTAATGCATCCTTTGGGTCGAACCCCCAATGTATATTGCAAGTGGTCCAAATGTTTTATATTCAATAATCTAGTGCCAAATACAATAAACCACAAAAGAGTAGTTCTAATCTTCCTATAAATGGAACATATTAAATACACCATTCCAAATTGATTTTACTCTGGAGAATTAAAGAAATAGATGATTTTGGTCATCCATCGCTTCCATATAGAGTAAACAACAACCAGGCTCGTCCCATGCCAAGATGATGCTGGAAAGATACATTTACTGATATTATTAGGTAGAGCGAAGATATGAAGCCAGTATACAGAGATGCTCTGAAGGACTTCTCGAACTAGAGTCAACTTGCCTCCTAGGGAGAGCCATTTGTGTGCCCACGATAAAAGTATATAGTGGATTTTCTCTATAATTCAACTCCAAACCTTAATTCCATGACAATTAGGTTGGAGCATAAATCTAAGATATTTAAAATCTGCATCCAATGCAGTGGAGATAACACCAAAAATATGATAAATCTCCAGTACCAATGCATCATCTGGGTAAGAATAATCATATGAGATTTAATATTATTCATAAGGAATCTAAAGGCTGATCAAAAGAGGTCAATCTACGAAATAGTAACACATCAACGACAAAAATCAAAGGAGTAACTATGACTTGTCTACCTACACACACACAGCCAAAATTACATTTAATCCATCTACCTCCACACCTCCAACAAAAATTACCACCCTTGTCAATTTTGTGACTAATTCTTTGAAAATCCAATCTTTTATCCTCAACATCTTCTTCTCGCAAAGTTGTCATAGATATTTTGAAGTCGGCATATTGTCTACTAAGGAATATTCTATAATTTGCCTCCACCATCCTTGTAGAAATTATGGAGTAGAGTTGAAACTACTCATGAAGTTTTAGTCAAAATCATAAGACACAAGCCTACTCTACTGGTCTCCGGAAGTTAATTCACAATTTAGAACCAAAATTTCGTACATGCAATAAGAAATAACATAGATGCACACAAAATATTTCCTAACGAAAATGATATACTAAAACCCCCAATGTATGTTTGCACAAATATGATCAATAGAAATGTATTGCAATTTATTTTCTCAACTGAGCACAACATACAAGTGAATAACCTGTCTCTCTACTCACTAAGAAGCTCTAAGCTAGACATAGTAAATTTCTACCGCCGCTTGAGCCCATATTTCCTTGCACAATTCCTTGAGAAGTTAGGCCCTATTATTTTGGAATTTTTACAAAATGGATTGCGAAATTCCCAAGGTTGATCATTTAACTGTATGAAACACTTGTACACTCAAGGCTAGTCTAAAGTTGATGTTACACTGCCTTGGAATCTCCACCACAGCTGGGGAACTCGAATTCTCTATAAATTATCTATTTTGGGTTGATTGATTAGCTAACTGGATGATCACTGAGTTTGAATGATGTCCCATTGCACAATTGGCCTTCCACTAGTTCCTCAAGCAGTTGGAACTAGTTTAACTAAAAATAACTTGAGATAACTGACTTTGATTGCTACAAATTAACAATCATACATGCTTAACTGAACTATAACTCCTCCAACTCGAATTTACTTTGTAAACCAGGTGACACAAGCCATGTCACACAAGTTAACTGCATCCAAGCTGTCTGTTGATGTGGAAATTCATTTTTTCTCAATTTAATCAAGGAAAAATCAAATTGAGAATTTCTTGCTACATCTTTTAAGACTCCCTCTTTGCAAGAAAGGGATTATCAACCACCCCTATCCTGCACCTAAGGAATTCGAACTTCCCTCTTGACAAAGATTTTGTTAAAATGTCAACATCTTACTCCTCTATCAGAATGGAGTGTAGCAACGTCATCTGCCTCTAGAAACAGTCTCATAAATGGTGATATTGGATATCTATATGTTTGGATTGATAATGAAATATAAGATTCTCAGAGAGATTGATACAACTCTGATTATCACAATTGGATCCATCATTTGACCAAATAGTCCAACAAGTATCTTTCTCATCCATATTGCCTCACATGTTCATGACTTGCAGCCATGCATTATGCTTCTGTCTAGCTGAGCACCACAGATCTTTGCTTCCTCTCATACCAAGAAACAACTACAAACCCAACACTAAAAATTACACTTGATGTACTCTTTCGTTCTAATGGAATTCGTGCCCAACCTGCATCTGTGAAGCCGTACAACTTCACTCTCTCTACTCGTCTATACCATAGCCCAAAATGGGTGGTGCCTGCGAGGTACCATAAAACATGCTTGGTTTCCTTTCCAAAATAGTTTGGTTTACCTAAACATAACATGTCTTAGCTCGTTGACGACACATCACATATCTATTGGGTTGTGTTATATCTTTCCATGACTAACCTACGTAGTGAACCGGGGGTTAGAGGGGGGGCGGAGCCCCCCCTTTGTTGCGCCGATTGTGCAGTGGGGTGGTCACAGGGGGGGCAGCAACCCCACCTGTTTGGGGGGTTTGAGGGGGGTTTCAGTCCACGGTTTTGGACGCGATGATTTTTAGTCCATGGTATTGGATGCTTCGGCATGTATAAATATGTATTGTAACATTGAAAGGAAATAATGAAAAATCAAGCTGGTAGTCCCGGTTTTGGGATCTAGGGGAAAATCTCTGTGTATATATGTCTTATGTTTTATGCTCTTGCATTGTTTATTTTCTGAGTTTTAGAATTCATATGCAGGTAATTTCTGTACGGGGTTAAAACCTACATTTGGTATCAAAGTTGTTTTGGCTTCAAGTGGATGCCTTTGTTGCTGAGGGGTTTCGCTTGGGCTTGTGGTAGACCCTGTTCAGTGGGAGATCTGCGAGATCAATTTTGGTGGTGAAAGAAGATGGTGAGTAGCGGAAAGATAGAGATCAAGAAATTTAATGGTCAAAGTTTTGAGTTGTAGAAAGTCAAGATGGAGGATCTGTTGGTGGGTAAAGATCATTGGATCACGGTAGATCTAGGTACTAAACCAACGGGAGTGACTGATGAAGAATGGAAGAAGTTGGATCGGAAGGCAAAGAGCACAATACAATTGTGTGTCTCAGATTCAGTATTGCTGAATTTATTAGGGGAAGCTACGGTGAAGGATTTGTGGGACAAGTTAGGGACTTTGTACCAATCTAAGTCTCTGGTGAATAAAATTTTCCTGTGGAAATAGCTGTATAACCTGAGGATGAAAGATGGAGACTTGGTGACAGAGCATCTGAATGTGTTTAATACTGTGGTAAGTCAGTTATCATCTGTTGATATTAAAATTTCAGATGAAGATAAGTGCATCAGTTTTTTGTGTTCTCTACTAGATTCATGGGATAGTCTGGTTATTGCAATAGGTAGCAATGAAACTACTTTGCAGTTTGATGAAATAGTCTCAGCCTTGCTGACGGAGGAGATGAGACAGAAAAATATGGACAGCCAGAATGGTGATGCCTTGTCTGTATGAGGACGGTCCCAGAATAGAAACAAAAATAATTCATCGAGTGGGAGATCTAAATCTAGAGGGAGATCTAAATCTCCAGGAAATCCTATAAAGGTGGTGTGCTGGAAATTCAGAAAGGAAGGGCACTTCAGAAGGGACTTTAAATCTAAACCTCCTGATAAAGGAAAGGGATCTGATGATGCTCCTTCTACAGAGGCGAAAACCACCTTAGATGAAGGTGGGGATGTGTACTTGGCTTCTTCAAGTACACTTCTGGGTGTTCTACATATTCCTGCATTGGCCAGAAATCTAATTTTTGTAAGCAGGTTGGATGATGCAGGTGTAAGGATAGTGTTCAAGAAGGATACCTGCAAGATGGTTCAGGGAGAACTAGTATTGATGCGGGGAGTTCAGATTGGAACTCTGTACAGGCTGCAAGGTAGCACTATTGTTGATGGGTGCAATAGTTCTATGGTTCCTAAAATGGAGCAGAAAATCTAGTGGTCTCTGGAGAGAAGACCATGATGTGGCATCAAAGGCTTGGACATATTGGAGAAAAGGGCCTTCGAATACTTCGTGGTAAAGGTATGGTAGAAAGTATGAGTAATATTTCTCTGGATTTTTATTTTTGTGAAAATTGTGTATATGACAAACTCCATATATACCCAGAAGAAAAATGTAAGAGGATGATGAGTGTTTGATGAATGCTAGTCTGTTGTGGCCTTCAACTTCTGGAGACTGTAAATACTATGAGACCTGCAGCTTCTGATCTTGATTTCCAACTAATACAAGCTTCTTTTGCTGCCATTTGCTCACTTTTCACTTCTTCTAGATTCCAGGTTGTGCCTGCTTTGCATTTATTTGATGTGCTGTAAATGTTTAGCATTAGAGGGGCTGTCATCCCACCTCTATGTTACAATTTAGTCGTTCATTGAAATTGATTGCAGATTACTGTTGTTTTAATACCAGGGAGCTGTCATCCTGTCTGTGTATTAAATAATAGTTTACAGATTCTCTAGCTGGCTGCAGCTGGCCATCACTGGGTCCTGTGCATCTGCTGGTGCAATCAGTCTTCTCCATCATCACCTTTATCTTAAACCATGAGTAGTTGGTGGTTAAAAGCCTTGTAGTTTGGGGGTGTTCACCCATGTCTGGGGTTAATCATAGTAGGAATGTTTATTTGGCTTGAATGTGCTGCATATCTTCATTTATCCATCATTTTATCCAACATAATTGTTGAATTTGTAAAGTTCCTGAGCATCACTGATATACAACCTAGGTGAGATATTAAATGGCGACATTTAATGGAAGAGAAAAATATGGCTGACGAATTTGTCAGTCTTTTGGAAATTGAAATAATGGACTCTGCAAGAGCTGGTCACCGATAGAGTTTTCGATGCTTGCGAATAATATCAATGTTTGTTTGTTTTTGTGTTTTTAACTCTTTATTTGTTATATCTGCTTGATTTTCTTTTAGTTATTTCTAGGGAAGACAATTTCTTAATTGCCATGGAAGATTATCATAAGAAATCCATCTATTATGGACAAATCAGACAAGTGTTGTTCTCATGGTTATTTCTTTAGGCTTAATAAGTTAATTGTCGTCTCGTTGAGATATATAGCGCATGGAGCTGATAAGTTCATTTGTATTTGTCCTTGACACTTTCGATTAAAGAATTCATTGGCGTATAGGCAGGCAATTGTAGCTCCTAGTTTAAAAAAATTTCCTATAAAATTCCCCTATTTGTGTGCTCCAGTAGAGTCTTCTTACGTCGTATAGTGAATCGTGAGTATAATTCAATTCGACTTTTAATTGTTGATAGAATGGGAGAAAAACAAGAAAAGAAACAGCAAAGAAACCACAAATGACCAAGAAAACTATGGAAAATGAAGACAAATCCCTGTACACTATGGATCCATTACTGTGAATTACTTTATCATTTCAATTTTCATCTGCTCTAGCTACAAATTCCTCAAGCGGTGTAAGATATTCATTGAAAATAGATGGCAAGCAGGCTTGCACAAACACATATTTTCGAGATGACACAACAATTGAGGGAAATATTCACGCTGTGGCTGTAATGGATGTACTAGTTACCTTCATTTTCTGCAATAATAGATGGACTATTAGCATACCAGCCTCAGAACAATTCAGAAGTAATGGATTGATGTTGAGAGGGCCATTTTATGGAATAATCATACATGTTGATGGAAATGACGAGCTATTTGTTTACAGTGCCATAAAAATAGATCAATCCAGGGCAGTCGAAGAGAGAAAGCCTATTCTCATGGAGGTAATGACGTACTCTGTAAGGTTTTATAAAAGGGAATATATATATATTGTATATTAAAAAGGGTAATCAATATTTAAAAAAGAAAAATACACGTTGTTGTTTTTGTATAAATCCTTTCTTTTAGTAAAAAGAGACAGTGACTGTAAACATATCAATTCTATATCTGATTAGACACTTAATTTTGGGGCAGAAATAAAAAGGAAAAATAAGAACTGAGAAAGGGTTCAAAGTTATCGGAATTTTGATAGCTATGCAATGTAATTGATTGTTAGTGTAGAGCATACAACACACAGTATATTTATACTCAGAGACTTAGACGGTAATGGCAAAGAATAATTTCAAAGATAGACAAATGGAGAAACAACAAGATTACTCAATTAGAAATAGCGGAATAGATAAAACAATCACTGGAGAACATAAATCACTTTGCATTACGTAACAGGCCTAGAGCTTGGCTTGCTTTCCTTGGCCAAAGAAATTACAAATTTATAGAGGCTGAAGAAGGATCTAGAATCTTGCATGTGATTTAGATGGAGATCTAGAAACTAATGGCGGTGTAGAAGGATCTAGAATCCTGCATGAATTTGGCTTCACACTTAACATTCTCCCACTTGAAGCCAAATAAGAGTCATGAATCAAGTCACACCGAGTTCTACCATGCCTCTACATAACTCATGTTTATCATGGTAGAATCTTAGTGAGCATATCAGCAGGGTTCCTATCTGTATGGATCTTTTCCAAGGATAATTGTTCTTCCTCCAACACATGTCGGATCAATGGTACCTTAAGTCAATGTGCTTGGTTTTTGAATGAAATGTTGGGCTTTTTGCCAAGTGAATGGCACTCTGACTATCACAATATAACACATACTTGTCATGCTTTATTCCTATCTCTCCTAGGAATCACTGCATCCACAACATCTCTATACAAGCTTTTGTTGCAACTATGTACTCTGCTTCTGTTGTAGAGAGGGCTACTATTCTTTGTAGCCTTGACACCCAAGATACTGTTGCACCTGCAAATGTATACAAATAACCTATAGTGTAATTTCTAGTGTCCATATATCCAGCCATATCTACATCTATAAATCCTTCAAGCATAGTCTCATCATGACCAAAACATAAACAATAATGACTAGTACCCTTGAGATACCTCAAAATCCATTTTACTGCTTGCCAATGCTGTTTTTCTGGATTGGTAAGGAACCTACTCACTACTCCCACTGAATATGCAATGTCTGGTCGTGTGCATACCATGGCATACATCAAACTGCCAACTATTGAAGCATAAGGAATCTTGCTCATCTCTTCTTTCTCCTTGTCATCACTAAGACATAATTCAGTACTCAGCTTGAAGTGGGATACAAGGGGTGTACCAAATCGCTTGGCATCCTCCATATTAAACCTATCAAGCACCTTCTTGATATATTTTTCTTGCCACAGCCACAACCTTTTGCTTTTCCTGTCACGCATAATCCACATGCCCAATATCTGTTGTGTTGATCCCAAACCCTTCATTGCAAATTTGCTACCCAAATCTTTCTTCAATCTATTGATCTTATTCTTATCATGCTCAAAAATCAACATGTCATCCACATATAACAATAATATGATATACTTTCCTTGATCATACCTCTTGATATAGACACAATGGTTAGCTTCCAACCTCTGAAAACCATGTTCCAACATGAATGAATCAAATTTATTGTACCATTGTCGAGGTGCCTGTTTCAACCCATAGAGACTCTTCTTCAACCTACAAACAAGGCCTTCTTTGCCTTTTTCTACTTTAGCCTTCTGGCTGCTCCATATAAATTTCTTCCTCCAATTCACCATGAAGGAAAGCAGTTTTTACATTTAACTGTTCACATTCTAAGTCTAAAGCAGCAACTTGACCAAGAATGACTCTAATGGATGACATTTTAACAAGTAAGAAAATTTCAGTGAAGTCAATACCTTCTTTTTGGGCAAAACCTTTCACCACTAGCCTTGATTTATACCTCTCCTTCTTTTTGTCACCTTCATGCTTAATCCTGTAAACCCATTTTTTTTGTAGAGCCTTTGTACCTTTTGGGAGGTTTACCAACTCCCAAGTTTTATTTTCCAACAAAGAGTTCATTTCTTCTTCCATTGCTTTCTTCCATTCTTCATTGTGCTCAACTTTACAGGCTTCTTGAAAACAATTAGGCTTACCTTCATCAGTCAGCAAAATATAGTTTGAAGGAGGATACGTTTGTGAAGGCTTATGAGGCCTAGAAGATCTGTGAACCAACTGTGGTGGTGCATTATCAGGTTGAATCTCTTGTAAAGGTTCTTACAAGATTCCTTCTTCTTGTTGTTCATCATTTTCCACTTGTTGTTCTTCATGCTCTTGAATTTGTTGTTCATTTTCTTGTATTGGTGGTATGTTTTCCTGCCGCGCTTTAAACCTATCAATAACCTTCTTGACCTCCAACTCACCTACAGTCCTCTTGAACATTTCTGACTCATTAAATATAACATCCCTGCTTCTAATAATTTTATGTTTGACTAGATCCCATAAACGATAACCAAAATCTTCATCCACATATCCAAAAAAAATGCATTTCATAGATTTATCATCTAGCTTAGTTCTATTTTCTTTGGGAATATGTACAAATGCTTCACATCCAAAGATTTTCAAGTGAAAATAATTCAAATTCTTACCAGTCCAAACTTCTTCAGGGATACCGCCATCCAAGGCTGTAGTTGGAGATCTATTTATGAGGTAGCAAGCGGTCGTGACTGCTTCAGCCGAAAAATTCTTCTCCAAACCAGAATTGGACAACATATTTCACACCTTTTCCATAATGGTGTGATTAATCCTTTCTGCGACACCATTCTGTTGAGGAGTACCAGGCACAGTCTTCTCATGCTTTATGCCAAACCTGTTACAATATTCCTTAAATGAATTTGAGCAATATTCTCCACCATTATTTGTTCTTAAACACTTGAGCAATTTGTTAGTCTCTCTTTCAACAACAACATGAAATTTTTGAAATATTCCAAACACTTCACTTTTACTTTTCATAGGATATGCCCAAACCTTCCTGGATGCATCATCTATAAATGTTACAAAATATGATGCTCCTCCTAATGATTTGATGTTAACAGGCCCAAACACATCTGAGTGTACCAATTCTAACACATTTTTCTTTCTGCCATGGCCACCTCTAAAGAATGAAACCCTTCTTTGTCTACCGTATATACAATTCTCACAAATATCAAGATTGTAGGATTTCAAACTTGGCAATAAATTTTTACCAACAAGGATTTTTAAGCCCTTCTCACTCATGTGACCCAAATGCTTATGCCACAGATCTGCTGAATTTCCTTCTTTTGTGACGGTAGCCAAATTTTATTTTCCTATCAGTGACTTCAATGTGTATAATGTTCCTATCTTGGGTCCTTTGGCCATGACCAATGCTCCTTTGCTAATTTTCCAGCCTCCTTTTCCAAAGGTTGTGGAATAGCCTTCATCATCCAGTCGTCCCATAGAGATTAAACCCATGCGCATTTCTGGTACATGCCTGACCTGTTTCAACAATATATCTTGTCCATCTTTCATCTTGATTTGAACATCTCCCACTCCAACAATACTGCAAAAATGATCATTCCCCAAATGCACTCTACCATAATCACTAGGATTATATGAAACAAAACTATCTTTGCATGGGGTTACATAGTGAGATGCCTCAGAGTCAAGGATCCAATCAAAGCTAGTGCTAGATGTATATACACATGCATCCTCTACTAAAACAGTAAACAACACATCACCATTTGTGGCTACAGCAGTAGTCTCACCTTCATTTGTGCTGGATGACTTGTGATTTGTACTGGACGGTCTCTGATCCTTTTGTCCTTTCTTCTAGAATTGACATTCTTTCTTCATGTGCCCAGGTTTGCCACAATGAAAGCAGATTATCCTGCCTCTCCTTGATTTTATCAACCTCTCGATCTTGATCGCCCTTGTCGGCCTCGATCCATTCTCCTACCATGATCAACTAGAGCTAGTGCCTCTCTTACCTGGTTTTCTGCAATTGACTTGCGTTGCAGCTCTTCATTCATTAAAGTACTGCTGACATCATCAAACGTCAGGGTCCCTGTAGTCCCTGAAGTGCTCATAGCTACAATTAAATTTTCCCAACTGTCTGGCATAGAACACATTAGCAAAATGGCTCTAATTTCATCATCTAAAATGATTTTAATAGAGGCAAGTTTATTAGTAATAGTATTAAATGTATTGAAGTGCTCAGCAACTGAAGCACCCTCTTTCATCTTGAGATTATGAAGCTTCTTCATCAAGAACACTTTGTTTGATGCCGTGTTCTTCTCATATAGATCATGGAGCTTCTTCCATAATCCTTCTGCCATCTTTTCTCCAGACACATTGAAATAAACATTCTTTGCTAAATATTGGGTGGATTGTTGCAATCACCTTTCTATCTAGCTTATTCCACTCTTGATTTGTCATCGATGAGGGTTTCTTTGTTGTGCCCTCAATTGTCAAATACTGATCCTTTAAAACCAGTATATCCTCCATCTGTGATTTCCATAGGGCAAAATTATCCCCGCTCAACTTCTCCATATCAGTAACTGTTGTCTCCATTTTCAATCAAATTCACGCCCCAAAACACAAAAAAATCTACTTAAAAAATAAAACTTTAATTATTACTCTTTAAAATTTAGTAATAATGACCTTCTTCCTTTTTAAAATACCCTTTTCAAAATTCTTGCTCCTTTTTAAAATATACTTTTCAAAATTCCAACATATAATTATATAAATATAAAAAACATATATAATGTTTTAACCTTTTCACATTTCACACATACATATGTTGGTTTGTATACGTGCAAGCTTGATGAAAAAAATTACGAACTCCACATAAAGCACTTACGCACTCCACGTTTTAGGCTTCATGGCATGTTTCACCATATGCCCACAGCCTTTTTATTTCTTGCAACAACTGTCTTAACATTCCTCAACTAGTTCCTCAGCTATTTCCTGAATAGATCCTTTTCCTGGACTCTCTTCTTTGCAACGATTTCCGATTTCCTGGATAGATCCTTCAACAGCTCCAGAGGTAACAACCAACGTTTTAATGAATGCTGCCAAAGTAAGGCGATGGCACTAAGCAGCTTGCACGATGGATATTCGACCCTAGCTCTGATACCAATTGTTAGTTCAAAGCATACAACACACACATCAAATTTATACTCAGAGACTTAGACGACAATAGCAAAGAATAATTTCAGAGATAGACAAATGGAGAAACAACAAGATTACTCAATCAGAAACAGCGGAATAGATAAAACAATCACTGGAGAACAAAAATCACTTTGCATTACGTAACAAGCCTAGACCTTGGCTTGCTTTCCTTGGCTAGAGAAATTACAAATTTATAGAGGCTGAAGAAGGATCTAGAATCCTGCATGTGATTTAGATGGAGATCTAGAAACTAATGGTGGTGTAGAAGGATCTAGAATCCTGCATGAATTTGGCTTCACACTTAACATTGATCTCTTGGAGACAAGTCAAATAAAGATTAGTTTGATTCTAGATTTGATCAAAGTTGTAGTTTGTATATCTCTTATCTTTGTAAATTTATTGGTTCATATTTTGTTTTTTTCTACTAAGAATGATGTATGTAGCAGAAGAATTGGCATGACTCAATATTACAAATTTAACTATGTTGTAAATTTGTTTGGGTAGAGCCTCTTATACATTCAATATTATTTTTCTTATTGTGGGAGATTTCCAGAATAACACCGTAATATGTGTGATGTGTTCAGCATTTTGGATGGTGACTCCATCCATCATAATATTTGACCAAATTTTGAAAAATCCCATCTAGTCAAGGCTTTCAGAGCTAATGGCTATTCCTCTGCTCATATCTCTAAAGCTCACCAGTCTGTTGCTCAGCCTAAACCCAAAAAGTCGGACCCCTCTTCTTCTTGTGGCTTTGTCACCCTTCCTTACATCAAAGGGACCACGGATCTTATTGCTAATATTCTCGCTAAGAAAAGCATAAAAATGGTATTTAGATCCCACAAAACCCTCAAGCAATTGCTCCAATCAGGGGTTTATAAAATTCCTTGTTCTTGTGGTAAAGCTTACATTGGTCAAATGGGTTTTTCTTTCAAAGGCTGCCTCAAGGAGCACATTGTTGACACTAACCACAACTGTCTTTCAAATTCTACAATCGTTGAACACTCTTTTAAATCCAAGCACTTAATTTGTTTCAATCAATCAAAAACCATAGCCTCTGCACAATTATACAACTCTAGTTTTATTCGAGAAGCCCTCAAAATCGAGAAGAACCCTAATAACTTTAATAGGGAGGATGGTTACAGGGTTAGCCAATCATCCACCATCTCACCCAATGACTCTTAACATGTCTATGATCTCTGTCTTCCCCCTCCCAATTGCTTCTATTTAAACTTCATCGCCTCCTCCCTCACTCCCTAACCCTCTTTATCCTTCCCTTCATCTAAAAATTTTTGTGATCACCTTATAGAATCTTTAACTATGATCTAATATCAATAATTACATATATTCTTCATCCTCTTTTTATTTTTATTTTTTAGCTTTAATTCTTAGCCTCTTATTAGACATTAATCCTTAACTCCTTTTATTTTATATTTTTTCGCTTTAATCCTTATCTCTAAGCATCTTATTTGACTTTAATCGTGAAGTCCTTTATTATTTTATTTTTCACTTTAATCCTTAGCCTCTTTATTTTCCTAGTAATATTGTTGACCATTGACTTTATAATAAGAAAGTTTTTGTTGGTTTTATTAAATCCCCTTCACCATAATAATCCCTCATTCACTTAATGTTGATCCAATTCAACCATTCCATTAATTTATGATCTAATAACAAATTTAGATGGACATATTTATCATTAATCTATTAGGTTTAATTTTCATATAATTATTTTTCATATGATTATTATAATTCATAATTAATTTTTTTTAACTCTCAACTAATTCTTATATTAACTTTCTAGATATTCAATTAAAAAAAACTAAATTTAAAAATCTTATTTCTATATTTACTATTTTCACTTTTTTTCTAAATTATCAAATCCCAATCATTCTTATTAACTGGTGAAATATTATGGTTTCAAAACTTGGTCACATGTGATTTATTTATTGAAATCAAAACTTTGACAGCTAACCCAACATTCAAATATTTTCTGGTTTCAAAAATTGGGCAAATATTATTTATTTATTTAAATAAAAAATTTTATTGTTAATCCAATATTCAAATATTTTCCTATAAAAAGGCTCTCTAGCACTCGTTTACTCATAAGGCTCTCTGTGGTCCCTATTGATGGATGGAGTAACCATCTGAAATGTTGGATAGATCACACATATTACACGTGTTATTCCAATATCTCACAATATGATTAATCACTTATTATTTTTCTTGTTTCATTCGCCATGGAACTTGAATTCTATTTTGCTTAAGCTTTAACTGTGCCTCTCTCTATTGTTTCTTCTTATCATTTCATTAATTTTGAGGTCTACAAGCCTCAATGTTGGCCCTCAATGTTATCAATGTTGATTATAAGTAATGAGCCTTTCAATTAGATATACTCATTGCAAATTTTATATAGTCCAACTCCAACCAATTATTTGTAAAAGTTTTAATAAAGTTTTGAGTAATGTCCTAGGCATTGACTATCTCTAGGGTTACAACAAAACCAATGAACCCTATGCTTCTTATGATTGACCACCCAAAAAAGTAAAATCAATGCTTCTTGAAAATAAGTAAGAGATAGAAACCTTACTACCCAAAAGCTTTTGATAGAATAAAGGCCAAGAGAAAGCTAGGACAGAGGGAACATACTTGGGTCTAAAGAGGCTTGGTCCTTCACTTAGCCTACTTTTCAGCAAAGCTCAACACTTCCAAAGAGACCACGAATATACAAAAATCCCAACCATCAAAACAAAAGCAAGGAGAATAAGATAAATCATTAAATGTAACATTAATAGATGGAAGAATATTTTCTTAAAAAGTATTACAGTCATGAAACTAGGTAGAAAACCTTCAGCAAGCTTCGCAAATCACTTCATTATGCTCTCAAATCTTCTATCACACCCGAGATTTACTCAATCCATATTGAAATTCAATACAACGTTTTAATGTGTGTAGTATGTTCCATGCCACAAACCACTTATTGTGGAGACTAAATGTCACATCCTTCCTATGTCACTATACCAACCTTCCCCCTCCTCCGTAATCATCCCATTTAGGAACTCCCTACCAACATCTTATCTTATTTTTCAGTTTATTTCATAATTAAATCAAAACTAAATTTTCCTCGTAAGCAAGACAAGAAATTCATATTAAAAAAAATGATGTACATTATTTACATAGTTGTGATAATGTCAGTGAGAACAATGCTGGGACCAACTACCTTCATGGGGAAACTAGAGGGTCCCAAAGTTAAATAGGAAGTCCAAAAGAACTTAGTGGCAAATAGAGTTTTTACACAAAGTAGCATGGTTAAACAAAGCTAAAGAGAATGGAAAACTGAGTTGTAGACCAAAACACAAAAGGATCTACAATGATATGTATGAAAGCTAAGATTATGTATCACTATGAAAAACAAATGAAACTTGTTGCTTTATTTTGGAAGTCGTAGTGGTTTCATGCACGTTGTTAGTTGGCTCTTGAGTTGCAGCTTCATCTAAATGCTCTTCGAGTATAGGACACCCACAGGAACTGAAAACTTGTTGAGTAGTCACCTTCCCAACTTCCATGCTTGTTAGACCCTACTGTAGAGCATCGACTATATGGGCAGAGGTAGAGGGAGAGGTAGACAAATGAGAGAGGGATCCACTACCATCTTGGGAGTTGTAAGAGGAAACCGTGAGAAGCATGGGATCGGAGGAGATATCTAAGAGACGTGATAACTAACGCAAAGACTGGTGGAAGCGGATGACCTGGGTATTGACTTCTATGACCTTCAACTCAGCAATATCTTTAACTTATTTTTGTTTCCATAAGTGTTTGGAAAGAAAATTTTGAAGGGCCAATTTCCCATCTCCAATATGTTAACGTTCATGAGCTCCCAAGTAAGAGACCTTGCATCAAATACTAATAGTAATGTCTAGAATATAAAGCATTGAATTCTCATCAAAAGTCTACCGCCAGAGGAGGTCGCTCGCAACCATGACCACCTCCTTCATGCCCAGTGTGAGAATTGTCATGGATCATCAAGTCTAGCTGAAGAGGACAGTAGGGGGTTAAGACTAGTAGGGGTTGTGATCATTATTCTCCAAATGGGCATGGAATATGGCTGAAGGAGAGATAGAGTCTCATTATGAAACAACCAAGCAAGAGGGTGTTAGATAACCAAAAGGAGGGTCAACATCGAGGGCAGGGTGAGCGGAATGAATGAGGCATGCTTTCGATGTACATGGACTTCATACAACAGATACAACTCATTGAATTGTGCTTCATCGATATCAATGTATATTCGCGCCAAATGGAGGAATGGAAGGCTTTTGATCACCACTTATAGTGCATTTTCATGAGGTCAATTAATGCGATGAAGACAACGTTGGACAGTTCCCACCTGCATCCAGGGTAAATTGGAGGTGTAGTGGCGTAGCCAAGTTTAATATTTACAAATTTTATGTCCTCATTGTATTCCTTGATAGTTGGAAGTAAACTCCTATATAAGTATTCTTTTCTTTGTTATTTAATATTTCTCTTTCATCAAGTAATTACACAAATTGTTCTTCCAAGAACACAAAGAAGTACGAGACACAAATATTTAGGCTATCAAGGTAGGGCTAAACCTCTTAATAGGGGAAAACCCAACAATCATCCTCTTATTGAATTTATTCAAAATGAGATATCCAACACAAGACCAAAGAGTCCCTCCAAGTTAGTCCTCCTCTTTACATCAAGGTCAATAGTTGAGTCTCTGCCTAGTCAAAGTCAGAAGCAGGTTCTAAATTTCTGTCCTTATTGTAGGTTTAGTCTCTTATTATACTACAATGACTTCCAATTACAGACTCTTTGCCTTCTAATACTGATCTTTGGCTACTACAGCAAACCATTGACTCTTTACCATAGATATTCAAATCCTGCTACAAATAGATAGCTTTAGATTAAGATTCAGTTTAGTGACAGACTTCGGTTTCTTCAAGTGTTGTAGACTTCTTTTTATCCTTAGTTTTTCTTCTCTCGTTGGGTTACAGACTTCGAGCTTTTTCACTTTCTTGGTTGCTACCCAAAAGAGGTCGAATTTAGGCTAAAACGCCTGGCTATCATTCTCCATGAGCTTTGACTTAACTAAACAAAGAGTGACTATGCCTGGATTGTTGCCTTTGTAGTGTTGAAATGTCTTGCAATATTTGCCTGTGACAAGATGTAATGGCCCTAATTGGACAACACTGAAACTAGCTCAATTCAGTGTTTAACTGCCATGACCAATTCCTTCATTTTCTCATAGCAGCTATGCTGCAACAGTCTCACATGGAGCAAGGATTAATTTGCACATGGACATCTCTCTTTTGAAAATGAAGGCAATGTGCTAGGCTCTCATCTAATATATGTTCCTAAGATATAATAAACTTATGCTGTATGAGTTATCATCATTCTTACTCCTTAGTTATATTATATGTGCTCCCTGTCTTTGTGCTAATGGCTGAAATAAATAACTCTCCATTGAATTTCTATTAGCATCATTCATAAACTCTTGATTGATTAATGCTCTATGAAATGCATCAGCTCTGAGTTACTCATAATCCACTTTCATGTTGAGTTAGAGATCAACTTCCACGGTTCTAGAGTTGTTGCATTTCCTCAGGGAGTTTCTAATTTTGTTTCTATACGACTGCTAAGAATTTCTCTCTCCTTACCTGGAGTGTTCTTAAGCATTCTTGAGTGGATTTACACTTACTAGAGTTGTTTCCCTCTCCCCTGAGCATTATTTTCATTTGCTACAATGATTTTGAGCTCAATCTTGGTTGTCGAAGAGGCCACAGGTACTAGACAAGACCATACATAACTATAGGAGATGATTGGCTTTCCAATTTCCCTTCATTCCCTTAAATCCATCGAATACATGGGTGCTAAAATCTACAAGGCAAAGCATTCTTGATGTGTATTTATGGTAGAATGTAATTATATTAGAATTTTGTTAAATTGAGATTCATTACTTGAGTGATTCAAATTATATGTTGTTCCATTGGTATTGGGAATCGTTACATGAGAACCCATTAACTACGATTATTTACCAATACTATCCAGAGGTTGTTCTGTAATAGAATGATGATTGTCCAGTATGATGTATAAGGAGGATAAGGTTGAAGAAATGAATGAGGAGAAATCACATTCAAGGGCAAGTGTGGATGAAATTTGTACTATAGAAAAAGAAAATACAACAGTATGGACAAATATGGACAATTTCTGATGAAGAACATGCAACATCAGCCAACTTCAGTGAAAACACAAAGTGTGAATAGTTTGAATTATCTGATTTCACACTTGTTACATATTCAACTGGTGGATCTGTATCTTCTTGTACTGATAATATGGAAGATCAAGACTACATACAACGATGTATACACACTTTTACCTTAAGTAAAAGTTTTGGGAAAAAGACCCTCAAGGAAAACTCCCCTGAGACAAGTATCAAGTCAGTGAGCAAAAACTGTTGTAAAGATGCTAGCAGTCAATTGTCAAAGGGTGATTTTTGGATGCCCTCACAAGAACTAAAGATTGTATCCCACTATCCAAAGGATCTTCTGTCAACTAAAAAGGGTATGCTAATAAATGCTTATGGAAAAAAGGCACAACACATTCATCTTTGGTTGGGAGCTTATCCATATTGCCCATGATGTAAATAGTTATAATGTCATGTTGAGTAGATTTTTGGCACACCTTTAAGAAGGTATCACATTTATCGAATGAGGGATAGAAATCTAAAATTTTATCCATTGAATTAGACATAGTATTATATTTGTCTAGATGGGAAGGTCGATATAGTTTGAGCTTGTAGGAATTAATTATTGGAGAATACCCTATTGCAGAGGAAGCTTTGGGTTGAATGAAATTTGATGAACCTACTATAGAATATGTGAGCTAATTTTTTTATTTTTAATATATTTTTGCCTCATACTATTTCTTATGACAGATGGCATATGATATGTACGAAGCTTTTCAGTCTATAGAAGATATTCATGGCCTTGTGTATGGTCAAGAAGATTCCTAAATCTCAAATGACGACAATCTGCTATTCAAAGTTAACAAAGATATTTTGGATATTAGAAAGTCGTTTCTGTCATGCTTACGCATGGTACAAGCTCTATATCCTCTAGAAAAGCTACAATAAATACTTAGCATAGAAGGATTTGTAGCTGATGGCATCATCTGGATTGTTGGTTGCCATTGTGAAGTGGGATGAGAGAAATGTGTAGACAAATCATATTCTAGAAACCATTTAACTTTGTTTGGGAGTTTACCGATATTGCCAATGATGTAAATAGTTATAATGTCATGTTGAATATATTTTTGGTACACCTTTAAGAAGGTATCACTATCGAATGGGGGCCAGAAATCTAAAATGTTATCTATTGAATTAGATATAGGATTATATTTTTCGAGATGGGAAGATTGATATAGTTTGATCTTGTAGCAATTTATTATTGGAGAATACCCTATTGCAGAGGAAGCTTTGGGTTGAATGAAATTTCATGAACCTACTATAGAATCTATGAGCTAAATTATTTTTATTTTTAATATATTTTTGCCTTATACTATTTCTTATGATAGATGGCATATGATATCTAGGAAGCTCTTCACTCTATAGAAGATATTCATGGCCTTGTGTATGGTCAAGAATATTCCTAAACCTCAAATGACGATAATCTACTATTCAAAGTTAACAAAGATATTTTAGATATTAGAAAGTCATTTGTATCATGCTTATGCATGGCACAAGCTCTATATCCTCTAGAAAAGCTACAATAAATACTTAACATAGAAGGACTTGCAGCTGATGGCATCATCTGGATTATTGGATGCCATTTCTATTATGCCCTATGATCACAAGCATGGGGCTCACCATTTTGAGCTAGAGAATGAGAAGGAAAGAAGTTCAAGAATGGCTAGTCTTCTAAGTTTTGGGATTTAGTTTGGATTCTAAAATGGAAGAGAAGTGGTAAGTTATTTCAATGAAAAGGCTTAAGTTCATCTATCATTATTTGAGATGTTTGCATTTGTGTAGGTTTTTCTAGTAGAAGTATTATATTCAAGGAGTTTCCTTCCAATATGTCTAATAATAATATATTTTTTGGGCAATTGTCATGCTAAACACTTCTATCTGAAGTGGTAAGTAATAGGTACAAAGATCATTAAAGAGTTTATTTTTGAAATTAAGTCTTTCCTTGATGTTGCTGAGAAGTTAGAGCACACATATATTCTTCTAAGCACTTTTTATGCTTATACAGGTTACCTCCCATATGTCTTTCCATATGTACCTTGTACCTTGTTACCTCCCAATGTGCCTTGTTACCTCCAAACTTGCAAGTAAACTATTATCTTCCATATGAAGAATTATCAGCCTCCATTTCCTGTTTTACTTGCAACATCAGTATGTAAAGGTCTTCAAATCAATGGGAAACTTATATGGCGTGATGGTAAAATTTTTTATACTTGAAGCTTTAGAATAACTCTTTTGGTCTTGTAACTACTGGACCTCTACAGGTACAGTTCATATAATGTGAAAATAGTTGAGATATTAGTTATATTTACTGTAAATATTGCTAGTTTAATGGGATGTAGATGCACATCTATTTTGAGTCCTTTTCCTAAGTTTCATTCTTGGTAAATTAGGTGCCACCATTGCAGTCTGGTAGCTCAACACACACACTGCTACCAATGGTACTATTTCAAAACATATCTCCTGGACTGGCAAATGTTGTTTTGTAGGTGGAAGTAAAAAATAATCAACAACTTGTTTGGTATTTTAATGATAGTATTTCATTTGAAGTTTTCTTCACTGAGGATCACAGGATGGAGCGTGCAACATTTCTGGATGTAATAATGAATGATAGGATCTAAATTTTAAGCTTTGGAATTTTTCTTCATTGAGGATGGCAAGATGGAGCATGCAATGTTTCTAGAGATAATAATGAATGTTAGGACCATTCCCTCTCTGCCACTTTGCCTGCGCCTTCAACTCTGTTGTATTTTTAGGACTTTTGGGTCAGAAGGACTGGGCCGGATGAACAAGTCCAAGAGATCAAAAGGGGAAGAGAAAGAGCACATAGATGGTGAGCTTGTTCTCTCCATTGAAAAGCTGCAAGAAATCCAGGATGAGCTTGAGAGGGTAAGTACTCATGCACTTGAAAAATGCTTTTTGGGGTTATTTTATTTTATTTATTTATTTTTAATTTGGTTTTTTTCTTATCTTTTTAAAAAGATTTTGCCCATTCCTTTCACTATGTATTATTTTTTTCATTTATTGGTGGATCTATGGATTGATTGAATTTTTGCTTCTCAATGGGCTACTTGAGAATGATCTGTTACAGCCCTCAAGAGTGGGTTTGAAGAAAAGAGCGGTTTTTTCAGTAAAGCCACAATTCATCTTCATATTCTTTCACTCTTTTGGATATGGAAATTTTTATTGGTTTACATATATTGTTTTTCCAAGAGTGTCGAGCAAATTATTTCAAGGAAAAGTTGAAACTACAACATCCTCAAATTACTTATTTCAGTTTTTTTCCATATCCATTTATTGTTTGGGTACGAGTTGGTAAAGCTCGGGGTTCAACAAATGTAATATTTTATGTGACAATTCTTGATTAGTTAGAGTCTACCTGTTTACCATTAGGTTCATAATGACCTGGTGACTTGAGGCTCTCTCAATGTAGTATGTCCTACTCCTAAATCCCTTTTGGTCTCAATTATAGCCTTCATGTTTATGATAAGGTCATAGTGGACTGGTCATGTGGGGTACTCTCGGCCTAGTCACTATTCGCAAAGGATCTAACAAGGTTGCTATAATTAATGGCGAAAGCTCGAAATTCTATTCGGCACCTGCCCTTAGGGAACGATAGACCGACCTTACCTATATGGTTGTTGACAGTTGGCTTATTCTTAAATTCATCTTTTTATTGGTTGCTGGAAAGCTTCCTTGGAGGAAATAGTGGATAGAGTTTAAGTTGGATTCTGGATTATAATCAGAGTATTCCTACATTACATATTTGTAATTTCATAGTTTCATTCAATTGAGGAAGAACCAGATTCATTGTATCACTTTTGTTTTTGCTTTCCCCACTTATATGCCAATGTTGCAGCTTTGGATTTTATTTTTTCCTTCTACTTGTTCTCTCTGAGATTGAATCTAAAGTTTCCAGTACCTAGTAGAGCCTTTTTATCTTCTATCATAAGATGCATATGTGTGTAAACCTATGTAGTTGATGAAATAAGTTTGGAGTGGATTGAAACAGTGAGATTTTGCTATGGCAGTGGTGATGAGTCATTTTTTCAATTGAGCATAACATGTCTATACGATATAATGGAGAAAAATGGAAAACAAAGTGAAATTTTTAAAGGGTGCATTGCGCTGCTCTCTTTTGCCTATTCATCTCCAGTTATGTTGAATGTTAGAAATAGGGGCCAACTTCAAAACTTGTTTTCTTTGATGAGACTGTAGAAATCGGTCTTGAAATGAATTGAAAATGTCCTAGTGCACTCTGGGTTGTTTTATCACTAGTCTTACATGGGATGTTTGTATTCAAATCATTCAAGTTATTATTTTTTTTAGTTATTATATGATGTCCAACTGTGTGAGGCCTTCTACATCGGTAAATTGCACTTGGGTATTATGGACAGTTGAGTCCTCAATTATTTTTTGTGCTTTCCCTTTCACTATAGGGTCTTTAACATTCAATACTCTTTCATACGTTGAGCGTTAAATATGATCTGCCCTTCACCATAAACCATAAAAAATAAGGCTTTCTTTATATATAATTTATTTCAATGAAAAAGGGAGAGAGTTGTTGTTTCAATTTCTCTAGCATGGCATACAACAAACTGTGAAACACATCGTTTCTATTTTAACAGAATAAGCATGCAGCTCATCAAATTAAAAATCGAATGATATCAAAGCTACAAATCAGAACGCCCATTTTTAAAAATCCCCCTATCAGGGAACAACATGGAAATATTCTTATTTCCATTAGAATTGAGTGTCAAGGCTATGAAACGTAGCTTAATGTTATGAACATTGCAACCTGTTTACATGAGATCGCCATTGTGAAAAAATGGCATTCTAGGAAGGGGTGTCTTGCTTGTGTAAAATCTGAAACAAGTTCTTCGTTAGATATATCAAATTTTCTAATAATACAACATTCCATGATCATGTGATTTTGGATCCTATGAATAGTAATAATGGGATACATAGGACAGAGAGTTGACCATGGTTGGCAATGTTTAATCTCGGTAATTGGAAGACTGCAACTGAAGAAGGTGATGATAGCAATATGCAGCAGAAGGCCTCTGATCTGGGTCTTGTTCCAAGCATATATTCTATAAATTCCTCAACAGCATAGGCACATTCAGCCCACTTGTCCTGATAAGGTGTCTAGTACTCCACACATCAAATTTAACCCCATGAGCACCCCTAGACATCTCAGGAGCATGGTTCAACCCACTAAGATTATGAGGGTAAATCTGAGGTGCACCAATGGAATCCTAAAAATCTATTATAAACCGCTCATTTGATTCAATGTTCTTCGTCATGTTATCCCACCTAAGATCCCTATGCATAAACAAAACGGTCTGCAAAGACACAAGTGCTTGGTCACAAATTTCAGAGCTTCCACAAGCTGTTTGGGTTTGTTCATAGTTTTTAATTTTTATCCTTTTTCTTTAATTTAAAATCAACGACTATAAATGTAATTCTAAGGATTTCCATAACTCTCCACTTTGTTTGGTGTTTGGGTTTGTTCATAGTTTTTAATTTTTATCTTTTCTTTTTTCTTTAATTCAAAATCAATGACTATAAATGTAATTTTAAGGATTGGCATCACTCTTCACATAATTTTTTAAAGTGTGCTAGCTCAATGGAAAGCATCTGCTTTAGGAGGTAACTTGAATTAATCAGTGATTTTGCAGTTCATTTTTAATTAAATGTGTTTTATATCGATTTATTTCAATGGTGAGATATTTTTGGATTCATTGTTTTATATTGTCTCTAAAGAGACAAAAGTGATCTTTAAATAATTTTTTTATCATCTCTAGAGAGACAATAGCTAGTATTAAAGACATATTGTCTCTAATCCAAGTGTTGTATTTAGAGAGACAAAAATGAAATTGTCTCCAGTGAGACAAAAATGAAATTGTCTCCTAAGAGACAATAATGGTTGTGTTATATACTCTCTTTATAGAGACAATATTTTTTAAAACAATAATATTTAAAACAATATACTTTAAGACAATATTTTTTAAGGCAATAATATTTAAGACACTATTTTTTAAGACAATAATGTTTAAGACAATCATTTTTGAGACACCTGCTCAAAGACAATATTTAAGAGAATACAGAATTTTTTTTGTCTTAAGCTAAGATAATTTACCCAAAAATTGTCTCAAATATTGTCTTAAAACACTTCTTTCTGTAGTAGTGTAAACTAACTGTATATCAACGCATAGTCAATCCTAGATAAATTGATAATATTGCACTGCATTTATTCTTTGACATACCTGGCATGCAATAATAATGTACTTAACCAAAACCAAAAGAAAAGAAATCGATGACACCTTTGTGTAGACCAAAAATAAAGCGAAATCATGAACCATGATATATTTGTGCATATACTACACTGAAGAAATATTTAACTGCATGTACTCAACTGAAGAAATATGAAGCAAGATATCACATAAATATCTATAAATATGTAACAATAGGTACACTTAAATTTAATTAGATACATTTAAACGAATATATACATTAAATTTAATTTTGATTGATAATTTTTTATTTGATTTGTTTATTTAATTAATTATTCAATTAACTACTTATTAGGAGATATCATGACCCGACCATAAAATCATTAAAACAAAGTAACCATGCAGGTAGGTTTTGCTGATACATAAATCAGAATTACAATATACCAGCGTCTATCTTCTTCTATTTATAAGTAAATAGAGTATTTGGCTCTAAACTAACTATATATCAACACATAGTCAGCCTTAGATAAACAAATAATCTTCAACTGCATTTATTCTTTCCCATACCTGACATGAAATAATAATGTACTTAACAAAAACCTTGAATTGATATGGGAATGCCTTATAAGTAGACTATTTGGCTCTAAACTAACTATATATCAACACATAGTCGATCTTAGGTAAACAGATAATCTTGGACTGTATTTATTCTTTCCCATACTTGCCATGCAATGACAATGTAATTAACCCTAAGGAATAGAAATTCATGACATATTTAATGCCAAAATTATTAACGATGACATATTTGTTCATATAGTGCAGTAGTGAAGCAAAAGCGATGCATAAATTTCAGAGAGGAAAGCAAAAGCCACTTAGTATAAGTTGGTCTAGTTAAGTTGCCATTACCCGGTGTCATAAGTTTCTCTACAATATTTTGGTGGATTTTTACCATGTGAATTTAGGTATCACTTGTCGGTTTATACTTCGGAAGGAAAATCTAGTGTGGTTATATGAAAATCTAGTCTACGTGGTATACTTTTTAATTATTATTAATAATAAGGTAATCTTCCGTTGAATTTAGGTATCACATTTAGCTCTATACTCCAAAGGAAATATATGTGTGGTATATTTTTTAATTATTATTAATAATGAGGGTATTTTATGTAAAATAATAATAAGTTTGTTTATGTATGATAGGTTTTGATACTCTTGTCAATAAATGCTATTTTTTTTTTTTTTAACTTTTTGATAATTTATTTCAATAGAATCACTCGATTCATTATTTTCCTAGAAATGTATTTTCTGGTTATTATTATTAAAAATGCATATAGTTTTATCTAGTATCAAGTGCTTTCATGTAATAATATTAGTTGGATTCATAATAAGATTACTATTATAGATATTTGGTTGTTATTGAAGATATCTTTAAGGAAAAATAATTGAGTTCAAAATTGAAGGATTTACCTCTCAAATTAGTTGTGATGAATCTCTCATACTACTTTATAAACCATTCATTTGAACTTAAGTTGGGGTGGTGGAGAACCTATGGCTTGCCTCCTTATATTTTGTTTCAAGTTGAAAATAGGTTTCATAAAGCCTTTCCTTTGATCCCTACGATTTTGTTTTTTAGCAAGGAGTTTGAGATTGTAAGTGTTGTAGTCATTTTAAAAATTTCATGAATAGTGCTAGCCTTGATGGTCTCATCCACGAATTAAGGCATTTTGTTATGTAAGCTTATCTATGATTTGTAATTATTAGCACAAGACACCATTAAAATCATGTCAATAGTTGGCATCTTCAATATACAAGTCTCAATAAAAACTATTCACATGTTGGAAGTAAATCCAAGGATTATAGAAAGAAAAACGTGATGGGATGGATGACCAAATTCATGTATACTTTGCAAAGAAAAGGTTAAAAGATATTTCAAAGATTAACAAGGTGTCACAATCATAAGATAATCTTGCACTTGTTGAACCACACATGGTATGTTGAAGAAGAATGGTAGTTTTAAAAACCATTGGAAAAGCCTCCATGTACCACTCATATTATTATGCTCCTAACCTGTGAGAAATTCTAGAATACCAAATATGCAAAGAAATACAACCCAGAACATAGAACAAAATTAGTAGAACAACAAGTATTTTATTATTAAGAGATGAAAGTGGTGTTCACTTGCCTCTTCAAGGGGGCAACCTCCAACATAGCAGAGCTCAATTACAAAATAAGACTTGATATATCTCAATGGGGAGTCTCTATCCTTTATATAGGATTCATAAATACAATACCATGGGTCATTACCATGGTTCTCTCAATACCATATATCTAATACCATGGCCCATTTGCAACTAACTGTGGTCCCTTTCTTAAATGTAGTTCAACCACTTACAATTATTAATACGAGCTTTACTGACTCTTTGACTAACTATAACTATGACTCAAACATATTACATAAATAAAGGGGTTAGGGTTGGACCCTAACATAAATCCCAATGAGGTTCCTTGCAATCTTTATACAATGGTTGGAAAAGTAATTAGTGATGACTTGATTTTCAACTAGAATAAAATAAAAAGGGGAATTTATCTAAATGACAAGGGAGTATTAATCCCAACTAATTATGTCCAATGGAAGTTCAAGTTCATGGTTTGAAAATATCATCTAGAAAGTTAGTATTCATGGAATTCGATTAAAATTTACAAGCATATAACTTGCCAAAATTTGGAACCCCATTTCAAATATCAAGCATTATCCACTACCCCAAAGTTGTAAAATATTCACATATGCTTGTTTTTCTACTTTCATTTTACATTTTGAATTAGTTGTAGGATTAATAAATTTTTCTATCGCTTCCAGAGAAATATGTTGTTCCTTGTAAAAATGATTTCTCACAACCCTAAATATGATAGCCTAATTCACCATGAACTATATATTTAACAACCTATGTTACTAGGGAAACACCATACGAGATTTTCAATGTAACACTTGGAAAATTCTAGGATTCTTGTGATTGAATCCCCAACTAGGATTGTGTCTCTCTATGTGCCAAAATTGATAATCCTTCTCAGCAAGCCATGATGTCCATTGATTATTCTTGAATTACTTTTCCTATAACTACTACATTTATTTATCAGATGTCAATACTATATAAGAATGTTGCACACTTGGAAAATGAAAATCCTTCATTGCAATATTTAAAACCATAAAAAAAAATTCAAGTAAAACGCCTATTGCCTCGTTGCCTCCGAAAAGGAGTCCCTCTTCTTGAAATTATCTTTCTTTTCCAAGCTTTTTCCTTTCCAAATCCTTCTAGAGAAGCAATTTTGGTGATTTCTCTCATACTAGAATATGACGATGATGATACTGTAGATGAAGCTACCTTGGGAATGATGGAAAATATTTTTTGCTAACTCCCCAATTAAAAACACACTATGAGAAACATAAATACCATGCTTATATACATGTTATGGATTTATTTAGTAGATAAATATAGTGCATAAACACTACCTCTTGGATCTGTATCTTGAGCATATCATATTATCCTTAATAGTGGAAATAATGTTTCTTGAATATTTTACTTAAAAAATGAAATTGCAATGGACACTAATGGTGAGAACTCTATCAAAACATTATAGAGTATCTTAGTAAATCCTACTTGGCTTATAGGGCTCTACTAACATGCAAATATTTTATGATCGGATCATTGCTTTCTATTTAGTCTAAGAAGTTTATGATTAAGAGCTTTCCAAGATCTATAAAACCACAAAGTTAAAATAAATTACTCATGAAGATCACAAAGTATGCTACCCTAATTGAGAATATAGATTGTTCACTTCATCTCTTAGAAAATGCAAAGATGTATGTTAATATGGTTGATAGAGACAAATCCCTAGTTCATAGATCTAATTATAACTAGAATTGTGATACCTTCTCCATAAATTTCTAAAGAATCTTAACTATGCTTTAAAAATGTATCTCCAAGCATTAATGTTGTACAAGATATTACTTATTGATTTTGGGCTTGGGATGAGAGATATAAAAGAGATATTTACCATTCTCAAAGTAAACACTCACTTTTCCATACATAATGTCCCTTTTTTACCTCGCACCATGTACCAATTTTTTCTAATAATATTATAAATCTTGTCATATGCATAAATAGGGCATATATCAAAAGGTATAATGGACCAATGAGTTAGGAAAGCTTCCATAGGGCATATCTTGGAAAGTATAGAAAATCAATGGATAAAAGTTTTACCTCATGTAACATCAATATCTTACTTTTATCTCCTCAAATTTTCACTGTCTAAAACGTCACAAAATGGAAAAATGACTCATTCACTTCCTAAACCAAATTTTTGCTCCACCTTTAAAATGTCAATAGTATTCGCTAGGTTCTTTTACACACTTTGAATCTCTTTGAGCTTAGATGTTTTTCAATTATACTCAAGTCACCCCTACTTGTAAAATTGGGTGAGCTAACTCATACTACATGGCTTAGTCAACTTGACATAATCTTATTCCATATGTCCTCATTGTGTTGCAGTTAGCACAAGCAACATATATCAACATATACCATTGGAAATGTCCAAGAATAATCATTTGATCCATATATCCTATGCTCCCATTTAAACTAGCTTTTTAGAGTAAAAATGAATTCAAAGATAAGATATCCAATCTAGGCATCAAAATCCCAACAACAATATTTCCAACAATCGTCATCTTACAATCTTTATCTTCAAAATCTATAGTCTTCCCATATCTTTCACATTAATTAAAATAATATTTCCAACAATCTTTGTTGGAGAAATGACACGAACCCACAATTTCCACAATTTCTATCTTGAGGACTGGGCTTAAATGGATATCAGGCACATTAATGTCAACTAAAGAGCAACCCCTAAACATGAAATACTTTAGGATAGTTTTTTGGGATTTTTACACATAACATTAGGAATTGCCCATGGTAAAAGTAGGTTGTTTGTTTGAGTTGAGCCTAATGTAAAACTATAAATAAGTATGCAATGCTATATGATAGGTATGGCTAATGAATGGACCATGTGAAACAAACATTCCTGTAGATTAACTCTTTTTGTCAATTTACAATAAGTGTACCAAGGGCCTGGTTTTATGAAGGCTTCTAAGGTTAACAGTATTGGGGCCTTTGGGCCTAATAAAGTATTATAGGTGCTTAGCATTGAGTTCATGTTTTAGGCCTTATTCCTTGTCCTCAAGCCTTTGGGAATTAACAAAAGCACTATAAGAACAATTAAAAATGGTGCTTGAATATCTTAGTAATCGTTTTTAGCATTGAAGCCATAATAAGTGAATTTCACCAAATTGGTCACCCAAGTAAAACTGGAACCTCAACTAAAACTTATGAATGCCATATTTATGTCAAGAAATGATTTCGGAGCAATAATAAGGTCACAATATTATATCTCTCATGCAATGGAATTAAGGATGATGGCTCAATGTTTTATTGATGCATATATCATCGTTAATGGAGTAGGTAGACTACATTACTCCTCTAATGGGCTTCGTAATATGCCTGTAAAATTGATAATGGATATAATTCCTATTTAATGTGCACAAACTCGAAGTAAATACATTTACATAGAGAATTAAATAAATCAAATATTCCAAATAGTTCATATAGGCTTATTCCAATTTATGATTAGCTAGAGGATTATTTCGTAAGCATTGGGAGCCATACTGAGAGATTTAAGGCTACTGATATCATCCAATGAATCACATTATGTAAAAAAGTTCATTGATTTTGTGTTGCATAGTTTTCTCCTTTGTAAGCTCATATTCATTTAGTGGTGTTCACAAATTTCGAGATAGAATTAGAGGATACTTTCTATATAGTGTAACAGTGTCAAAGGAGTGTCTGTTCATTCTCTACAAATTTATTATTTATGAAGGTAGGTATGAATCTATTTTTTTCTACCATATTAGGATTTTGATGCATTTTCTAAAGGGGAAGGAGATAATTTTAGCCTACTAGTTGATCAGTAGCCCTAAAACCTAGTTTCCACTCTACATCCCTCTGCACCATCATATCCTTTGTTAGACGATTAAAACATTGTCCACCGTAGGATTGATTGTTTGATTGCTTATGGGTGGGTAGAGTATTTGTTAATAACATTATTATTAACCTTAATAGAGCCGAAATATTGTTATTAGTCCCTGTTACCTCTTGCACTTATTGGGTTGGGAAGCCCTCGCGGAAAAAACCCTTTCCTTCTCCATCTCCTCTGCACCCTTTTGAGTGGCATATTCCATTTGCATGCATGTAAATGGCCTCTTGAATCTCTAGGAAGGGTTCTTTGATTCTCCATTTCGACACCATTCAAACACTTAGTTGGGATTTAGGGTTTGCAATGTGCCTAAGTTTGATGAAATTCCTTTGGTTTCTAGAACTTGTAAGGAGATTGAGATGCTTAGAAGGAAGATTTCTTTGATTCTCCATTTCTACACCATTTTTGCATGACAGGAATGATGATAGCACCTCTCGCTTTGAGGGACAACTGTCATGTTTTTGTTTTTTCTTATATTCCAGAGTCATAGGTATCCACCGAACTCAGGAAGAAAATATTTATATTCAAGGGTTTGACAAACAAAGGTGCCCTATTGAACTAATTCTTGTTGCAAGGAATTATGCCTCTAATAGGGATGTAAGGAGTTTAAATATAGGTGGCATGGCTAAACAATTGCATTCCCTCTAAATGAATTATTTGAGTCATAAATTTATAAATAATGGATTTTTATTAATGCTTCAAACATATTGATGCTTTAAGAGACATTATCTTTCTATTTAATAGTTTTCAATCATATTTATCTTTGAATCTCTTTCTGTAGGACTGATTTTCTATAGTTTTGGAAAATTATGTGCTAGGTAATCCCTGAAAGAGACAATTGTTTTTAACTATATTAGTGATTTTTTTATTAGAATGAAATTCGCAGAAGGAAGGGTTCTTTGATTCTCCATTTCTAGACCATTTTAACTCTCAATTTAGATTTAGGGGTTGCAAGGTGTCTCACATTGATGAAATTCCTCTGATTTATGGAACTTGGAGGGAGAATGAAATGCGCAGAAGAAAGGTATTCAATTTCACTCATTTTGCATGACAAGCATGATGATAATTCCTCTCACTTTCATGAATTCTTGGAGCAAACGCTCATGCAATTGTCATGGTTAATTTGTTGTTTATATTCTAGAGTCAGAGGTATATAATGAACTCAGGAAGAAAAAGATTAAAGTCAAGGGTCCGACAAACAAAGGCACCCTATTGAAGCGATTTTTGCGTAAAGGCATTATGCCTATGACAAGGATCTAGAGGAGTTCAACCATTGGTTGCATGGATAACAGTTGCATTCCCTCGAAATGAATTATTTAAGTCATAAATTTCTAAATCATAGATTTTTGTGAATTCTTTGGACTCAGTGATGCTTTAGGAGACATATTTAATAGTTCATGGTATTATTGATCGTTTAATCTCTTTCTGCAAGATTGATTGTCTATGGTTTTGACAAATTATGTGCTAGGTAATCCCTGAAAGGGACAAAAATAATTAAATACATTAACAAGTTTTGTATTATTCTAGGGATTTTCCATAGTCTAAATATTCTTCCAATATATCGTTTGATATTAGACCACTATGGAAAAACTCTAAGAGTATTGCACATGGAATAATGCTTATTCAATCTTTGTAGCATGCCAACAGGACATGATACATTTTTCATCATACAATTTTTTGAGGGTTTGGGGTATAGTAATATAGATACCCATGCCTACCTTGCAGCACTTGAAATTTTGCAGGTGATACTTATTTGCAAAATGTGAAATACAAGTCCCTAATTAGTCTTTATGTTAATATCCTAGATATTGTTCATTCCATGCATGTATTGAGCAATTGGATGCCAACAAAGATATTGGATTTTATATTGTATGATATCAACAAGATTATGAGGCTCCGAGGGGTGTTTTGGCTTGATTGTTTCTTTTGAATTAAAGACTAGTTGAAGATCTATGTGCCCATGATTGAGAATCTTGACTTTAATACATTGAAACGGTCCATTGGGCATAAGCTGGACAAAGGGCCTAAGCTTAAAGAAATGTACATCTCTGCTCTCTTAGAGAATCCATTGCAAAGGGATTGAGATTAATTAGCACGCATTTGTAGATGCACATTTAAGTAGAATGAGCTTTGAGTGGTGGATCTTTTTAACTTCAAAACAACTAAGCATTTTTGTATGTAATGTTTTCAAGTATTGCTTTATGGGAGTTGACAAGCATTCTGTAAATTAATTGGTTGCATCTTCTTTGATATGTTTTCCACTTTTAGTTTAAGGTCCTTGGATCTTATTTTAATTCAAGTTTCCAAGATTAGTTGATATAGCCTGAGAATTGGTCGCACCAAAACACTATCACAACAACTGTCTGAGCAGAGGAAGGAGTTGAACATCCCCATATCCGTTCCAGGCGAAAGGAAGTGGACATAGCCTGGGCATTGCACTGTCACCACAAACCTCTAAGTGAAGGAAGGAGGCGAGCAAGTTTCATAGGCTTGAGTTCTGGCATTGACCATCGATTCATTATGGGAGCCAATGTTGTCATCACTCTTAATAGCAGAGACAAGATTATTTTTACCGTAGTGTCAGTTATGGAGCCAACCATGGTCCTCTTTAGGTGCACACAAAGTATTTGTTTTATTACATTAGATAAATTGCTCCCGCTACATCAAGATCACTCACACATTAGTCATAGAGGCAAAGAAACTGTGTTTTTGCAGAACTGAGTAAATTATATTTCATCAAAAGATTTTGTGGCAGGTCACCATAATTAAATAAAGTAATGCTATGTCTTTTTTCGTTATATAGTATGTTGCACTATGTGGTTGGATTGGTGTAGAGGTTTATGATTGTTGAATATAGTCTTATGCCTATACATTTGAAACCTCTAACATCAAATTCAATGTCGCACATGATCCATTGATCACTCGCAAGGGCATAATTATTGGGTCCACAAACTCTTGATTAGTATATGAGGATCTAAGTCTTTACCTGAAAACTGATTCTCTTTCCATCTAGATAGATTTTCCGCTCAAAAATCTTATTGTGGAAGCATGAAAGATGGCAGGTTATGGACTAAACCATGTTTATAGTTTTGAAAATTTTGATTGGTTTTAGCATTTGACAAGGGGTTTGTCAAATTTTGGAGTTTGACAATAGAAAGGAGATTTTGTGTTAAAAAAGGGGGGGGGATAGGAAAGGAAGGAGGTGGTACAATCATCTTACTATTACCAATCAAGTTTGTATTTACCTTATCTTGGGGCGAAATCCATTGACGAATTACTGTATTCATGCTTTGGTATGAGGGGAGATGAGACTTTCCCTAGAAAACACTCATAAAATTTTGGACAAAATTCTAGATACAATAAAAGAAGCATGGCGCCTTTTCTTAGCAATACCACTTTATAATAGAATAGCAAGTCTTTCTCAAAAATGGTCTATTCCATTATGGAACAAAAATTCCCATGGGAAGTGAAGGAAGGACAAGGAAGAGGAGCTAAGTTCTTCACACTTGGATCTTAATTGCAACGAACAAAGTCAACCATAGACCTTTAGAAATTGGAGGAATTAGACACATGGCTCTTAGAGGTGGGGCAATTAGAATGGAGGAAACTCAGTTGGAATCTCAAGCCATATATGCTTGCATTAATACAGCCCAAACTCTCGGAGCATCCTTGTGAAGAGGTCAAGCTCACATTTGCTTCTTGTCTCAACAAGATCATAGCTTTAACTTCTCGAGTATTGTCTTACAATAATGATCTTATGAAGGAGATATTGTAGTTGATAGTGGAAGGCCTTAAAGGGTTGAATAATATCATGCTTCTTACCTTTTAGAACCAATGTAGAAATTTTAACAGTAATGGCATAATTCAACTTTGCCACATTCATACTGAATTTGGAATGTGATGAGTTGATCTTTTAGTTGCTCTATAACTTTTACACTAGTATTACATCAGCTCATTTAGTTCATGTCAAAACATGCATGCAAAAGATTGTGTCTCTATTAATAGAAGGCCATGCTCACATATGCAAGATACTAAGATGTAAATTGTTGACCATTTGGAGGGAGGATCACAAGGATCCTATGATCTAGTCGAGAAGTTTGTAAGGATGTAGGTTTTAACCCTGTAAAGAAATTAGCTGCATACAAATTATAAAACACATAAAATAAACAATAGCAAGAAAATAACACATATAAACAGAGATTTTCCCTTGGATCTGAAAATCGGGACTGCCAGCTTGATTTTTCATTATGTTCCTTTCAATGTTATAATACATATTTATACATGCCAAAGCATCCAATACCATGGATGGAAAAATCCATCCCGTCCAATACCATGGACCAAAAACCATCGCGTCCAAAAAAACATGTGCGGAAATCATTCACAAAACCACAGGTGGGTCCGCCCAACCTAACATAGGGTCCAAAATCAAAATTTTCTGGGGAGCTACCCCATACCCCATAAAGTGGGGTTACAGGTGCCCATCAAACCCCCTATTAACAATGTTGAAAGAATATAACACAACCCAACATTCTCCCACTTGTTGTCTTCTTTCCACTTGGGGGGCCACAAGAGAGCTTAGTCATTTATCCAACCCTGCAATGCCCATTTTCTCTACACCAAGAGAACTTCTCAGAGCTCACAAATTTTGTCAATGCATCTACAATATTCTTCAAAGTGTCCACCTTTATCAGAAACACCCTTTTGTCTTCTATCATATCCCTCACAAAGTGTTACTAAACATCAATGTGCTTTGTCTTTGAATGATATGCGGGGTTCTTTGCCAAGAAAATTTCACTTTGGATGTCATAGTCTATCCTTATAGCTCCCTGTACTAACCCCATACTTGAACACAATCTCTGTAACTAAACTAGTTCCTTGCTTGCAAGAGTGGCTGCCATGTATTCTGCCTCTATAGTTGAAGTGCCACTACAGATTGTTTCTTACTCATCCAATTGACTGCACCTCAAAATAGGTTAAACACATACCCACTTGTAGATCTTCTATGATCCAGATCTCTAGCCCAATCTACATCAACAAAGCCATGAATATCCAACATTCTATCTAATCCTAGTCTTCCTTCGTAGCACAAACCATTGTCACTAGTGCGACACAAATACCTAAAAACCCGCTTCACTCTTGTCCAGTGATCCTTCCCTGGTTTTGACATAAACCTGCTCAATACTCCCACTGCATCTGCAATGTCTAGTCTAATACAGACCATTGCATACATCAGGCTACTGACTACACCTTCATATGGAACATGGGACATGTCCTCTTCCTCTTCTTGTGTCTTGGGACACTTTTCAACAGATAACCTCACACCTATAGGAATAGGAACCTTCACTAGTTTACTATCCTGCATATAAAACCTCTGTAGTATTGTCTCGACATACTTCCTCTAGTTTAACCAGAGCTTCCTCTTTGCCCAATCTCTTTTAATTTCCATGCCCAAAATATAGTTTGCAGCACCAAGATCTTTCATGTCAAATTTGGAGGACAATTGGGTCTTCAAATCCTAGATTCTTTCTCATTTCCAACCAGCAACATATCATCCACATAAAAGAACAAATAAATATCACGGTCACCAATTAATTTAAAATACAAACAAGGATCTTCTTTGCTTCTGTTGAAGCCAATTCCCTGTATAAATGTATCAAATTTCTGATACCACATCCTTGGTGACTATTTTAACCCATATAAAGACTTCTTTAACTTGCATACGAGTTCTTTCTTACCCTTCACCGCAAAGCCTTCAAGTTGCTTCATGTAGATTTCCTCTTCTAGATCCCTATGAAGAAATGTTATCTTCACATCCATCTATTCTACCTCAAAATCAAAAGCAGCAACAACAGATAAAAGTAATCTAATAGAAGTCACCTTGGCAACAGGAGAAAAAATATCACCAAAGTCAATTCCTGGAACCTGGGAATAACCTTTTTCTACCAACCGAGCTTTGTATTTCTCCACCTTTCCTTCTGCATTTGTCTTCTTCTTGAACACCCATTTGTTGCCAATGGGTTTCCTTCCAGCTGGCAACTCCACCAAATCCCAAGCCTCATTTTTGTGCAAAGATGCCATTTCATCAACCATGGCCTCTTTCCAGAGTTTTCCATCCTCTGAATCTACTGCTTCCTTCACAGTTCTGGGATCATCGTTAGTAATAGATAAAGCAAAATCCGAACAGAAAACAGATGGACTATACCATTTTGGCTGCCTTCTTTCTCAAACTGATCATCTGAGTCCCGAAGTTTGTGGCTCTTCATCTTCTAATTCCTCCTCTGTTGTAGAGCCTGATTCTTCCTCCTTTAGCTAAAACTCTATCTTCTCAGGTTCCTTTGGTTGGACTTCATGTTTAATAACATCTTTCACCTCTCTGAACACCACATCTTGGCTATAAAAAACCTTCCTTGGTACTGGGTTCCAAAGCTTATAACCCCTTAAACCATCCTTATACCCAATAGAGATACACTTTTCAAATTTACTATCCAACTTGGTTCGTTTCTCCTCTGGAACATGTACATATGCATCACATCCAAATACCCTCAGATGTGAAAGAGAAGGTTTCTTACCAGTCCATACCTCTTGTGGAGTCTTATCCTCCAACACTGATGAACGTGACCTATTGAATAGGTAACATGTTGTATCCACTGCCTCTGCCCAGAATTCCTGTCCTAACCCAACACCACTGAGAATGCTTCTTTCCCTTTCCATCAACGTCTTGTTCATTCTTTCTGCAACTCCATTTTGCTGAGGTGTATGTTGGGACTCAGAAACGTCATATTTTCATCCACATTTTTCTTCACTATTCCTTACATTTCATCATCCCATTAACCTTTTATCATATCATTTTCATAAATACATTTGGGTTTCAGCTTCCTATTTTCCATTTTATTCATTTTTGTATTACAAGTGAATTTACGATTAAATATTAGAAAATATACATATTTTTATATATATCTCAAGATTATGTGAGTTTTGTGATGTGTAGGAAATATGTGAAGAATTAATTCCAAGGGACTTCTCAAATATCTCCTCCACCATATTAAGGAGATAATTATTCAAGTCTATTCCTAAGGAGAAGATCATGGAGGATTTGGTTCGCATATCTTATCCAAGATATGTGAGAGATGTGTGGAGGATTCAGAGGGATCATATTTTGTAATAATGGGAAAGTAGTTGAGACTGCTTGATAGAATATTGGATATGTAATTATGAGATGGTTATCTTCTTCATGTATATAAGGGAGTGCTCTCTCTTCATTTTAAAATATAGAGATTAGATTTAAGAGATAGTTTTGTAATTAGGAGAAGGGGATTCTTAGCTTTGATTCATATTCTTTTATTGTTACACTTTCATGATTTGTTATTTGGTTCTTGTAATATAATTTAAGATATCTTTATTATTGTGAGCTCACATAGGTTGTTTGTCATTCAAATTCTTCACATGTTGTATTGCTTTTCCCTTATGCAATTTCTTTCTTTTATAGTTAACGTTTCAATGCCTTCCTAGATTAATTTGGTTTCAGTAATTTAGATTGGATTAGTTCCACTTCGGTCCTGCATATATAGTGCATGTGCGTTGTAAGCCTACAAACCTCGGATTGAAAAATTAAATAGTTGGGCAAGTTCTACAATAAAATTAAACAATAATATTTTCACCCAACATTTTGGCGCCGTTGTCGGGGAGGCACGATGGATTGAAGTTTAGTTTGATTTTTCATGTAAGTTTGTTTAGACATGTTCCTTACTCCAAGGTGTTAAGGCAGTAAGACATGGGGAACAACCTATGCATCGCATTCGAGATACCGTAATGGGCTCGACCTCTTATGGATCAGGGCATGTAGGGTGTGTTTTATGCAAGTGTGAATTTCAATTTCTGCAAGTGTGTTTGATTTTCGCAACTGTGAAGAGTGTTTGATGAATTCATGGTTCATGGTTGTAGTTGAAAATTTTGATTACTCAATTAATGAGTAGTCCTTGTAAGAGGGTTTAATTGAGTATTGAATTCAAGATTATTTTTGTGGTCCTTTTGTTTTTAATTCAATTTCTAGTGTGCCGATTTGGAAGAGCTTTTGTGAACTAAAACCTTGTAAAAGGGTTAAAAACTCAGACAATTATTAGCACTTTGATTTTTAGAATCTCTTTCAACATGGTTTTATAATGAGTGTCAGCTTGGAACTGCTCACTCAGATCCCTGCAGAAGTCAGAATCTCCTCTTCCCTGGACAAGGAGATCTTGACAAGAATTGAAAGTTCAACTACTCCCGAAGAAATAAATGAAGATTTAACATCTAAAGAATCCTACGTATCTAATGGCGAACAATCATTCGAACAGGAACTCGAGGAAGAAGAATACCAAATCGGAGAGGAAGAAGAGGAGTTACAACGTGATCTAAGTGAGAGAAACTGTGCCTATCAAAGATTTATCCAACAATGGTTCCAGGTAAGTACTTGATTAGATTCGTCTTTTTATTTTTATTTAGTTGATTTGCAGATACAACAACTAGACTCATTCACCCTCGAATATTTTCATTTTTCATTTGAAAAATTGCTATTGAATATGTTGTTGTTACTGCTACGTGAGTGGCTTCATTGGAAATTTAACTACATGTAACTAATTTTTTTTTTTAGTATAGAGTGGGTAGGCTTTCATTTTTAGTTTTTGCTTTCATTTTCAGTTTTGCTTAGAATAAGTATGCTCTCCTCCACGCTTAGTGCGATCGCAAGGATCAGAAAATAGGGATGATTTAGACTAATTTCAAGAATAAATAAATGTTTTGCAATATGCTTGATCAAAAACATCTTTCAATATGCAAATCATTGTGTCCATTTGTTAAAAAAATTAAGTCTAGAGAAAGTTTAGTTTCTTTCTAAATTTTAGTTTTTCATTTAAAAATAAATAAAACATTCATGAAAACAAAACAACGCAAAATAATAAAACAATTAAAACAATAAAATAAAAACAAATCATAAAAAATAAAAAACAAAAATAAAATTAAAAAAAATAATAAAATAATAAAAAATAAAACAGTCAGCGCACTCATAAAAAAAAAAGAAAAAAAAAAACATAAAACAATTCATATATCACGCAGCATATAAAGGGCCGAGAGGAAAAACGCACTGCAGGCCCGAGAGGAGAAAAAAATGCACTGCATTGCAGGCCCGAAACTGTAGATTCACCAACGCCATTCCGACAACGACCTTCGCACGCCATTATTAATCGAAAAATGGAGGCTGCAGTTTAGTCAGATTTCACCAAATATTCGGCAAACTGCATATAATTGACAAGGTGTAACTATGAAGCTAGAGGGGTCATCTCTATTACAAGTAACTTGGTTCCAAGTTTGATGCACGATCTTATGTTCAATGGGAACAATGAAGCTCTGAACAAAATGGTGTTATCTTTGATGCATTGGTTTTTTTCTGTGAGCATAATCTGATTGCTCTTAATACAGCTTTGGCACAACTTGGTGGTTACCCTACGCCCCTATTCCTATTGAGAAAAGGATCCAATTTTGCAATATTTTTCGAGATTTTGGCAGCATCCTCTATCCTTGGCTAGCGTATCATTAAAAAAATGCCCTTCACCATCGCAACTCCCTCAGCAACGCCCACAAAATCCTCCAAAACATAAATTAAAAATCCGGCTCTTTGTTCAGAAAATCAGGAAACGATAATACAAATTCCAATTTTGTAGGAACAAATCACTACATGATAAGTCAAATCATACTTTTCTATCACTAAATCGAGAGGAGGCTTTATTGTTAATGCAGATTGCAACGAATTAGTCACGTGATGTACGGAGGGATTCAACGTTTTTACATTTAATATTGAGACTGAGGCTGTGTCGATCTTCAACTTCATGACGAACCTATCTTCCCTCAAAGGCTTGGTACACCATTTCCCCAAACTTCAGCCGATGCATTTGAATAATGAAACACTATGCTTTCGACGTAGAAAGGCTTTCGCATCATTATATGGTGCTGGAGAGGGCCAACGAGGTCAATGCTCAAATTTTGTGCAGAAACATTCATCTGGCCTCCAAGCGTTGAAATAAAATGTCTATTTTGGATGTCGATCTCTGGTAAAGGTTTATGGTGGGTTTTGCATTTTCTGCAGTAAGTATGTTGAAGCCCAAATCTCCTCTCGATGCAACCCGGCTGAGTAGCGTTATGGAGAGATTGGGGATCCGCCCTCCATATACCGACACTAATGCTCTGATATCCAGTGCTTGCGATAAAGTCATCGAAGATGAGTGCAAGTAGAAGATAGATAAGGAGACGACAAAGCTCGAATAGAAGATCGTTCACATGATGTTAAGTGGGAAAAGGGAACAAATTAAAGCCCAATTCCTACAATTCTGTCAAGGTTGGGAAGCATCACATCTGTGTTGCCACTATGGAAGAGTGGATAGAATCAAGTGATTGAAAATGGCAATGACTATGGGCAAGGTTGTACTGCTGAGCGTATGCCTTCGGGTGGCAATAATGACTACAATGGGCTGCAGTGTGCGAACAATATTTATCTGTGAAAACCCATGACAACTGGCTGAGGGCATATGCTTACGTTGCGGATTTCAATATTGTCGGTGGTTTTTCTTACTCTCCTTCCATTCTGCCTACTCTTTGCCAAGCCACCCAGATAATCTGCACAGGATAGTTCCACAACTGGTCATTTTCGTCTCACAGCCCTTGGTCGTTTTTTTAATTAGGGTTAGTTTTTTTTATTATTTTCATTATTAGTTTTGTTTTTAATAAATAAATAAAAAAATTGACATAAATAATAAATTAAAAACTTTAGTTTTTTTAATTTGTTATTTATTAAAAAAATGATAAAAAATATAAAAAAAAAAACTAAAAAAAATAATAATAAAATAAAATTGCCCTCATTCATTTATAAACTAACTACTTGTTCCCTAACAAATACAAAAACTTTTCAAATGTTTTAAATCACTTTTCCTGCAAACCAATAAAAACGTTTTGAAAAAGTATTGCACAATCAATGAGTACATTGCATGGGGACATGCAATATTTCTAGTTGGGGGGGAATAAAAGTATGTTGGAATTTATCATTTATTTTTGTGGGCAAGAGCTAGGATGCATATACTAACAAGTGAAATGAGATTGGTGTTATGTGTAGGTCAACGAGAAGCTTATGCAGAAAGCTCAACATTACGATGTGACACCCTTATCATCCACAATTAGAGTAACTTCGAAAAATAATTAAGAAATGGACATTTCATAAATTATTGAAGATGAGCTAATTTGTTTTTGAGTCACTTCATACAGGAATGGTCGATGGATAAGGCACACAAAGGTGACAATTTTTATGCAGGAATGGTGCTAAGTTTTTCCGAGTTGAAGACAATCTATTGCAAAAGTGATTTTTCGAAATCACAATGAAACATGCGTCATTGGATGCTTGAAGGAATTAATTCTTCACAACACATATCATGACATTTTCCACTACACAAAAATCCTTTTGCGTCATGATTACTCACCTTTTTCCAAATGCCTAGTCCATCCTTGTGTTGAAGCCCATTTTCCATTATCTTATCTTTCACAACTTCATGCACGCCTATTTTTCTCAATCACATACATTCCTTTATCCTTTTCAGTTTATTTCCTTCTAGTTTGCCTTCTGAATAAAACTCATTCCCTTTCCATGATTACATTGCCTTGTTTTCTCGCCATGCTGATCCACACTACTCGCTCATGAGTTCTTTCCATTTATAGTCCTACCAAATATTTTTGTACAAACTCACGTTGACTGATGTGGGATTCCTTAAGGCACACCTTTCAACAAGTCTTGCCCCATCGACATCATCACCTTATCTGGGAAATAGACTAGAGTTAATTTTGGTTACCTTCAGACTTGCATGCCTCAATGGCAAGTTCTCTCTCTGACAATCATGGGAATACATCAATGTCCGTTGATCATCAGATCTTGCAAATGGCTTGACGTCAACCCCTTTATTCGCATTTCTCAAGATGTACTGAGGTACCTTGGCACTCATTGACATCAATGGTGAGTTTTCCTCGCATTGGTTAACGGCATTCATCAATGGCCATTAATCTAATGATTTCTTTTCATGCTTGACATCAACACATTCTTTCGCATGATTAGAATTGTACCAAGAAGTTTTGTAGCAGGTGAAGGCTATACACTTTTTCATGATTCCCTCAGCAGTTACCGCAGCATGAATTATGATCGACGATAGTACTACAGTTCCATTTTCATCATTTATCTTTTCCATGATTTAGTATCAGTAGTTCAAATTCCTTTATTTCTCAGGATCCAATTACAACAACATCAGTCACATTTTCTTGATCCAGCAGTAGCAGCAGCAGCTACATTCCTATTGCATAGTTCATCATTCTTGGGTAAGTAGAGGTATGTTGTTTTCTAAACTTCAATCATGCAATTCCTTATATGCTAACTTGAATATTTTGGAAAATTCCCTCACCATGCTACATTTCCTTTCATGAGCCATGTCAAGTTGCCTGAGGACAAGCAACCAATTCAGTTGGGGGTGGGGGAGGGAACTATATTCACTACATATTCACTACCATGATTCCATTTCTTCACCACTATCACTCCATTTTTTTTTCTCATTTACCATTCACCAACATTTATTTTCCAACGATGCTTTGTTGCATTTTGATTCATACACAATATTGGCATGCTTCATTAATATTACAAAAGGGTCTTCTTGTGCACATTATGATTTCTAGTGAGTGTTTAAATTATTATTGAAGTAAAGAGAATAGAAAACGAAATGAATGTTGTTAACACAAGAACCAACATTCTTTGTATTCATGGTTGTCACACAAGAACCAACCATAAGAAAATGTAAGTTGTTACTCATGTCTTTCACATATCCTGGAAACATTCATTATTAAAAGACATCATCATGTAAAGCCAAAGTTCAAGATGGCAAATGTTATTAAAGAGACCCATGCATGGTTTCATGACAACATGCAACAAGTTCAGTTGGGGAGGATGTTGGGACTCAGAAATGTCATATTTTCATCCACCTTTTTCTTCGCTATTCCTTACATTTCATCATCCATTAACCTTTTATCATATCATTTTCATAAATACATTTGGGTTTCACCTTCTTATTTTCCATTTATTCATTTTTGTATTACAAGTGAATTTATGATTAAATATTAGAAAATATACATATTTTTATATATATCTCAAGAATATGTGAGTTTTGTGATGTGTAGGAAATATGTGAAGAATTAATTCCAAGAGACTTCTCAAATATCTCCTCCACCATATTAAGGAGATAATTATTCAAGTCTATTCCTAAGGAGAAGATCATGGAGGATTTAGTTGGCATATCTTATCCAAGATATGTGAGAGATGTGTGGAGGATTCAAAGTGATCATATTTTGTAATAATGGGAAAGTAGTTGAGAGTGCTTAAGAGAATATTAGATATGTAATTATGAGATGGTTATCTTCTTCATGTATATAAGAGAGTGCTCTCTCTTCATTTTAAAAGATAGAGATTAGCTTTAAGAGATAGTTTTGTAATTAGGAGAAGGGGATTCTTAGCTTTGATTCATATTCTTTTATTGTTACACTTTCATGATTTGTTATTTTGTTCTTGTAATATAATTTAAAATATCTTTATTGTTGTGAGCTCACATATGTTGTTTGTCATTCAAATTCTTCACATGTTGTATTGCTTTTCCCTTATGCAATTTCTTGCTTTTATAGTTAATGTTTCAATGCCTTCTTAGATTAATTTGATTTCAGTAATTTAGATTAGATTAGATTGGATTAGTTCCACTTCGGTCTTGCATATATAGTGCATGTGCCTCGTAAGCCTACGAACCTCGGATTGACAAACTAAATAGTTGGGAAAGTACTACAACAAAATTAAACAATAATATTTTCACCCAACAGTGTATATGGATTAGTCTTCTATTGTGCTATACCACACTCCTTATAGAATTCTTCAAATTCCTTGCTGCAAAACTCTCCACCATTATCTATCCTCAGCACCTTTATTTTCTTCTCTGTCTGATTTTCCACAAGAGCCTTAAATTCTTTAAACCTGTCAAAGACTTCAAATTTCTTATTAAGGAAATATATCCATGTATTCCTTGACAAGTCATCTATAAATGATACATAGTACACAAACTTACCGAGTGATGGAACCTTCAAATGTCCAAACACATCACTGTGCACAATCTCTAATATCTGTTTCTCCCTCTTACCACCATAGCGTAAACTCACCTGATTCTGCTTCCCATATACACAATTTTCAAAGAAATCAAAATCCAGAGAGCTATTACTCATACCTTCTACCATACCTTTACCATGAAGTATTCGACGGCCTTTCTCTCCTATATGTCCAAGCCTTTGTTGCCACATCATGGTCTTCCCTCCAGAGACCACTAGATTTTCTGCTCCACTTTTAGGAACCATAAAACTGTTGCACCCATCAACAACCGTACTACCTTGTAGCTTGTACATAGTTCCAATACAAACTCCCTGCATCAATACTAGTGCTCCCCGAACCATCTTGCAGGTATCTTTCTCAAACATTATCTTTACATTTGCATCATCTAGCTTGCTTATAGAAATCAGATTTCTGGCCAATGTAGGAATATGCAGAACACCTGGAAATGTTCTAACCCTTCCACCTTGCAACTTCAACTTTATTTTTCCGTGACCAGCGATTCTAGCCTTCCTATCATCCCCTAAGAAGACATCACCACCATCGTATTTCTCATACTTGCAGAACCACTCTCTATGGGGAGTGAAGTGAAAGGATGCAATTGAGTCAATCAACCATGCCTCATGATCTACTTGTGTACTTGAAGAAGCCAACTACACATCCCCACCTTCATCTAATGTAGTTTTCACCTCTGTAGAAGGAGCATCATCAGATCCCTTTCCTTTATCAGAAGCTTTAGATTTACAGTCCCTTTTGTAGTGCCCTTCCTTTCTGCATTTCCAGCACACCACCTTTACAAGTTTTCCTAAATACTTAGATCTCCCTCTAGATATAGATCTCCCACTAGATGACTTATTTTTATTTCTGTTCTGGGACTGTCCTCGTGTAGACAAGGCATCACCGTTCTGGCTACCTATTGCAATAACTAGACTATCCCAAGGATCTGGTAGAGAACACAACAGATGCTAACTGACTTACTGCAGTATTAAATGCATTCAGATGCTCTGTCACTGAGTCTCCATCTTTCATCCTCAAGTTATATAGCTTTTTCCACAGGATCAATTTATTCACCAGAGACTTAGATTGCTACAAAGTCCCTAACTTGTCCCTAAAAGCCTTCACCGTGGCTTCCCCTGATACATTCAGAAATAGTAAATCTGAGACACACAATCTTATTATGCTCTTTGCCTTCCGATCCAACTTCTTCCATTCTTCAATGGACACTCTTGTTGGTTTAGTACCCAAATCTACAGTGATCCACTGATCTTTATCCACCAACAGATCCTCCATCTTGAGTTTCCACAACTGAAAACTCTGACCATTAAATTTCTTGATCTCTATCTTTCCATTGCTCGCCATCTTCTTTCACCACCAGAATTGATCTCGTAGATCTCCCACTGAATAGGGTCTATCATAGGCCTGAGCGAAACCCCTCAGTAACAAAGGTGTCCCCTTGAAGCCAAAATTGCTCCGATACCAAATGTAGGTTTTAACCCTGTACAAAAATTAGATGCATACGAATTCTAAAACACATAAAAGAAACAATAGCGAGAGCATAACACATAAAACACATATACACATAGATTTTCCCCTGAATCCCAAAACTGGGACTACCAACATGATTTTTCATTATGTTCCTTTCACTATTATAATAAATATTTATACATGCCGAAGCATCTAATGCCATGGACCGAAAAAACCATCGCGTCGAATACCATGAACCAAAAACCATTGCATCCAAAAAAACATGTGCATAGATAATGCACAAAACCATAGGTGGGTCCGCCCAACCTAACATAGAGTCCAAAATCCAAATTTTTCAGGGTGCTACCCCAGACCCCATAAAGTGGGGTTACGGGCGCCCCTCAAACCCCCCGTTAACTATGTGGAAAGAATATAACACAACCAAACACAGGAAAAACATAAAATTACTCAAAAGGGTGCTCACTACGAATGAGTTGATAAGGATTGATTGAGGAAACAAGAACAAGATATGCATCAATAATGAACTAAGGATGAGAGGACTATGCTTTATCTACAAGGGACCTTGCGCCCATAACCATTCATGTCCGGGTGATAAGAAGAAACAAGGGCAGATCATGAAGATTCATCCATAGTTGGTTTCACCGGTTTTTAGAAGAGAACCTATGAAGGATCCAAGCAGTCAAGTACAAATGGTGAGCAACAACACCATGTTTTTCAGAGAAACTTATAGGACAGGTCGATGATAATCAATCAACTTGACAAAGTAAATCGGGAAAGGAAGGAGGGAATTCCTCCTGATGTTGAGGTAGTTGAGTCTATAGATACCCAAGAGAACATCCATAAAGAGTATGGACAATCAGGTATAGATAATAGTCCACCAATACAGCCATGTTTGACAATCAAAGAGGGTGGACAACTTATCCCCACATGTGAAAAAGGCCAGGAAGAAGACATTCTTGAAGAACCAAATGACGAGGCAATAATAATAAATCAACATGATGAGCATGATAATGCAGCGTATCATGACAAATATAGTATGCATGATAAGCCATTTCTGGAGGATCAAACAAAGGTTCAAGTTAAAGTTGTGGTCATGGGGCATCTGGTGCAGTCAAATATAGAGACATTCTGTAGGGCACAAGAATTTCTAGTAGAAGAATTTTGGGAAAGGATCAAGCATTTCAATACAGATCTTACAATGTTGAAGTAGACAGTCGGGGTAGCCTGAGACATTGTCTTACAGAAGAATAGAAAATTTGAGGACCTCATAGTGGTATGTGTTGAACCAATGACACAGTTGTCTAGTGTTGAGGAACAACTCAAGCCCCTCACAAGGCATGAAGAGGAGTACATTTGGGAGTTACAAAGTAGCCCTCTACAAGAGTACATAGATAAGGCTTGCAGCTCTACCAACCTGCCATTATACATTGGGGATAGTAAGGAAGAGTTATACAAATGGATCATGATGGGTGATCGGGTGGAGCAACATGAGTTGAGAATTAGGAAACATCAGCATGGTAGATTTATTCCATGTGCAAGGATTCATGCATTATATACTTCCCACGAGATGGATTTATGAGATATTATGAGTTGGAACTCTATCGACGGGATACTCTTAGCCAAGGGCATATTGCAACTTGGGCCCTCAAGCACAAGCAATGATGGAGGGCTAAGGTGGTGTCATGACCAACATGTCCAAGGACTTAGGTGGCATTGGGATCTAGGAGAATCCATTGGGGGTAGGATTGACCAAAGGATTGTTTTGGATTCAAGTATCGAAGGATCCATTCATGATCATTTAGAATGGAGGCATGGAATAACACATTGGGTTGTATGGGATCTTGGTATCAATATACAAATGCTTCTTTTCTGGATAGAAGTGGATTACCTGAGGGCAAACAATCTTTGGGCAGGAGGATTTGTAATATATATATATATATGGATATGGTCAAAGTGGATGGAATCTTCCCATGGTATTTAATGTGGCAGTTGCCCATGGCATTGGCCCATGGTAGTTGCCTTTGTTTTTCGAGGGAAAAGAATAAAATAAAGTCTCTAAAGAGTCAATCAAGCCTATAAAAGGGGATAGGAGAGTTATTTACCTATTTGGATTTTGATGTGAACTTGGCAAGGCTAGTTCTAGTTGATCCTAGGTATGAAAACCCATGGGAGTAATTTGTGTAGTGGATCCATATAGGATCTACGATTGTGCTTCAATATATTTAATTTATTTGTTGATGGGCAGCCATACATGCCAAGGCACGGGCTTTAGTAGGTCTTGTGTGGGCATGTAATTTTGTTTCTATTTATTTACACAAAGAAGAGGCTGCATTCTTAGATCTTTATTGTGTTAGGTGTTTTCAGTGTAACAATTCCATTAGAACACCTAGAGTGTACCATATCTCATTAAAATTTTGATGTTGGGATATTACAGGATTCAATCATGCAATATTTGCATGTTAGTGGAGCCCTATAAGCCAAGTAGACTTTCTTCATGGTTTTTATAATATTTTGACAAAATTATCACCATTTAACAATGGGGTTAAGGTCCATTGCAATTTATTCTTCTTAAATGAAATAGTCAATGAACA